>CM067317.1:33318140-33675640 GCA_034231615.1 Meghimatium bilineatum | reverse complement strand
CAAAATAAAACCAAAAACATTTGACCGCAATAATAAATGTTATCTGGTTACAGCTGGCACTTGTGCTCAATCTACTTTGTACTTTGAACAGATTAGAAAAACTAGCGCAAGACCACATGAAAGAAAAGATTAGAATAAATGAATTGTGGGGTACAGGGTACATCCATCCGTATGTACGTGTATCTATCTATCCATGTAAGATCTGTAAGCAATCTTTCCTGTGCTGAATAAGGTGTGTAGAGTAGAAACCATGTGCCCTCAGAGTGATGTGATGCAGCTGTGTGTAGTAAAAAAAAAAAAAAGGTAAAGTAACCCATAGCATTTATTAATCACAGGCTCTGCAAATGAGGGCAGTAAAAATCTCCTCTCCCTCGCAGTCTTTACTTCCCGGATTAATCCGGTACCCATTTAAGGCTGGGTCGACTTGGGAGCCGTTGCGATCTGAAAACATTTCCGCCTCAGCTGGGGAATGAACCCAGGACCACTCATATGCGAAGCCAGTGCGCTAACCACTGCGCTAACGCTAATGTGTGTAGTACATGTTGCTAGGTATGTTATTATTTGTTTTACGCCTGTGTGTTGCCGGGGCACGAAAGGGGAGCAAAGAATAGCAACACTTTACCTTCCATGCATGTCGTAAAAGGCGACTAAGGAGGTTATGGGATGGAGTTGGCTGTCCCATCCCATATAGGGTAAGTGACCCAAAGCCACGCTGAAGTCGGATGTGTCAGGCCGAAATGCGCAGATATCGCAGCAATGCTGTAAACCATGACACAACGAATTCCGTTCCCCGGACTACATCCTGCTAATCTGCAGTAGTTTGAGAATGAACGCAGAAGAAGAAGAATTTGTTTTTGAATATGTTTAATAGATGGTTGAATGTACAGGATCATGATGTCAAAGTAGTTCTAGTGTTGAATGTACAGGATCATGATGTCAAAGTAATTGAGTGTTGAATATACATGATCAGGGTGTCAAAGTTATTCTAGTGTTGAATGTACAGGATCATGATGTCAAAGTAGTTCTAGTGTTGAATGTACAGGATCAGGATGTCAAAGTAATTGAGTGTTGAATATACATGATCAGGGTGTCAAAGTTATTCTAGTGTTGAATGTACAGGATGACAATGTTAAAGTAGTTCGAGTGTTGAATGTACAGGACGTCAAGGTCTCCTGTGTGTTGCTGGGGCCCGAAAGGGGAACAAAAATAGCATAACTGTTTACCTTCCACGCATGTCGTAATAGGTTATTAAGGAGGGTATGAGGTGGCGTTGACTGTTCCATCCCATATAAGGTCAAATTGACCATGAAGCTATGCTCAAGTCGAATGTGTCAGGCTGAAAGGCGCATACATCGCAGGAAAATTGTAAAAATTATACATCGCATTCTATTCTCCGGACTACATCCTGCCAATCTGCAGGAGTGTGGGAACAAATGCAGAAGAAGGTCAAAGTAGCTCGAGGGTTAAATTCACAGGAGGTCAAAGTAATTATAGTAGAAATGGATTGTGCTGTATCTCCATTTTGAGTCATTTTTGCTGCTCTAATAAGTGAAACTGTCAACCATCTGACTTGCTTCTCTGTGGATAAAAACTTTCGTTACTGCATGTTTCCCTGTGAAGGAGTGTAGAGAGGCTTTCTATGGACTATGGAAATAAAAGTCGCTTTGCCATAACAGACGCCGCGATATGTACAGGAAGGATTTTGATTGTACCTCAAAGAAAAATTCCTATCCCAACCGTGGATTGAACCCGGGATCTCAAGTGCAGCTAATGTACAGGAGTTTGGGAAAAATCGAAGAGGAACAAGAAAAGATTGTTCTCCTATTTTCTTCATCATGATCTTACTCTTGGAAGTGTATACTTCAAGGACTGTTTGTTTCCAAATATGAGTCATTTTAACCATTTTTCTGCCTTATCAGGAGTTGGATTTAATAACCAGATTATTCGGGTGATGAAAAGGTCACGCGTGACAGCTATCAGTGTTCTAGTTCCAGAACAACAGCTTCTCATAGAACCTAGCCTTGAAAATTCTAAACCAACAAAGTGGCGACATAAGAAAATCCATATGCATGTTATTTCATGTATGATTAAAATATTTGATGTTTTTTCTTCTTCTTCTTCAGAATTCATTCTCAAATTCCCACTGGATCTCTCTTGTAGCAGGACAATAGTCCAACTAGATTTCCAGCAGGATGTAGTCCAGAAAATTGAAATGCGCTGTGTCGTCGTTTTATTTGCGCCAATGGCCCAACATATCCGTCTTCGGCGGGTGACTGATGTTATTTTAAAAACGATAAAACTCTGGGTTTAAGTCGTCCTCTTGAATAGTCCTGCAAGATGTTCCAAAACAGCGTCACTTATTTAGGCTGATGCGACTGAGTATTGATCAATTTGTGTATACTTTGTGTGGCCGGCTAATTACAAACAGCGTGTGGTCTTTCTAAGCATTCTTTCATACCCAGTAGACTTCAGCTTTCAGCTTATTGCAATGACTATTGAAGGAGCCTTCTACTCAGAGGGTATATAATTGTATAGATGACATGCTACAAAGCTCCAATAAGAGAGACTCAGTATAACGATATGTCATCTACTAAGGTTCTCTGTTGCATGAATGGATTGTCTCGTGGGCCATTGGTGAGACCCAAAGACGCAACCAGATGCGTTAAAAGGGGTTATATTGGCACACAGAGGACGCCGCGGAAGGTTATATTGACACACAGAGACGCCAAGGAAGGTTATATTGACACACAGAGGACGCCGCGGAAGGTTATATGGACATACAGAGGGTGCTGCAGATATGATCTCGTAAAAGGGGTGGGGGTATATTAACACACAGAGAGCGCTGCAGATGTGATCTCGTAAAAGGGGTAGCGGTATATATACACACACACACAAAGGGTGCTGCAGATATGATCTCGTAAAAGGGGTGGGGTATATTAACATTCAGAGGGTGCTGCAGATATGATCTCGTAAAAGGGGTGGGGTATATTAACACACAGAGGGTGCTGCAGATATGATCTCATAAAAGGGGTGGGGTATATTAACACACAGAGGGTGCTGCAGATATGATCTCGTAAAAGGGGTGGGGTATATTAACACACAGAGAGTGCTGCAGATATGATCTCATAAAAGGGGTTGGGTATATTAACACACAGAGGGTGCTGCAGATATGATCTCGTAAAAGGGGTGGGGTAAATTAACACACAGAGGGTGCTGCAGATATGATCTCGCAAAAGGGGTAGGGGTATATAGACACACACAAAGGGTGCTGCAAATATGATCTCGTAAAAGGGGTGGGGTATATAAACACACAGAGGGTGCTGCAGATATGATCTCGTAAAAGGGTTGGGGTATATTAACACACAGAGGGTGCTGCAGATATGATCTCGCAAAAGGGGTAGGGGTATTTTGACACACAGAGGGCGCTGCAGATATGATCTCGTAACAGGAGCAGAGGTATATAGACACAGAGGGCGCTGAAGGGGGTATGTTAACACATACAGTTCGCTGCAGATATGATATCGTAAAGTGGAGGAAGGGTTATATTGACATACAGAGGACACTGAAGGGAGTTATATAGACACACAGAGGACACTGAAGGGAGTTATATAGACACACAGAGGACACTGAAGGGAGTTATATTGACACACAGAGGGCGCTGAAGTGGGTATGTTAACACACGGACGGCGTTGCAGATATGATCTCGTATGGAGGGGGGTTTACACTGACACAGAGGGGGCTGCAGATATTATTTCGTTAAGGGGAGGCGAATTACATTAATACACAGTGGGCGCTGTAGATATGCGATGCAGGTTGGTTATATTAACACACAGCGCTGCAAATGTAATCTCGTAAAAGGGAAGGGTTATATTGGCACACAGAGGGCACTGCATATATGATCTCATAAGGGGAGGTTATATTGACAGACAGGGGGATGCAGAAATTATCTCGCAAAGTGGAGGTGGCTATGTTGACATATAGAGGGCGCTGCAGATATGATCTCATAAAGTGGAGGGTGTGTTATATTGACACACAGAGGACCCTGCAAATATGATCTCGTAAATAGAAAGGGGGGGGGCTATATTGACACAGGGCTACAGATATGATCTCGTACAGGGGAGGGGGTATATTGACACAGGGCTACAGATATGATCTCGTAAATGGTAGTGGGTGGGGGTATGTTGACACAGGTCTGTACATATGATTTAATAAAGTGGAGAGATTTATATTGACACAGTTCTGCAGACAAAATCTTGTAAAGGGAAGGGGTTTTTTTAATATTAAAAAGTTATGTTTGTGAAAAGTCGGTAAATGAAGGTGGGGGAACGTCAGGGGAGGGGCTTTTGTCCGCCTTTTGGTCGTTTAAAAAGTCATGTTCCGATTTGCTAAGGGTGAGGAGTTTAATACTCCCCCTCCTTTATTTACGGACATGTATTGACAATTGCTGATGGTCCACATGTCCAGTAGGTTGGGTTTTACCCTGTCACGTGATTTATCCAGAGGAATATTACAGTATTCGTGATTGGTGACACTTATTACCTTTCGCTTTCTTTACGCGTAAAAAATCACACAGATTTAGTGATGTGATTTTGACACTGGTGTTGGTTAGAAATTTGCATTCACATGTTTAGTCAAATTAGGTTACTGTTACTAAAAATAGATTGTAAATATTATTTAATGCCGAGTGAGTTTGAACGTGACTGTCAATATATATTATACCTAATGGTTAGTAGTAAAACAGCCTTCAGATATGACTCATTTAGCTATTCCCGTGATATTAATTGGTTGTCAACACAAATAAAATGATAGTGACCAATGAAAATTACGGGGCATCACAGGGGTCATTTTAGAAGTTACCGAGTAGGTTAGAGAGCAATGTTGTGACGAGTATCTCGACAATGTAGTCATATGTACTCATCGGGATTATCATTATAAAGTGACGCTGTTTGATTTACCCTGTGACATTTTTGTTGGATGTCTACTAACAGAATGCGCAATGTGACCAATGAAAACATGGAAAAATTCAAAACTGTCACTTTAGAAGGATGGCGCGATAGACCACATCACTGTATTTTACTAGAAACATAGTATCGTCGAGAGATTTGTGAGGTCACGCTGAAATTTGCTCACGTGATTCTTTGCTGCCAGTTAAACTAGGTCAGAATAAGACACCCGAAGGACATGAACTGATGGAGGTGCATGACCTTGTTTAATATGTTTGTATGCGTGTGATACAGTGTTGCCATTTTGGTGCTTTTCGGAGCTGATTTTTCAATTCATATTGTGTCAAAATTTAGGAAATTGAGCATGTAGACACGTTTGTGGCGAAGTGGTACAGAGCGCGTCTGTGACGGCCAAGGTACCGAGTTCGATCTCTGCCACTGGCAATTGTGCCTCCGGACCGTTCAGAAAGCAATAGCAAACTTCTGAATTATTTATTTTGCCTAGAAAATCGCTACAGCCAACAAATGCTGGGTTGATAGATAAGTCCTGTAAAGTATATACATGTACCACCAATTATTTTTAGACACGTTTGGTGCTGTTCTTGCGGTAATTACTTAAAAGAACAGAAACAGTAATATATTTATAGCTGGACGTTGTTCCCTACGCACAGATGATCATTTGGTTGGTTGGTTGGTTGCTGATCCAGCGGTCCATGGACTCATACCCTTTGACCCAAGATTATCATTTAAGTCAGGGCTTTTCAGTGGGAGAAAGTGTCATTGCTGGGAAACGGTGAGGCTTCATGGGGCGATTCAGTGCCGAAGGAGCGGTGTGGGAGTCATTTAGTCAGGGAGCTATGTAGGTCAAGGGGCTATGTAGTGTAAAAGGGTGATGTAGAGTCAATGGGCGATGTGGGGTCACAGGGCCTTGTATGGTCAGGTGGCGATGTAGGGTCACGGGCGATATATGGTCAGGGGGTGTAGAGCCAAGGGGGTAATAGAGCTTTAGAGAACACTGAACAATTTAAGTGGCATAAATAAATGAGGCTACTTGTTTATATACAATACAATCAGAATTGCGATTTTAATGATAATGATTAAATGTGCTTTCAGTCGGATAAAGAGTTCTTGCTTTGAATGGGAGTTTTCATTGTTTTCTTGTTTACAAAAATGTATTATATGTGAGTACTTTGTTTAAAAAAATAAAATAAAACTGGCAGTCTCATTGAGAGTTTTCTGAAATATTACTTTTGTTTGCATAATTTATGTCCTCGACTATGCCAGAAGTAACTGTTAAAGTGAAGTGTCACAATTAGAGTGCTAAATATCTTAAATATGGATTAATTATTTCTCATAACTTTGCTTGATGTGTGATAAATCTGCCTCCCTATGAGGATTTCAAGCAATTGCGATTAAGTGACCATTTTAAGAAGGTTCACTCTGATAAATGTATGGAAACTTGTAACGCATTTCAGGAATTACATAAAAAAAGCAAAAGCAGAAGACGCTGCAGGACGTACACAAAATTTAGGAAATTGAGCATGTAGACACGTTTGTGGCGAAGTGGTCCAGAGCGCGTCTGTGACGGCCAAGGTACCGAGTTCGATCTCTGCCACAGGCAATTGTGCACACACAGTAGATGATTGACTTTACTGTACTCGTGTTTCCCATATGTACTCCATCAATCTCAACGAAGCTACGCGCCACCCGCCGAAAGTACCACTTATAGCACGTAACTCAGTAGCTTCAAGCGATCAAACTACCCAGGGATCTCCGAAAAAATCCACCTAGTAAGCAAGACAACATGAGCCGGATTCGAACCCATGCCCCTTGAGTACAAGGAGAACAGCTTAACCGATACGCTATCGAGATTCACTACATTAAGACATACTGAAGATTCTACATAAACTTCAACAACAAATTTCAACAGCAACGTCAACAACAATATCAAAAACATCAATAACAATGCCAACAGCAATATCAAAAACATATCAACAAAAATGCCAACAGCAATATAAAAATTAAAAAAAATAACACCAATAACATACTCTACAAATCGTGTTCATTTATTCCTGTCAGTATCTGTTTATTGACATTTACAAAAAAAACAAAATGTACTTGTAGCTCGCTTCTATCCATGCTCCCATCCCACCTCTTCAGAAATGTGTTTGGAACATGACCTGAACATTGGGTGGACTTCTATCAAGGCCGACCTCATTTATTTTTTTGTGTCACACACGGAGTGAATGTTCCCTTAACGATACCCTTGAACTAGGTCACACATAGGGAAGGGATTTTTTCTGAGTAGGAAGTCTGCAAAACAGCTGATCATGATTAAGAGTTTTTCACAGGTGATACAAAATAAATGGAAAATCTGCGTTTGTTCTCAAACTCCATCAAATTAAGGTAAATGCAAATAAAGTAAATAGGTTACTATATCAATATAAAATAATAAAATATAGAAAATAACAATAAATAAAAGGAACAAACACAACAGTCAACGTGTCGGTCCAATTGGGACCTTTAAAGACAACAAAAACAGTTAAGAACAAAAGACCATAACCAATATAAACAAAATGGATCTCTCCCACCAGGAAATCAACAAAAAGCCACACCAGATCCAGTGCAACACAATTCCAACAAGTGCACATCGATGCGTTCAACATGTAAATTATATCCATCAAATTAGCAGGATGTAGTCAGGAGAACGGAATACACGGTGTCATTGTTACAGTTATTGCTGAAATATCTGCGCCTTTCTGCCTAACATATCAGAATTCATCATAGTTAACAGTATACACCCATCAGCAGATAGTTAACAGTATGTCCCCTCAGCAGATAGTTTAACAGTATGTTCCCTCAGCAGATAGTTTAACAGTATGTCCACTCAGCAGATAGTTAACAGTATGTCCACTCAGCAGATAGTTAACAGTATGTACCCCTCAGCAGATAGTTAACAGTATGTACCCCTCAGCAGATAGTTAACAGTATGTCCCCTCAGCATATAGTTTAACAGTATGTCCCCTCAGCAGATAGTTTAACAGTATGTCCACTCAGCAGATAGTTAACAGTATGTACCCCTTCAGCAGATAGTTAACAGTATGTACCCCTCAGCAGATATTTACAGTATGTCCCCTCAGCAGATAGTTAACAGTATGTCCCCTCAGCAGATAGTTAACAGTATGTCCCCTCAGCAGATAGTTAACAGTATTTATCCCTCAGCAGATAGTTAAAAGTATGTTCCCCTCGACAGATAATTAACAGTATGTAGTAAAAAAAAAAGTAAAGTTAACCCATAGCATTTATTAATTCCGTAGGGGTTTGATATGTTAACGATCTCACATTTCAGTTGCTCTGCTATATGAGGGTGGCTAGTTATCTCCTCTCCCTCGCAGTCTTTACTTCCCGGATTAATCCGGTACCCATTTAAGGATGGGTCGACCCGGGAACCGTTGCCGTCTGAAAAACATTTCATCCTCAACTTGTGAATGAACCTATGAACCAGGTTCGCTGAGATTGCATATACGCGTCTCCTAACTTGAACCAACATGAATTCCGTCTTCGACCACATAACATCACTAAAAAAAGCGATTTTAGTCAGACTTCCAATGTGTATTTTCGCAAGCTGCTACGAATCACTCACTTAATTGCCTAGTAAGTGTAATGCAGACTCTGTGACGCTAGCATACACTTACTGTGTTGATGCATTCTTATTGCTTGAGTATTGAGCGGTCAACTGCCCATTTGTCCACGTGTGCTATCAAAGACATGCCCTCCTTCCCTTTGATGTTGACGACGTTGCTATGGAACGGATCTCTTCCGATGTACACATATATAGACTTTCGCTTAGATCAGGGAATGCCGTGGCATTATTAACAAAAGTAACAGCCTGTACTTCATTGTTGAAATTGAATAATCTCAAGTGCAAGCCAGAACATGCTTATGTGGTTGTATTTTGTATCAGGATACTGTGTTTAAATCCCACTAAAATATAATCTCCAATCACCCACCTGAAACTGGGTATATGAATTTTATGAGCCCCGAAAAATTCGTAGTTATTGCGCCATGGCTATGGAGCTGATGCATTTAGTTAGCTGACATGAACTGAGCAGCTATAGTATCGCTCTAAGCACACATACGCCTATTAAAACCAACTTTTCTTGTTAATACTTAGTAGTCAATAAATATTAAATAATAAAAATCATTGAAGGCAAACAACTAGCAACGATATACGCAAGCTCTTTGAAACGGACTACCATGTTTATTTGAGTTGAAGATCTTACAGTACCAAGTTAAAGTTTAGTGTGAGTTGATCTTACACTACTGTGTACAAGTTAAAGTTTAGTGTGAGTTAATCTTACACTACTGTGTACAAGTTAAAGTTTAGTGTGAGTTAATCTTACACTACTGTGTACAAGTTAAAGTTTAGTGTGAGTTAATCTTACACTACTGTGTACAAGTTAAAGTTTAGTGTGAGTTAATCTTACACTACTGTGTACAAGTTAAAGTTTAGTGAGTTGATCTTACACTATTGTGTCCCAAGTTTATTTAGTTGAAGATCTCACAATACACTACCAATGTCGGTATTTTGGGTAATGAGAAAGCTGACAGATTGGCTTAAAAAGCACATGTGTAATGTAATGAGAAAGCTGACAGATTGGCGAAAAGAGCACATGTGTAATGTAATGAGAAAGCTGAATGATTGGCTTTGAGAACAGGTGTAAAAGCACATGACGAAAGAGAGATATATAAAATAAAATGTTAAGAATTGTTCGTGAGACAAAAAGGAAAATTAAAAAGTAGCATAATGAAAATATACATTCAGCAGGATACGGAAACTATTAGATCTGCTGGAAGAGACTGAACTACTATGTAAGTGACCGGAATATACCGTTGTCAGTTCAAAAATCCTCTAATCGCTAAAGCAATAAACCCCCTAATCACTAAGCAAAAAAAACAACCATAATTACTAATAGGAATAAAAACTGCAAGTATATATGTGTGTGTTAGTGTGTATTAAAACAAATTCATTAGAAAAACATTGGTGCGACCTGGTCAAATTTCAGTCACTAGTACTTTCAGGTGAATTCAAACTAAGATAACAATTATTTGTATAAATGTCACTCATGATTATCAAACCATTTGCCACGCAACGATGCACACATGTACACATCCAAGCACGCTTACTATCAGTTGCTCGTGACGTCAAACTATTTGGTTTAAAGTCGAAGAATTTATTTTTAAAATGATGTTAACAAAGTGAAGGAAAATCGATTGAGTGATCATCGGACAATAGTCTTATGCTATTCAAGGATTTTCCACAATTTTCCTTTTGTGATAGACTTTTATGTGGCGGGAACTGCTAGGTGTGCCATCACTGCTGATGATTCAACAGATCTGACAGAAGTCTGATAAACTAGTTGGCCCAGGCGTAGGCCTATATGATGCAGGATGTGAAGACCGCAGGATACTGTCGTTCTGGGATGTCTCATGTCTGTGACAAAACTCCCCTAGCTCAACCATGCCTTTGTGACGGCAGATCGTATACAAGTTTGGATGTAAGGATATATGTTCTGATTAGGAACAAGCGTCACAGCACTGGGAACATTCCCATATATGCTCTGCTTGCCATCACGTCAGCCATCTAAAAGTGTATAAGCTCAGTGTCCACTGTCTCATTCAGTGTCACAGTCACAAAGCTAAGCTGATTTACGAATGAGCATAATGAGACACCTTTTTCCATAAGTGACCAGCTACCTAGTTTCTGGTTGAATAGACAACTTCTGGCTAGCGTCGTCTACTGCTCTTGCTCAGTAGGGATGACGCCATTCCTCGACTTTCCCAACGCATAAACCCTGGTATCCTACACTCTGGTGGTAGGGTGAACCACGTGAGTAATTTTTATTTCAGACCAAGAATAACGAATGGATTCTTAAAATCAGATTTTGCTGGTCATCGGGCGAATGACTTTACATTAGATTGCGAGTGGTTCCTTAAGAAGTCGAGATGTAACCTCGGTTAATGATAAGGACCTATGTTTTGGTCAAAAGGGCTTTATGCTATCAAGAGTAATAACAGTATACGCGAGAATAATGTGAAACCCTTCGCATCCTTTGCAGTAGATAAAATGCATTAATCCCCACTAGCAGGCGAGACTTGCAACAAATAAATGAGTTGAATCCCTACTAGCAGACGAGACATGCAACAGATGCACGGGTTGAATCCCTCTTGACAGACGAGACATGCAGCAGATACACGGATTGAATCCTTACTAGCAGACGAGACATGCAGCAGACACAAGGGTTGAATTACTACTAACACGATACATGCAGCAGATAAACGGGTTGAATCCCTACTAACAGACGATACATACAGTCGATAAACGGGTTGAATTACTACTAGCAGTCCAGAAATGTGTCTTCAGCAGATATTATCACATCAGAGATCAATAAATGGAATGGATTCTTACAAGTATGGCAGATGACATTGTTGCTTTTCTGTGCCTCTCTTTGGGAACCAAATAACACACGAATTGCAGACCAAAGACTTGACCTTTCGTCACTCTTTTTCTACCCCCATTATGTAATTGCGAGATGCTACTCCGACATTTTTCATGATTTTCATTGGTCCGTTTCCGTATAATTTGTGTCGCCAACCAATGAGAAGTAGGGAAAAGTCTGATTAGTCTCTCCCATAACGTGAAATGGGAGAGTAAGTGAGCTTTGAAACGAACGACAGGTACCAAACATTGTGAAAATCATATATCTTGTGATCCTTTGAGTGTGACTATTGACAACATAAAACCAGTGTGCTAAATTGAGAATCATTTTTCTAAAGTGACACATTTGACTTTTTTCGTGATGTTTATTGGCATCTACACAAAATATTCTTCGTCTTATGGTCCATACCGTGTGGCGTTGATGATCCTGTGCT
Source organism: Meghimatium bilineatum (assembly GCA_034231615.1). NCBI lineage: Eukaryota > Metazoa > Mollusca > Gastropoda > Stylommatophora > Philomycidae > Meghimatium > Meghimatium bilineatum. Next base: position 33,663,764 of record CM067317.1, on the reverse strand, counting down.
ATCAATCATTTCCGACACCGATGTTCTCCCATGCCACAATACTAAGATGTCAAGCATTTTCTCTCTTGGTCTTCCCCTAAGTCTCTTGCTCTTTAACTTGCCAAATGTTACCATGTGTTCCATCTTTCCTCTTCTCATGATGTATCCAAAAAACTTTGGACTGTTTTTTTTCCTGATACGGTAAACAGCTCTCTTTTTTAATTAACTTCTTTCAGACTATCTCCATTATAACTTTTTACATGACCATGGTTTTCTCAACATTCTTCTATAAAACTACATCTCTGCTACCTCCATATTTTTTTAACTATTTGTATACACAAAGTATACACCAATGAAAATGACGTGGAATGTCACGTGCGCCTCTAGAAATATGACCAAATGAGCGAGCAGGACTGTATAATTGATGAAAGAAACGCTTTGAGTTCCAGATGAATTAGTTGGTCAAGGTTTCGTCGTAGTCGTAACCTTCGATAACAGTTACCATGTTGTTCTGACAGGCCGACGTTATGTTTGAACTAGTTACGGGCACGGCGTGGGTGGGCGGAACAGCAAAGAAACCTGTCGCAGGGCCAGAGTTGTGCCCTGATGTCGACGTCTGTTTCGGCGGCATTGGACTCGAAACACTATCGAGTCGAATGATTGCTGTAACAGAGGGCGGAGCACTTATGGGAATGCCCCACGTGCTGTGAGGCCAGTTTCTAATCAAGAATCTAGTTGGTCAAGTCATGATTATCTACAATCCTTATAAGACATATGTACAGAATTAATGAGGACCCCATTCGTTATTTTTAAATTATTGTCGCGAGTTTGGTTGGTCACTATTTCTATATTCGGTAATATGTACGTACTGCGCAAAACTGAAATCCAACAGGTAAATTCGGGAATAGGGTAATGCAGTTTTTCTAATCACCGAAGACACACATAATAAAACACACACATCGACGTTTCTACCAAAAGACTTTTGTCAAGACAAAAATTGAATATACACAACAGAAAACGACAAGTAAGAACGACACTGTAGACGTTCACATAGACGTCAACTTGGCTATGTTTGGCATGCAACTCCAAGTATATAAATATTTACCAACCAAAAGCGCGAAACTAATTTTAAAAAACGTAACAAATGAGGTCCTATTTAATTTTGCATGAAGGTCTTCTACAGTCAAGAGTCTCGGTCAAATCAACCAGTGCCCAATTAATAACCTGGAGCTGGGTACACCTCTGACCATGGTCGGTCTTGGTACAAGTCTTTGAGAAACGCTGCTGGATCAGCTGGATCATAAAGATTCCAACAACCACGACCGGGCTCCGGCCACAGCCTGTGGACTGATGACCTACAATGCCGATTGTAATTATTTCCCTGAGTTAAATTGGTCAGCCTTGGTTATTTTTGGTGGGCGACTCCAAGTATATACTAGTGTCCAATAAATAACCAGACAATAATCAAAAACGTACCAAATGAAGGCCTGTTTACATTTTGCAATTAGGTCTTTAGTTTGTGATGGTCACACAACAGCTGATTATTTAAGGGTGTTTCACAGCAGTAGCGAATATACACCAGATAAACAAGCCAATAAAGTTCGATGTTTAGTGTTTTCTAAATAGAATAGGCATATGTGATTTATTTTATGAATGTAATAGATTACAACACTGTTTAACCATTCGACTACCCTGAAACAATATTTTGATTGGTCTAGTGAAACGCCAGTGTAGAACTAAAACGATCGTAGGAAACATGGAGAATTCTTACAAAAAAGCCATCTCCAGAGAACTCTTCTACCTCTGACTGCGAGACACAAAGAGGTATAAAGCGAAACGAAAGAATAAATATAAACAAGCCACGCCGATGCAAAATTTTGTCGGCAGTTGCATTTGTTAAAGATAGATCAATATGTTGATTTGTCTTATCGGTGACTGTACAGTGGTTTGTGTAATTATTTTATGTACATTGGTTTCGGTGTTTGACTGAAGTACGACTTTCTTTTCTGCCGACACTTTCTCAGGTCAGCATAAACGTTCTATGGTTCTTAATACTTTAGTAAAAAAATTGTCAGTGCCCATGTTATCAGTGTCATGAATAATTGTGCACATGGTATTGCCTTGCATTAGTCCCATCATTTATGAGTTATGCAGACCAATATTTGACCGATATACTGTACTTGGTTAGTATTAGACACCATTTAATTCTTTCGCTCACTGAAATATTGCAAAGATAAGGCTGAAGATGGATTTAGCTGTTATGTCAAGGCTAAACTTAATTTGACAAAGCAAAATCAGTGTTAGAGTGAAAATCAAACTTTATAACTCATTAGTGCTTTATAGTGTATTGTATGATTGTGAAAACTGGACACGCACTGTGGACATGTAGAGACGATTACATACCTTCCAATACATATATATGATGAAAACTAGCATGGTTCGGACATGTATGCAGACCTGATTCCTTGTCAAAAACAATACTGCAGGGAACTGTCGAGAGTGAAAGAATCAGAGGAGGACAAATAAAGGCATGGACAGACAACATCAAGGAATGGACAGGGCAAGATATTTCCACACTCATCCGCATCGCTGAGGATAAAATTCGCTGGAGGACTCTGTGTGCTGAGGCAGCCAATGTGGTACCCCTACGACCTACGACCCTGAAGGGTTACGGGTTTACTGATTTATATATATATATATATATATATATATATATATATATATATATATATATATATATATATATATATATATATATATATATATATATATATATATATATATATATATATATATATATATATATATATATAGAGAGAGAGAGAGAGAGAGAGAAAGAGAGAGAGACGATAGATATGTTGCCGCCAAGATGAAAATCATGATCTTACTGGCGTAGATCCTGCTAATCTGCTGGAGTTTAAGAACGAAGGTGGAAGAAGACGAATATACAGCCCTGTCCCTGGATGAAATGATATCTACTAGCACCCCCTATATGGGTACAGGAGCAGTGTCTAAATAAATAACACCGAGATTTCAAACTTCGAGATATCACAAGTTCACGGATGTAACAGTTTGACAGTTGTTTAGAAAAAAAAAGAAATCTTATCGAAGTCTTGGAGGCTACAGCAAGTACTTCCCTTTTACTAACAATGTTCTAGTGGTAATCTTAGGTTCAGAACATTTCCTAGCTTGTACATTGATCTTGTGTTTAGAGTTAGATTACTCATTATCATCATGATGTGACTTAGACAACAACTGATCTCCACAATATTCTATCATTAATATAATGTATCATATCTAATTGATATCGCGATGCTAAACGTTCCAGTTTCTTTCCCCCTCAATTTTTCCTGTTGCTACAATGTACTTCAAACCTACCTTCTCATAGTGTGGCGAATAATTTTAATAATTTTAAATAATTTTAATCTTAGCTTTCTTTTTGATGTCAACCTCCCTCAATGTTCAGCACTGTGGCAGCAAGGTAAAGAACGTATCTGTGACAAAAGTACAGGTACTCCTCAGATGGGTAACCGAGGTGATACCCGGTTTCGAATAAGGTTGTCTTAAAGGCATGGTTGTGTTAGGGGAGTTTATAGATTTGTATAGTCCCTGAAGGTAGACATTCCAGTGCAGCAGTATCCCAAGATTGTTACATACTGCCAGGAGTGGAGCATATACATCTGAGACAACTATCTCATTATTCTTGGTGACCTATCCACAGTGACGGCACGCCTAGCATTCCCCTCTACAAAAGTGCAATGTCAGTTAGACTGCATGTCCTCGTCATACATGGGGATAATTTGATAGGAGACAAAATAAGACACTGTGACAAAATATTGCCCGTGTGTTGCCTGGGCCTTTGAGGGGAGCAAAGAATATGAGGCGACTAAGGAGTTTTGAGGTCGAGTTGTTATCCCATCTCATAGATGTAGATGGTCAGTGACCCAGAAGCAATGCTAATTCCGCTGTGTCATGCCAAAAGGCGTAAACATCTTAACTAAGATGTAACGTTTTCCAGACTACATCCTGCTAATCTGCAGGAGTTTGAGAATAAATACAAAAGTAGTATATTATATCCAAACATCTATGCAGATAATTTACACACAAGAATATAACCCTGAGACTTGTGAAAACAACTATGGATGTTCTTGATTAGAAACTGGCCTCACAGCAAGTGGGGCATTCCCATAAGTGCTCCGCCCTCTGTTCCAGCAGCCACTCGACAGTGTTTCGAGTCTAATGCTGCCGAAACAGACGTCGACATCAGGGCACAACTCTGGCCCTTGCGACAGGTTTCTTTGTTGTTCCACTCACCCACACCATGCCTGTAACTAGTTCAAGCACAACGTCGGCCTGTCGGAACAACATGATAACTGTTAGCGAAGGTTACGACAACGGGTGTGTCTACGGGTGCTATAAACTATGGATGTGTCTTCTGCTAGGAATCCTAATATGAATGAGCATTTCTAGTTTTCTATCTAACATGCTACAGTATCGACGCCAATGACCATGTATGATTTCATTTGCTGTATTCAGTTGTTCGTACATGAGTGCATTATGTGTCAGAAAATGGTGATGCTCTCTTTGACCAGGTCAAACCACTGTGTTTTTATCAGCTCGGATAAACATCTAGAACAGACTCCAGATGTTGACGACAAAATGGGATTAAATTTATCAAATGGTTCCCCATCGAGGCCAACTCCTTGACGTGGAGATGGGGCCTTAGTCCAGCCAACAGAGGCTGAAAACTAAGATTGGTCGGAAAACCCGATACCGAGCATGACCACAGTCCTGCCCAAGCAAGCACAGGTGCTGAAGTCAGAAACACCACAGCAACCCGACTAGTTGACATGTCTGCACGACAAAATTTTAAAAATCGTCATGTACTCGCCCTGTGAAGTTCCCCCAGGCAGAAGCAGTGCCGGATTCTGAACCTCGACAGAATCCACTCCCAGCTACTGGAGGTCCCTCTATTCTACCTTGTGGAGCCAGCAGGAAGCAGAAGAGGAAAATTAATGGCTAACCAGACAGGACAACAACCCCTCTAAAAATTATGCATTGGAATGCAGAGGGAGTTAACAACAACAAAAACCGAACTAGAAAACACATTGCACCAGAAAGAGATTTGTATTTTCTGCATACAGACTGCAATACACTAAACCAGTTAAGGGAAGAACACTGGCCCACAGAGATGAATATCCACAGAAAGATGTATGGGAGCACTGAGGAGCTTTCAAATCTAGCATAATTTATTAATAAAACAGGACATGCTGTGTAGACATGTCAAACTGCGAAGAACAAGAATTGGTTATTTAAAATTTTGTTCCATATAATGTGTTCCATTTATAGAAGAAGCATTTACCTGACGTTATCCAGAGCTGGACATTCAAAAATTTGGGGGTCAACAGTTTCATAGGGATGAGTGCACAGCCTACACCCTGAAGTGTGTTGTGGTTGTATTATGTTCAGGTAATTGTTCTGCTGTATATGTTGTGTGCGAAGTCGGAAGATGATACTCTGGTCTTTCCTTTTCAGGAGGTTGATGTCTTTAGGATTTGGGTTGGTCATATATTTATAGATTTCCTTCCCTGTGTTTCCCATGGCACATCTATCACACAATTTTCTGTGTTCACAGAATTCAGCATCATTTTAACTGTGTGCATGGTCGTTTGAGTATATGGTTGTTCTTGTTGTGCTCCCTTCTTTGCTAGTCTGTCTGCCTTGTCATTGTCAGGTGTGTGAGTGGCCATAAAATCTACCGCATAATAATGCTGACTTCATAAGATATAAGCAGCTGGTGGCATAGTGATATTTTTCAATGAGCTCAGACTTACAGTGTCCATTAAATTCTAGTGCTTATCTAATGTCTAGATTTGTTATATACATTGCAGTACTTGAGATGCAACAGATTTCAATGTTAATTTTTATCTTGAATGTGTAAGACCCAATAATATATTTCTTTTATTTAAATCTTCTTATTCTGTGTTACTTCTGACATCAAACTTCTGAAAAACAGCAGGATTAAGGTAAAATAGAGATGGGTCAGCCAACTCTACTCCAAATAACTCCTTAGTCGCCTCTTATGACATGCATGGCTGGTAAGTGTTTTTTGCTTCCCTTTCAAGCCTCGGCTATACATGGCGAATATGTGTACAAATTGAAGAGGATCAAGTTATTTTTTTGTTTAAATCTTAAAGTGCAAAAGGGGAGAAACTGAAAGAAGAAATGCTGAAGTCTGATGTGTCATACAGAAAGACAGATATTACAACTAAGCTGTAAACCATGACACATTCCATTCTCCTGACTAAATCCTGTTGATCTGAGTTTGAGAATTAATGCAGAAGAAGAAAATGAAGAAACTTTGAAAGAAGCTAATTCAAAGAGATCTGCTCACTCACACCAAGACAGTTCACACTCTTTGGTCACACCATAAGAAGAAATATAAGAAGCTACATTGGGACACCAGGCAAGTTGAAGAGCAAGAGTAGTAGGTGTAGACTAAGAGATAAGATGCTGGACAGTTTGGCATTGTGATATGGGGGAAGCATTGATATAAAAAATGACCAGTATCACGATGACTGGAACGACATGATAACCAATGTCACAGTGCATTGACTATAGATAAAACAAATACTAGTCCAACTGAGTAAAAGAACAAAAAAACTGTCCTGAAGATCTTTGACTCCAGCTCTGTCAACAAGTGGCTATCTTCACAGATCTATTCTATAGGCACTTAAGGATGGTAAACTCCTGCACTCTCAAATAGCACATAAGGATACAAGAGCTGTATTGATGATAATCTCTGGTGATCATAACAAAAATAACAAATATACACATCATTAGTTATTGAGCCAACAAATGAGCTAATATGTTATATTTTCCATGATATCAAAGATAACTCTAAATCATTGAATGTGGTCATGGAGATTATAATCTTGTTCTGAAGAAATTACAAATGGCAGAAAGTGACAATACTATAAACAAGCACTGGCATATCACAAACAATGACACTTAAAGAACACTTCAGAAACATCACTGAATTGGTTGAATTCACTGAGCATTAGGACATTCAAACAAGATTTCACTGATTTCATACATACAAAGGGACACACAAATATTGAGGAAGTCCTGTACATGGCTCTCAATTGTTGCAAATTTCAAAATAATGAACAGTTAAATTTACATTAAATGTTCACAATTTTACATTAAACATGCTACATTGAACCTCAAATAGAATTAAAGATAACATTTAATATGCTTCTATATGTCTGTCAGGAGTATTGATGCTTATCAATCAATCAATCAATCAATCAATCAATCAATCAATCAATCAATCAATCGATCTAGTGCCATAAGCGATCATGTTCTGTTTCTCTACAACTTCATCTTTTGATGTTAACAAGTTGTTCTTTGTTGTTAATAAGTTCTGTTAGTGGCATTCTCTCACACTATGATGATAAGCTATCCAACAACTTCCTCTATCTCTACTCAACTTTTTTCCCCAATATTCTTCTTCTTCTTCTGCATTCATTCTCTAACTCCTGCAGATTAGCAGGATGTAGTCATGGTTTACAGCATTGCTGCGATATCTGCGCCTTTCGGCCTGACACATCCGACTTCAGCTTGGCTTTGGGTGACTGACCCTATATGGGATGGGACAGCCAACTCCATCCCATAACCTCCTTAGTCGCCTTTTATGACATTCATGGAAGGTAAATAGTGTTGCTACTCTTTGCTCCCCTTTTGGACCCCAGCAACACACAGGCGTTCCAATAGTTACTAAATGTTCAAGTTTTGTTCTTCTCATCATATGCCCTATAAATCTTGACTGCCTCTATTTTTTGCTATAGTTTGTTCTTTTTACTCCAGCATATATGAGGACCTCTACATTCATTATTCATTTTCTTAGCTATCCATGGTATTTTCCTTACTCTTCTCACCAACCACATTCAACCACAGTTCACTTTGTGCTTTTTTAGTTTACAGTACATGCTTTACATCTGTAGAAAAGAATTGGTTCAATATAATAACACATTAGTACCCCAGGAAATGCTCTATGTGTAAAATGAACATTGATGAAGAGGGCAGTGAAAGTGCATAGTGACCTGTACTTGTGTTTCATAGATTGTGGTGAGACATTTGATGGGGTGAAGCATTCAGAAATGATAAGGTGTTAGGGAGGCTCAATGTTGATGGAGAGGTCTAGGGATAGAGAGAAATATGTGTTGGAAACAAATAGCTGCAATGAGGGTTGACAGTAATGTGGGAGAACTCCAGGCGATAGAGATGGGTGACAGACAAGAATATGTGGTATCACCAGATCTTTTCTCCTTGTGTACAGAGAATATTGTGCAAAACGTGGAAAGCATATCAGGAATGGCAGTTGGAGGTTGTAATCTGAGTGGTCTGAGATATGCTGACGATACAGTTCTTGTTGCAGGGAGGGAACAGGAATTTCAGGCCCTGTTGGACACAGTAGAACAAGAGAGTGAGCACAAGAGCCTCAGTCTAAATGGGAAGAAAACAGAAGTAATGGTTGTTTCAAAGAAATACTCATAACCAAAATGCAGTATTACTATCAATCATGCAAAATTAAATCAAGGATAAAGTCAAGTATCTTGGCACCATTTTAATATCAGATGGAAGATGTTCCAATAAAATCAAGAACAGGATAGCACAGGCTAAATCAACATTTCAAAAAATGAGAAACGTTCTATGTAATAGAGTAATATTAATGCACACACAAGTTTGAGTGCTTGGATGTTATATTGAGACAATCCTACTTTATGGAAGCGAAGCATGGGCAGTAAATAAAAGTACTCAAGATAAGCTGGAGGCAACTGAGATGTGGTGTTTAAGAAGAATGATGAAAATTTCAAGAAAACTAATGTAGATGTTCTCAGAGATGCTGGTGTAAAACAACAAATTATAGCAAAACTGAGAAATAGACAATCCAGATTTTTAGGGCATGTGATGCGAAAAGTACAACTTAAACATTTAGTAATCACTAGAAAGATCAAGGGGAGAAGAGAAAGAGGAAGACAAAGGCATAAATTTCTGGAGGGGTTGTCACTGTGGCACAAAAAGAAGTCACCAACTGAACTTATTAACAACACAAGAGACAGAGAGTTGTGAAGAACATGATTGCATAAACCTCTTGGCATGGCACTTGATTGATTGACCCCAATTTAATACATGTATTGATAGTGCTAAACACAAAATGTCACAGGAGTAAAAATATTTTAAAGATTCTTCACAGTACTAGGCTTTTGTATTTGTTGGTGAAATTATTAGCAGATTCCCTTACTTTTCTTTTCCTAATTCAACAAAACAGGTGTAAGTGTCTGCACTGAAATTTCAGCCCTTCTCTATTTTATTTCATTTGTTGAAGATGTGATCCATAGTACCTCTATTCTGTATAAAACCTGCTTGAACTATCAGTATGCAGTGTATTGGACAGTATGCAAAAATATGAAAATCTCCATGACAATTCAAGTCAAAAATGATATCCCCTACACAATTCATGCATGTTGCAAAATAAAACTTGACTTATTTTCTGTTCGAACACAACAGCAAAGCCCAAGTAGATGAGAAATGTCTATATACTTTTTTGCTTGAGAATACCACCACAGAACTTCATTGATGAAATGTCTATATACTGAGACATAAAAAAAAAAAAAGTAAAGTAACCCATAGCATTTATTAATGCCGTAGGGGTGTGAGATGTTAGCGATCTCACATTTCACAGGCTCTGCAAATGAGGGCGGTAGCCATCTCCTCTCCCTCGCAGTCTTTACTTCCCGGATTAATCCGGTACCCATTTAAGGCTGGGTCGACCTTGGAGCCGTTGCGATCTGAAAACATTTCCGCCGCAACTGGGGAATGAACCCAGGACCACTCATATGCGAAGCCAGTGCGCTAACCACTGCGCTAACGCGGCTCCGTTAGACATTAAAATACTGAGACATATTTGCTTGAGAATACCCCCACATGATATAATTATGTTGTTACTTCCCTAAGTAGGAGTCTTCTTCCAAAAGAAATGCATGTCTTGTAACCCGTCGAAGACCGATGTGTTGGGACATTAGCGCAAATAAAACGACAACACAACACATTTCCATTTTCTGGGCTACATTCTGCTAGAACTAGTAGAATCAATGTCCTGCTACAAGAGAGAACCAGTGGAGTTTGAGAATGAACGCTGAAAAAGGTGTCCAGTAAGATTAGTCTTGTAGGTATGAAATAACCTCTGAAGAAATTTTCCACTGCACAAAAGCATACTCATAATTCCTAGGAATTTGAAAAAAATGTTCCCCAGTGAAACATTACTCTCTTCTGCATACTCTAAAATTCTCCATCCAATCTTATCATCTAGTTGCTGTACATAATACAGTGTACAAGAATATATTTTACAAATATACATATATAAAATCTGATATAAACTATACAGTAACATTTCTTCTTGTCCAGATGACAGCCTTTGAGTGAAAGCACATTTTTACAGCTGTAGCTCATAAAAAGGCTACATCTATTGTAAATCTATCAACATTTCAAAAATAATTCTGCTGAAAAAAAGAGAACAGCAGAAATTTTAAAATGCTATATATTTCAGATAATAATATAGTCCACTGAAGACTGATGTGCCAAGCCATTGGTGCAAATAAAACGGAGAAACACATTTTCATTCTCTAAACTACATCCTGCTGGAAATCAATTGTGTCATTACAAGAGAGATCTGTGGGAGTTTGAGAATGAACGATGAAGAAGAGATAATACGCTGGAATCCCTCTATAGTACATTCTTTTATAGCAAATTTTCCAATATAACAACGCTTTTCAAAATCACCAGTTATATTTATTCTATATTGTTTTTACTGTATATAGCAAATTCCCACTGGATCTGCAGTAGGACAATATTCCTACGAGATTTCCAGCAGGATGTAGTCCAGAGAATGGAAATGCATTGTCGCAGTTTTATTTGCACCAAATGCCCAATACATCTGTCTTTGGTGTGTCTGACGTGTACTATTTCTCCATTTTCTACTTTTTATCTTGACTTCCACCGGGTACTGGTGTATATTGTCTTCCATAATTCATCCTTTGATATCAATTCTGACCATATAATGCCAAGTAAACAATGGAGACAACTATTGACAAATACTTGCAGCTATTTTCTGGGTTATATACCATGTTTCTTTCATAAAGCATTTAAGACTAGATATGTATTAAAGAAACTATCTTTGTTTCTCTGGGACATGTTGAAGAGTTCCATACTGGGCAAAGAGTAATGAAAGCAAACTTGAACTGATTAATTCTGCTGCTAACATTCTGACATGCTCCTCTCTGCTCTATGCTGACGTTGCTATCCACATAGATAAAATTGTGTACTTCTTCAACTGTCTGACCAATTATTTTGATGGGATTTTTTTTTGCCCTAGTGAATTGCTACTTGTTATTTGGTCTGTGTGAGTTCTGTTTTTGTCTCAAGAAAATATAGCCAGCATATCTTTCTACATGTGTGGAGACTCTTGGAAGCCAAAGAATAAACTATGATATTGCAAAATGTTTTGAAAAGCTAATTTTTTTGCGGTTCATTTTTAAAAAGAATGTTTACCCATCAGATACAGGAAAATTTTATCATTCATTATATCAATTTGCCAACATGTATTATATGGGCAAACTGATCAAATATTTAATTTTCTTCTGTTTTTGTGATGACCTTTTCATTCAGGTTGTACTGTATTTCTTAACAGTGGACATTTCCGGCTCTACTCTCAACTCAGCCTTTTTAGGTGGTCAAAAGATGATGTGATATATTGAGAGCATCTCTAACAGCCTAATGAAATCCATACATGTAAAGTATGAATTAACCCTTTCAAACCTGGCTGATCAGAAAAAAACTCTGGGCGTCATTCGCAAGGCAAGGGGAATAACTCCCCAAAAAATCAGAAGTGATTGTGCAAGAGAATTAATATAAAATACAATTTGCAATCAATCTGTATAATTAAATGTTCAATTAACAGATAAATGGAAGAGGTGCTGATCTGTGAACATATCTTTGTGAATGCCATGTAAGACAAGTTTACTTGTCATGTAACATGTGAGAGGGCAAAATATGAGCACCAGTTTCATGTTGGCTTCATTTACTTGTGTCAAATTGCTTGTTGATAAATGTTCAAATGAAAACTGCAAAGTAGTCTACCATACACAGCATCATTCAGTAAATGTTAGTTACTCCAAACACTTAGGCCTAGTTCAAATAAAGAAAGCCCTACATATCAGGTGAAACAAGTTTCCAAAAAGGATCTTGTTTTTCTTAAAAATTTGATACCAGCATACAAACTCGTTTGTTCTGCATCTACCTCAAAGAATGGCTCACACAGGAATAGTGAAAGATTTGATCAATATTGACATAGATCAGCTGTGTTGACTATTCGTTATCATTACTAGGTCTATTGGGGGGGGGGGGGGGCGCACATCATCTATTAGGCCTATATTACAGATCGCTGATTTTTAAACTACTAATTACTGAATTACTTCCCCATCAACATCTGATTCATCCATGTTCTCTAAAATTTCATTTAAAAATTGGCAATCAACTTCATCTGAATCATAAGTAGGTCCATTCTTGCAAATTTTGAAAATTCTTCCCCTTTGAAGGTCATATTCACAAGTTGACAGCTCCAATACAACACACATTAAAAACAATCAGGAAAACTGCAAAGGAAGCCGCCATTACCAGTAGTCCTATCAGGGCTAAATTTAGCATGTCTATCGGCACGGAAACCGCAAAGACCATAAATCTAAAGGACCGTGTGTAAATCGGGTGAGAATGACTCATTCTGGAATTAATTTATAACTGGCGATAGGGGATTGAATGGGTTAAGGTGATTTCCAGCAACGCAATGTGGACCGAGAGCATAGTGCCAGTCATTTTCCTATCAATGAAAATTCACCCGAAGGGAAAAGGTTTTCTCATCTTAGGTGCATGGAAAGTGCTTACTCTTTTCGATAACCACTTGCACATGTAAGTGGGGTACAATGTTGTGTGAAAAACTTCATATGATTTTTTAAGTCATGGAAGAATGAAACTGTTCCATAAAATTTGGCACCAATCTGCATAGGGCAGATCTCCCCAATTCTGTCTGTTCAAAGCTATTCTGTGCAGTTCTTGAATAGTATGAATATTGGTTGTTTTACTTTCTCTAAGTATTGTTCTTCTGAATGTTTCTTTTGGTCTACCCCTTGCTCCACGCCGTTGGTCCTACATCGGGCATGTCCTACGTGCAGACACCAACAGAATACACCACAACAATTATACACCTGTATAAATGTAAAAGGAATCTGCAATCCTGAAATAATCATCAAAGTCTTTCATTTCTGTCCATCATAGGGAAGATATCTGTCAGAATTATATTAAAACTGACGAAGAATAACAAAGGACGTGCTAAAGAAAGCCTTGCACTGAAAGCCTTGAAACCATGATACCTGGGAAGATGATGCATGAAACAGAGCTATATGGCACTCTGCAATAAAAATAAAAGTGCAATATTGTGTGAAAAAAAGGAGAAATGCAGCAGCTCAACAGAAGAGTGGCTATTTCAGTGAAGGTCAGATCTAACTCAATTAAAAGTGACCAAACTGTCCAGCTTTCTTGTTATGTTATTTAAGAGCCCATCTTCAACGTTTAATGACTGTAATACTTCTTTGTCTTTTTTTGCTGTCCATGGCATATGAAAAATTGTTCTGTAGCATCTCAATTTGAAGGTGGAAATTTTCTTTGCCACTGTTTTATTTAGAGTCCAAGTCTCACAGCCGTATATTGCCACAGGGAATACATATGTTCTTATCATGCATAGTTTTACTTTGCTACTGATATGTTGCTAGAGATTTTTCATTTGGACAAGTTTCGAAAATACCATTGCCATCTTTCTCTTAATTTTTACTGCACAGTTTATGCCTGAACTATTTATGCTTGTACCCAAATAATCAAAATTTGATATGTCTTCCAGTTTATAGGTATCAATTATTATTTATGGTTGAGATTGTACTTTATAAGTTGTCATAATTTTAGTTCTCACATTTATTTAGGAACAGATTTTGAGCTTAGCTGTGTTTTTGTTGATGAATCATTTGTCTTAGACCTTCTTCATGTGTTAAGAGGACTATCGTCTTCATATCTTATTTCTGGGATCTACTGACCTTCGATGGTTAGAGGTTGAAAATCTATGTGTGTCGTATCCTCCTTTACATTTCTCATGATTATTTTCACATATATGTTAAACAGGTATGAGGATAGTACGCTAAACTACCCTGATGTGTTTCCATCTACTTTTACTGCTGCTTCTTGTTCTTGACATAGCATTGCAATCAGATGAGTGAGATGTTTTGGAAAACCCATGTCGCTCATAATTTTCCACATTTGATGATGATGTACACAATCGTAAGCCTTGGTGTAATCAATGAAACATGCATGTAAATCTATATTTAATTCTTTACATTTCTCTATTATAATTATCATGTTGAATATATGATCTCTGGTGCCTCTGCCTGATCTGAATCAAGTCTGTGTCTCATGAACATGTTTCTATTTTAGTCTAATGATATTCTAAGATTGAAATTTAATATAAACCCATTATAAGAAAGATGAGAATCTGAAAATCAATAGCCTTTCTAGAAAATTCAATGAGATATCAAATACATGCTGCCTTGCAGGAAAGTCTCTGAAGAACAATGGTAATGGTAACAACTCTAAACAAACATGTACTGACGACATATGAAATAGGAACAAAACTGAATGCACCACAACCTATTTTTCTAATAAGTAAAGGTAAGATAAACAGAGTTATGAACCAGGGTCACAGCACAAGGCTTTTCCATACTGGGTAGATGCTTAGCTGTACACTCAGTGGCTGACCAGATACCGATCGACTAGCTTCGTCCATTGAACTTCTTTGACATTCTCAGAGTATGAACCTTGGCACTCTACTTCCGTGTGGATGGGTGAACCACGGGAATAATTTTTATTTCAAGCCGCAAATTATAAATGAGCTCAAAACCTGGGTCTGCTGGTGGAGTGACGTAACACTACACTACCACAACAAACTCCAGAGTGTCAACTATGCACACATCCTAATGAAACTATTGACCATTGTCTATTTGAATACCCATCTGCATGTTGTCGATGCATGAAAGTGGAGCACAGAATAGCAACATTGTTTATATGCCACCTCCCATGCATAAGATGCGACTAAGGAGGTTTGGAGTGGAGTTCGCAGTCCCATCCTATATAGGGTCAAAGTAACTCAGAAGTCATGCATAGCATGTCAGATGGTAAGGTCAAAGGGCACATATATCACAGCAAACATGTCAACAATGACATATTGCAATCAGTTCTCTGGACTACATCCTGCTAATTTGCAGCAGTTTCAGAACAAATATAGAAGATTTGAATACCCAGTACTAGATGATGTACTTGTCCCTCAAAGGCCCAGATAAATGGAACACCCAATATGGAACAAAATAACAGCTGACAGATACATGCATATACCACACAATGGCATGATAACAAAGAACACTGGATCAGCAACCAACCAACCAAAAGTGACCACAAAAGAAGTATTTGAATATTATAGAATCAAACTTCAGGAAACCATTAATTCAACTCATGTCGATTCTTGAATATTTCAAATTACACAATGCATACTCTTTACCACATGTTGACAGAAACTGAGTATGTTATAATTCAGTTCTGTTCATTAACAATTAATTTTCTTATACACACGAACGCGCGCTATCAATTTCACAAACATGATTGATAAATACATGAAACAAAACAGCAACAAAATTTGGGAAATCTATAATTTTACAGAAATAATTAAAACAAAAGACAGAATTGAACAGAAAATAATAATACTCATATTTATAATTAGGGTATGCAAAAAAGAAATCACAAGCGGCAGGATATAGTTGTGCTTTTCATAACTTGATTCAGTTTTCTCGTTACTAGATAACTAGGTATAACTTCTGACAGGAGTCTTTTGGTTATATCAGTGTTATTAGTAACAAGAAAATAATCTGAATACAGTTTGTCAATTATGTTCTCCACAGTAAAAAGTAAAGTTTCCCTTATTTATGCCTGAGACAATTGGGGAATACGGTGTTAGACCTATATTTTTAATTGACCAACAGATGATATGGTCAGCATCACATCTGCTGCCTTTACTTTCCCAGACGATCTGGTGCCCATTTTCTTAAGCTGTGTGGACCTAGTTGGGAATTTAATAAAAATATTTCCAGGTGAACTGGGAATTGAACCTTTGATCATCTAACTAGGAAGCCAGTGTACTACTAACCACACTGCTACAGCAGCTCCATGCTTATGTACAATTTTATGTGCTGTAGTTAGAACTTTATACAGTGGAATCCCTCTATAGCACATTCTTATATAACAATTTTCCTTATTGAACACTTCAAAATTCCCAATTATCATCATCAAGTGCCATCTCCGCAGCGTAGGTTGGCTGCAACAGAACTCCAACATCCCCTATCTCTTGTTTTGGTGGTGCACACTACTAGACTGTAACATGTTCACTTTGTGACATTACTCTCCCATTTATATCTCTGCCTACCTCTTTTTCTCGCCTCCCTTCGACTTTACTCTCACGTAAGGTATTCAACAAGGTGTCATGCCTTTTAATGCATCCAAAATATTTTATTTGCTTGATCTTTATTTCCTTTAATAATTCATTCTTCATAGTAAATGTTAGAACCTCTTTGTTTTCTTCTCTTTTCATGATATTCTCCTTATTTTTCTATATATCCATATCTCAAAGGCATCAATTCTGTCTTCTAAGTGTTTGTTTATTATCCAATATATTGGTGGGGATATTGGACAATATATTTAGGCAAAATCTGTTCCAAATATATATTGCCCAATTATATGTATCCTCGCCCGTGTGTTGCCAGGGCCCGAAAGGGGAGCAAAGAATAGCAACACTGTTTACCTTCCACACGTCGTAAAAGGCGACTAAGGAGGTTATGGGATGGAGTTGGCTGTCCCATCCCTTATAGGGTCAATGACCCAAAGTCATGCTGAAGTCAGATGTGTCAGGCCGAAAGGCGCGAACATTGCAGCAATGCTGTAAACTATGACACAACGCATTCTGTTCTCCGGACTACATCCTGCTAATCTGCAGAAGTTTGAGAACGAACGCAGAAGAAGATATGTATCCTTTATTGTTTATACTATATATATATATAGCGAATTTGTTATTACTGGTACATGTATATTTTGTTTGTCCGGACCAAGTGGTTATAATTGGATTCCATTGTATGTGTATTTAGGTGTTCTGTCGTCCATGCGTTGCTGGGGCTCAAAAGGGAATAAACAATAGAATAGTGACACTATTACTTGACATGTATGTCGTAAGAGGCAACTAAGGAGATTTTCAGGGTAGAGTTTAGTTATACCCATCACATAGAGGGTCAAAATAATCTAAAACCATGTTAAGTCAGAAGTGTCTGGCTGAATGGCAGTTATCAAAGCGAAACTATAAACCGCGAGATAACACATTTCATTCTCTAGAATACATCTTGATATTTTGCAGGAGTTTTAAGAATGAACGAAGAAGATTTCACTATAGAAAAAAAAGTATGTAGTGCAGCAGCTATTGCACAGGCTTCCTTGTCAGGTAGTCATTGTTCAATTCCCAGCTGAGGTGATAATTACTTTAGACCACAAACAGTTGCCCAGTCTTAGGAAACTGGAAATTTATAAATTTTTACTAGAGAGTCCTGGAAAAGTAAAGGTTACTGCATCATGATGACCATATTAGAGACACCTTAGAATCCTACAAGTCACAGAAAAAAAATGTTTTAACACTGTATTACTATACGTTACAATGGTGTTAAAAGAGGGACTTTTTTTTACTTTATACCATACAAAACAAAATATAAACATATATATTTCCAACGTGTTATGAAAGTTTAAGAAGTGGCCCTTAAATAAGGAGAAAATCTATAGTTCTTTGGTTATGCCAATAATTGTGAAACTTACAGAAACTATAACAAAATACAATGACATGAAATAGCATACAGTTTAAACAAGTGTTTCTCAAACATTTTCATGTCGTCAACCCCTTTCCAGCAGATTTTAAAGACGGTCACGCCCCCAATCCTACCTGTACACCCATCACATCCACAAATATTGTTATTTTATGTCTTATTTTCTTTTATTACACACTATAGACAAAATAAAATCAAGGCCAAGTGAAGGCATAAATTAAGAGACATTTTAAATTAATACAGCGCTCATTTTGGTGACCTCTCTGGCATAGTGGTTTAGTGGCTTGCTTTGTGCGAGAGGTCAAAGGTTTGAATCCCACTTTTAAATTTATAAAGTAGATTTTTTTCTGGTAATCCCTAGAGATTTTTGCTTTAAACTACGGAAGTGCTCTCAGCAGGCAGTGTGTTATTTCATTGAGAGTGATGGACTCCAGATGGGGTATCTCATGCATAGAAAGTCAATCCTCTATGACTTTTAAACATTTATTTTTAAGGGGAGAGTTTTCAAAATTTATTATTTTAATTTTAATGCAATGAAATAGCTTTCTGTTACCAATAGAAGTGTGCTACAGCTTAGAATAAGCATTGTAGGGGGACCAGTCCTAGTTAGAATTCAACAGAATTGCATGAGATTATCTTTCTTCCTGTACATACAAAGTAGCAAGCAGCTTCAATCTTTTTTTACCTATTGATTTTGTGTCTGTTAGATATTCATTATCCTCTTCTATTGTTCTTTGACTCTTCAGTGTCCACTTGAAGTCCCCTATCACTCCACCTCACAAGGGAAAACATTGAGGACCCTTGATTTAAATAGAAACAGCAAGGAACTACAGAAATCATCATCAGATGTTGTAGTGACTGGCGTAGGCGATCATGGATCTCCACAGCTCTCCCTGACTAGTACTATGAATGAGGCTTGTTGGTGACTCTATGCCATGTCAGGTTGCTCAAGCGTCCAATGTTTTCTCACAAGTTGTCGCCCTCTGTCTCTCTTGCCTGTTGCAACTATGTTCTCCAACCCTTCCTGTCATATAATGTGGCCAAAAAATGAGGATTGTCTTTTTCTTATATTGATTAACACGTAGTGGACCAAGCGACAACCTTTCAGTTCATGGTCCAAGGGCTGTTGATAAACATTTGCAACAACTAGCTTATGGTTGCTGATACAAGTATTTGCAGCAAAGAATCCTATGGCTTGGGTTGTTGACAAGCAAGTATTCAACCAATTTACCATTAGGTCACACAGAATGAGCCCATGGACTGTTGGATCAGCAACCAACTATAAGCAGGCTAATTGCAGTAAAGATACTACTAGGGATACTACTACTAAAAATGTACTAGGGTCTCTCAAAGAACTATTTGCAGCAAAGATCTTAAGAGTTTCTGATAAATTATTTGTGAAAAAAAAATAACTAAAAGGTTAGAGTAGCTGACATAATTAATTACAGCATTGATCCTACAGTTGCTGATAATCAATATTGGAAAAGAACCTAATGGCTAGGGTTGTTGATTGCTTTTTTTTAAAAAATCCCAGGGAGTTATGAGCAATAGAGATCTTGTATACCTTTGTGCAATGGGAAGGTTTCTCCAAAGATTTATTTTCATACCTAGATGGAACCACCTCTCATCGGTGTGCAATCTTTGTCAAGTGCCCTACTCAGAAGTGCTAATACAATTGTATAGACGAGTGCTGAGGAACTTCCACAAGAAGAAAGCCTCACCATATAAAGCATACCATCTATCAGGGGCTACTGTTGCATGGTAATAGGTCTGATGAGCTACAAGTAAGAAACCTTCACATGTGAAGGGTTGCTAATAGAACATTTGCAGCAGAGAGCAAAGTAGCTCTCAGATCTCAGCTGACAAAACTTATTGTAGTTAATGTATCATATACCCTACAGATGCAGTTGTAGCAGACTTTACAGTTGTTGCTGTAATACAGACACTACAGTTGCTGTCATAGTACAGACTCTACAATTGATTTTGCAGTACAGACTCTACAGCTGTTGTTGTAATATATACCCTATAGTTGTTGTTGCAGCATAGGCCCTACATTTTTTGACAAACAAACTATCTGTAGCTAAGAGCTTAGGGTCGCTGATAAAGAATTAGGTGAAAAAAAATATAAGAGCCAGAACTCTGAGAAACAAGATAATTGCAGCAAATTATTTGCTCCTCAATTATTTGCAGTAAAGACCTGATTGCTGATAAACACACTTTGCATCTAATAACCTATGGATGCTAATAAACATATCTGCATCAAAGAATCTATGGTTGCTGATAAACACACTATCTTCATCAAAAAACCTATGGTTACTGTTAAAACTATTTACAGAAAAGAACCTAAGGTTGCTGATAATGGAAACAATGAAATTTAACGGAGTACAAAACAATGAAAAACAAACTGGAAAAACTGGAGAAAAGAAAGTTAGCTAATGCTAATCAGCTGAACTTCAATATCATATAATTACAATGTGAGAACACTGCACAAAACAGTACACATTTGTTGTGTACTGCTTTAGGTCATTTCTAGAGAGGAGCGGTAGTAGGGTTGAGATAGTGACCGCATCTGGTCAGTGGATGGTTTCAAAGGTTTTGTGGCATCACGAGCCTCTGGCCATCGTTTGTGATAGTGGTCTGTCTTCAAGTGCTTCACTGTGACCAGTCGACCTGCGAATTTAATGAACAAAAGTTATTTAAGAGTAATTTCAATTTGTTCAGTTGATCAATGGAATACATACATAAATATGTCAAGAGGTAAACATGCCTAGTCAAAAAAAATTTGTAATGTAAAAAAAAAAAAGCTCAAATTAATTGCTGTGCATCTTCTGCATTCAAGTCTGTGATCATGCTTGATTGTCAATTCTATCTGACCAATGTCTTCTCCAGGTCAGAGCGATTGCCTCATGTAAACTGTCACCACATCAGCCATCTTTGCCTGTATGTTGGGCAGCCATGAAAAATTAGTTCATGGTTTTGCATTCAGATACGCATGGACATTTGTTTGTGTATGAGGTTCTTATGCTGTAGAGATGGACCAGTTGACTGCAAAAATAAAATGGGATTGTGAACTGACTTGTCCGCATAGTTTGCGTCTGTGGGTCTCACCAATAGTCCAAGAGACAAACCACCCATGCAACAGAAAACCTTAGTAGATGACATGGCGTTATATTGAGGTTCTCTTCTTATAGAAGCTTCATGGCACATCATCTATACAATTATGCTTCTCATGCTGTTATTTTGTTGTTGCAATGTGTTTTATGCTTTGTTATTTTTATATATGTATTTGGGTTTGGAGGGAGTCAGAGATGTACTGCACAGCACTGGGAAAGAGCAAACTGACAGCATATGGCTGAGGCCCATCACTGAAGCACAGTGACAGTGATTGTCACAGGACGTGACAATCCTTTTGACTTGAACATTTGATTCCATGCCTGAAGCAATAGAGATGTTTGGCATAACCAGTAGTCAATTGGTGGTGGGGAATGAGCACAGTGAACCCTATCTTGACTGCAGTGGCTTGGAACAGTATATAGGTTAAAACCTACCTTCCTGGTGGTGTGATAGTTATTCTCTGGTTCTTGTCCGAGGTGGGCCAAAAATCCAGACTTCCCAGCAATATAATGCCAGTACAACAAATATTATTTACAAAGACATCGGGCATCACCTTGGTTATCAAGCTCCACAGCAGGCAGTGGGTAACCAGGCTGCTCTGGATGAAAAATTAACTACCGGAGTCCACCGAAGACAGATGTGTTGGGCCATTGGCGCAAATAAAAAGGCGACACAACGCATTTCCATTCTCTGGACATCATCCTGCTGGAAATCTAGTAGGACCATGGTCCTGCTATATCCAACGGGAGTTTCATAATGAACGCTGAAGAAGAACTACCGGAGCGCATCAAAAACAAACACCGATATGCACAATACATAACACCGCAACAACACGTACACAAGGACCAATACATTAAACTTAGAAAACTTTGGAGGGACAACCAGCAGAGCCAAGATTGTCATAAAACAAAGTCTTTGCTTAACATCCTACAACTGAACATTTGCGGTATAAGAAACAAAAAAAATAGATCTTGCTAATTTACTACACACTCACAAGATACATGTGGCCCTCTTACAGGAGACTATACACAAAGACTCTGATCCATATCTGTCAGGATATACCAGCTATGCCTGTAAGTGTACCAACTGCTGTGGCATAATTACTTATACCAGGAATGACATATTGGGACTTGTCACCCAGCTAACAGCCCATCCCACAGTCATGCAGAAGGTGATCATCTGGTAAACTAGAGGAAAATACACAATCTACAACATATACAGCCCACTTCAGACAACATGCAATTTACCGGAAATCCATACAACACAATTTCTCAAGACAATACTTGTTGGTGACTTTATGGGCACTCACCCAATTGGGGTTACCAGAACTCCACTGCATAGGAGTCATCTATCTCTCAGTCGACCTGACTTGACTATCTGTTCATTTGATATAATAGACTCTTGCTCTCTAGAAATCCTTAATGACATTGGAAGTGACCATAGATCAACCCTCACCACCCCCAACAAAGCATATTTCAAACAGAAAACTCACTGGAATTTTGGCAAGTCAGATTGGAAACTATTCCAAGAAACATCTGATTTCCTGCTATGCAATGACGTAGAACCCTTTACTGCTTTGGTGACAAAAGCTATCCTCAATTCAGCACCACAAAGCATCCCAAGGGGCAGTAGGAAAACTTACAAACCATTCTATAAAATAAAGAAATGCAAGCTGGAATCCTTGAGAGGAAAAAAGCAAGAGAAGTCCTTGAGATTGCACCATCACAAGAAGCAAAAATCATTTACAATAAAACATGAGCTAAAGTAAAACTAATAGTGAAGAATGCCAAACACGATAATTGGGCAAAAACATGCACTAATTTAGATCTAAGGAAAAATGGTAGAAAGATTTGGGTGGTGAACAACAATTTGTCTTGGAAAAGAAGAAGAACAAATGATAAACCTGTGATAGACGGAAACAGAACAATCACCACAGATTAAAAAAAGGCAGAATACTCTAAATCAAGACACAATTAAGAGATATTGCAACAAAAAGTTCCAACCCAGTAAGTCGTACCTAATTTATCAGATGATACAGACCACCATATGGTGATGGCTACCATCAGAAAGCCAAATGCAAGCGAACATATTGATATAGACACAGCAGGCAAGCAATTTGGAATGAAAATCAACATAGACAAAACAGAAGTAATGAATATTGCAAGAGAAAAGGAGAACATCAACATACAGATAAATAATAAACAACTAAAACAAGTAGATGAATTCAAATATCTGGGCAGCACATTGAGATATGACAACAAACAAGAAGCAGAAATAAACGCAAGATGTAATAAGGCCTGTCAGATCATTGGTCAATTAACACCTTTACTAAGAAACAAAGATATTACACTAGAAACAAAGAAAGCGCTTTTCAACACCATTTTCTTACCAACATTGTGTTATCAGTGTCAAACTTGGACATTAGATTCTAGAACAATACATAAGATTAACACCACTGAAATGAAATGTGAGATGTATGATTGGAGTTAGCTTGAGAGACAAAATCAGGAATGAAGCACTAAGGAAACAATTAGGGATCAAACCAACAATAGAATACATACAGAAACAACAAGTTAAATGGTACGGCCACATAACCAGACAGAAAGAGCAAAGTATTATCCAAAAAACACTTAACAAACAATACGAAAACAGGAGACCTATTGGGCCCTCGTAAAAGGTGGATAGATAGTGTATTAGAGACACTCGGAAATATAACAGCAGAGGAGGCAAATAGAAGGGCCAAAGACCGTACACTCACTCTCCCCTAACACCGAAAGGTACATGAGGACAGAAAGAAGAAGAAGTTTCCTTGTACCACATGAAGACCATATTTGATGCCTTTCCATCAAAAGTCCAAAACATTGTGATTTTTACACTATCTCCGCTATTCAATCACTAGAATGTGATGGGCATTATAAGTCTGAGTGAGTTGAAATATATCACCATGCCAACCAGCTGCTTACATCTTATGAAGTCAGCATTATTATGCAGTGGATTTCTGGCCACTCAAACACACCTGGAAATAACAAGGCAGACAGACTAGCAAAGAAGGGAGCACAACAAGAAGAGCCATATATACAAACAACCATGCACACAGTTAAAATGATATTGAAATCTGTGAACAAAGAAAATTGGATGAATAGATGGGTCATGGAATACACTGGGAGGGAAACCTATAAATATATGACCAGCCCATATCCTAAAGAGAACATCAACCTCCTGGGAAGGAAAGACCAGAGTATCATCTTCTGAATGTGCCCACAACATATCAACATGTACAGCTTAACAACCACCTGAACAGAATACAACCACAACACACTCCAGAGTGCCGGCTGTGCACTCATCCCTATGAAACTGTTCACCACCTTTTTGAATGTCCAGCACTGATGTTCTGGACATCAGAAAAATGCCTCTCCCCCAGGGTCAGATAAATGTAACACCTTATATGGAACATAATAGCTCACAAACACATGCATATATCACACAATGACATGAGCCCATGGAGAGCTGGATCAGCAACAAACCAACTGACTTGGCGCAGAGTCAATATACTGGTGGACAGGCAGTAATTCATGTATGTTAAGACCCAAATAAGGAGAAAAGATTAGTGACCTGAATAGTGACCATGGGTATGCTAGACAGCAGAAATAAGAGAAACTGAATCTTCAGACAGGACACAGTGGACTGCAATCAATATATTCAACAAGCTGCAAGGCAGAAACTTCTGAGAAGTATTAGCAATATAAACAGCATCATGAAACTGTTGACCACCACCTCCTCAATTGTAAAGCACATAATGTTATCAGAAGAGTGTTCTTTCAGCAAGACCAGACAGGAACACACTATTGGAATACAGCAAAAACTGACAAACATCTGCAGATATTACTATATGACATTGGGTCAGAGGGCAGGAACTACTAGATCACTGTAGAAGATACCGTATATTTCATAATATAAGCTGATCCATTTATAAGCCAAGGATGTAACTTGAATGTCCAAAATGTGACCACAGAAACTCGTGTATAGATCAAGGTGTAAAAAAATAAGACAGGTAGTAATACTGTGGAATCCTATTATAAGAATGAAGAAATAAGCAAAATATTGCAAAAAGGAAAATAAATCGCTATCGTTGAGTACGATGCCAAATAATGTACTGGTAGACTGATGACATCCACCCTGAATTTGAATGATTTTTAGTACTGCTAAGTTTTTTCCTATTACCAGTAAGCCTATTTGACTGTACTCTGTGTTACTTTAATGATTAACAAATTTTTTTAGTGTGCTTGAATATAAGCAGATTGCCGTACATCAATATGTAGAAAAAAATACAATAATTATCTGCTTATATTCAGAAATATATGGTACACATGTACCCTTCTGAACATCTTTTACAAAGTTGTTACACGTATGAAGAGTAGACATATTAGGTCATTTACCAATGCTTTTTGGAACAAGCTCTTTGGAGAATTAGATGTAGAGGTTGAGAACTGCTGTCTCTGAACATATCAAATGTCATGAAGCAGATGTTTAGGCCATATTTTTTTATTTGAAATAGAAGATTCATGTGCAAGATACCTACCATCAAACCACCAACCATGGAGAGCAAGCCGAGCCCTGCCTGCTGCTTCACAGCTTGAACACTTGAGGTAGACACAACCCTCCCTTGAGTCAACATCAACATATATGTGTACAATGCTGTCCATGTTCTTACACTTCTCCAAAATGGCATCAGTCACACTATCCTCCCAGTTGTCCTCATTTTCACTGTTTGAGGGCATAAAGCACACACAGATATTATCTCCAAAGATATTATTAACATAGATATTATCTTCAAAGATATTATTAACACAGATATTATCTCCAAAGATATTATTAACATAGATATTATCTTCAAAGATATTATTAACACAGATATTATCTTCAAAGATATTATTAACATTGATATTATGTACTAGACAATAAAATAGTGACTTCACTCTAGAACATAGATGGCTAAATGAAGGTACTACACTGCAGGGTTGCCAGGTAGTACAAATTGATTATTATTAAGTTTCAATCAAAAGGTGGTTTTAAAAATTTATAATTTCTTCTGTAATATTCTGTTTAATTAATTATTATCAATCAATCAAGTGCCATGCTGAATGGTAGAAGATCATGTTTCTTCAACATTCTCTGTCTCTTGTGATGACAATAAGCTCGGTTAGTGAACTTCTTTCTCCCATGCCAATATACTAGTCCATCTAGCAATTTCTCTCTTTGTCATCCCCTCTTCCCCCCTTGATCTTTCCAGTTGTTATTAAGTGTTCAAGCTGTGTTCTTCTCAGCACATGCCCTAATTAATTATTATAGACCACTGTATTCATTTAGTGTTGACATACAGCAAGAAAAACTTTGAGAACCATAATTTTCCAAATTTGTCATATTCAGTGGAAATATGTGTGCTGTTCTATAACTCAGTACTTACACATTGCTATCGAACATGTTGCGTATTTTAAGGCAAGGTGTGGGGCTGTATATTACTTGATTACTTCCTTTGTTCTCTCTGTTCTCACCAAATGCTAAAAAATAAACAAAGTAATATATACAATAATATATAATGTACAAGTGTCCACTACATACTCTTTTTTCAAACACTGTCAAGCAGTTAATATTTATGTCAAGAGTCATAATTATGTTTCATATCCAATGATATTGACAAATTCTTCTCTTCTTTTCACCTGGAATGTGCTTATATCTGGAAGTTTTGTCTCTTCTATAAACTTGACTGTATTTTGTAACTTGTACAGAGGACTGTAGAGTTTTTCTTTCAATTAATTTGGACCTCGTGGGCACAAATGATGCAGACAGTGCTTCACAGAAATTGCTAAAGAGCAACAGTTGTAGCACTATATTCCACTGGGAACTGAAAGGATAAATATTTTAGCTGAAAACAATAATTAATATCATTATACCAATAGCAAAAAGACTTTCATTGAAGTAAATGTGTCTATTGATTTTATTCTTATCTTTTTCATTTATTTTCAAATTCTGCAGATTAGCAGGATGTCATGGTTTACAGTTTTGTTATGGTGTCTGTGCTTTCTGACCCGATACATCCAATTCAGCATATCTTTGGATCAATTTGACATTCTATCTGATGGACACCTCCTTAATCACCTACTACAACATGCATGGCGACAGGTAACAATGTCACTGTTCTATGTTTCCCTTCCGGACCCAGCAACATACTGAAAAGTCTATTGATCTAATCACCCGTGTGTTACTGAGACCAGAAAAGGCAGCAAAGAATAATAGCACTGCTGTTTGCTATTTATGTCATAAGAGGTGACTAACAAGGATGAAAATAGGGTTGACCACACCACTCCCAAGATCCCGGTGATGAAACCTGCTGAAGACTCGTGCCAGGACACTATTAGAATAATATTGATATAAAGATAATATTTATAACCTGTCCTTTTGTTTCCATAGGAATAGCAGGATCATTGGTGAAAGTTGATAAATAAATCTATTGGCTTGGTTGACACTTGTTTTAATTTCTCTGTACCATATAATAGTGTGAAAATCCATAAACTATCTGATAGTTTCTTTTTCTTCTTCGTTCACTCGCTCTCATATAACCACAACAAATGTATCGTGTGATTGCCGCCGGGGAGCATGAAGTATGTTGCACTGCAAGTTCCACAGTAAAACTGTATTATTTGCACCTCGGCTGGCCACTCTGTGGTCTGGGCGTCTGATGTCTAGCACATCCGTTTTTGTCATGCCTTTAATTTGGGTAGGCTTCCCTAGTCCGTGACAGCCTGTCTATCAGTCGTCAGGCATGCGGGTGTGTAGTGACTCTTCGCCGAGACGATTGTCATTCACATCTATCTCGCACGAGGTGTTCCACGTCTATGAACTTACCTCGTGTAATTGGATGTACTGAGCCTGTGCCCATCGGGTACTGAACCGTTTCTCATCCGAGAGCCTAGTTCCGTATAAGGAATAACTCGACTGAAGAGTTGGACCCTGGTCCTTTCGCTTTCTTAGCCGAGGTGTAGTTCACTGACATCGTGAACCCCTTGCCCAAGTTAGAGTCTCTGACAATTTATTCCACACAACAGTGGAAAAACTACAATACTTAATAGCTTTCATTTTAAAATATCTTATTTTAAATGTTAATATCTTACTCATGTTCTTAAACATGTATTTAACTTACTCAAACTCCTGCAGATTAGCAGGATATATAGTCCAGAGAACGGAATGAATCGTGCCATCATTTACAGCTTGACTGCAATATCTACACCTTTCAGCCCAACACGTTCAATTTGAGCATGGCTTGTAGGTAATTTTACTCTCTACGGAATAGAACAACCCCAACACCCACAAAACCTCCTGACGCCCTTTATTCCCGTATTGGACCCCAACAACAAATAAGTGCCTAATGTTGATAATGTGATTTTGACCATCTATTTTCTGTTTCCAAGAAAGGAGAAACTTTTTTTCATTTTAATACAAATTTGTATTCTTTACAAAATAATACATTTTTAAACAGTAAATATTACCTTGACCTTGCCAGATTTTGCCATTATGTGAAGAGGGCTGATGAAGAGATAAGAAACTGGTAGAGTTATTAATAAATAAATAAACAGTATCACATAAATAAACTAAATCTTATCAAGTGATAAAAATAGCATAAAAACAGAAGTGTTCAAATCCATTACAAATGAAGCAAAAGCTGCAAGATGGGAGGAATTCTATGCAAGAATTGCAAGAGAGAAATTATTGAAAATGTTCTGTTCTATTGAAGATATGCATAAATCCGTAAGCAGGTCAACAGAATGTAGAGGCATCTTCAACTTCCAAACTATAGATCTCAACTGACAGAGAACAGATGAGAATAAGAGCACTGCTTTCCTCACAAACTACTTAGAGCAATGTGGACTATATATAGATATCAGAAACAGCATGTCTGAAAATTAAAACAAAGATATTTGAATTGTATGGAGTCCTTAACACTGAGGATGCTTTTTTATGTTACGTGATAAGAAATCTGATCTACCCTTAAACATTTCAAAAATACTGCTCCAGGGCTTGATTGGCATAAGATATGATGACATTTGTAAGCTGCAGCATGATGAGATTGAATATTTAGCATGTTTATTTAAAAGCAGCTTAAAAATAGATATTGCCTGTGAAGACTGGCTGCACAGCTATCTAACTATTGCTATTTCCACTTGTGTTGTTAAGCTTTGTGGGGGGTGGAAGGGGGGAAGAGGGAGGAGAGAATTCTGAGTTTTTTGTCTTTGGCCATTTGAGTATATTGGCCATGGTAAGCCCGTATTATTTAATGTTTCTTTGATAAGATGTTTTTGCCCATCTAGCTATTGGTCTTTCTCGTGTCTTGTATTCCAGTCTTCTGCTGATGTATGCATGAAGGGCTTGCTGCTCAGGTTACATTCTCATGATGTTACCAAACCATCTGGTCTGCTTTCTCTCGGTGTAGTCTTGACTTGATATAGTCTTTACTTCTTTCCTGATATCTTCATTTCTCCAGTAGTTGCTTCTCGTGACATTTATAGCTTTCCACATCTCATTTCGCAAAACTATGATCAGCATAGCTGATACCAATACTTGAACTTGCAACGATCAAAATTGGTAACGATTAACGATGTTTCAGGGATATAGAATAATAACACTGCAGAGTCTATCTATTTATCTTATCTGTATTGGGTCAAAGGGCATGAGCCCATGGACCACTGGATCAGCAACCAACCAACCATCTATCTGTATGTTCCTTCAGCGCCGAATACGTGCATAGGGCAGAAACCAGAGCTCTCCAGTTCGAGCGATGTGTTGCTACTGTGTGTAATTCTTGCATGTTGCTGAGATTCATAATCGTGCCGGTACATATTACACAAATGTGACCCTATCACACGATAACAGTCCAACTTTTAAAATGTTATGCGCACAACCATGCAATCTCTGTTATGGTTTGCGCATCTTTCGTCAAAACAAAAACAAAAAACTGTCAAATGCATGTTTCCAGTTAGGGAGTTGCAGGGAGAGATTTTGTAGCTGTGTGATAACGGCCAAATGCTCTTGCTATCGCCACGGCATGTACAAAGTGAGTTTTTTAATTTACCCTCCAACAGAAAAAAACCCAGTCCTTACCGGGGATCAAACTCTGGACCTCACTAGTGTGAGACAAACGCTCTAACCTCTCGGCCATGCACCACACATGTAAATCCGGGTTCTAAGGGTTACACATTCAGTGTAGTAACAGTAGCGCATTTCAAAGATTGTTAAACCATTGCTTACACCTACCTGTAACCAATGCCACACTTCAAACTCATCACCATGAATAAGACGCGTCTCTAATCTGATGCGAGACTCATTGGCTGCAATGAACTTGACAGCATTATCCCAAATTGGCTGTAGCTTGTGTCTAACATAAATTTAGTAGAGACATCATTAAATTCAACCATAATTGAACATACACATATATAAGTTCACACAGAAAGATAAAGATCATCTATTGTCTATTGTCTATCCCCAGGTGAATGATTGTTGATCGCATTCACACTTGCCATTAAGCGTAGGGGTGGGAGCTTAAGCTGTCGTTCCAAGGCCAGATGTGTCGCCGTGGTTGCATTTAGTCCATGTTTGTTCAAGGCTATCTTGATGTTTTCTATCCACCGTTTTCTTGGTCTACCTTTGGCCTTACACCCGGATATTCTTGTATTATATGCTCTTATTGGTATTTGGTTTGGCTTCATTCTCATACGGTGACCGAACCATTTTACTTGCTGTCTCTCAATATGCTCAATACATGATATTATACCAACTCTTTTCCTAATTTCTTCATTTCTTATTTTATCTAGTTTGGTAACCATTGCAGCTTTTCTCAGACACTTCATTTCAAATGTGACAATTTTTCTTTGCTGCGAAGCTGTTAAAGACCATGTTTGACATTGGTAGCACGATGTTGGTATAAAAATTGTAGATATTATTTGTTTTTTAATTTCCATCTTGATCTTTGGGGGAAGAAGTAATGGTGAAAGTTGGTAAGTCACTGTGTTTGCTTTCTGGCACATTGTTTCTATTTCTCTGTCTAGTCTTCCATCTTCGGATGAAATGCTGCCTAGATATTTAAATTCTTTGGCTTGTTTCACATTGGTGTTATCTATTGTTATATTCATTGGTACTAAAGACTTGCTAATTTTCATAACTTCTGTGTTTTGTACATTAATTTTCACGTTGTACTTCTGACATGCTAACAGCAATGCATTGATGTGCTTTTGCAAAGTTTCCTCATCTTTATATAATAAAATTTGATCATCAGCAAATAATAGCTCATTGATTTCATTATTAAGTTCCTCATTAGGTTTATTTGCAATGTTTTCCTGTTTGTTGATATGAGCTTCTTTTATTATTCTGTCCATGTATATGTTGAAAAGTAGGGGTGAAAGTATGCATCCTTGCGTACGATCATCAACTATACATAATTCATTGCACTTATTAAATAATGTAATGCAGCACAAATCTTTTATACATGGTAAAAGCATGCCTCTATTAAACTAAATTGAAATGCTGTTACACATCACATCAATGGATGTCCTTAATAGTGTGTCCAAAAGAAAAAAAATGCTCATGTAATGAAGACAAGCTTGAATATTTGTACAGGTATAATTTCATGTGAACTCAGGTGAAATATGAAAAAATATAACTTTAGAGTTACTTTAACGGAGAAGAATGGGAATAAGCCTATCAAGTTTATAACTTCCATTGAAGTGATCATCACACTAACGAGGAAATGTGACCATGACATCCCAATGCATAAAGGTGTATCTGTAGCTGTCAGTGAAATAAAACAATTTTCTATTTTTATATTATGATAAAAATACATATTCTGCCTGAATGCAGCTTGTATTGAAGTATAGATGAGGAGTTCAATGTTTCATGAAAATCTGGTTTGAAAAAATAATAAAGCTGTGTTTTTTTTTATCATATAAAGAGACATAATAGCATGGAAACATGAATAGCTGAAGGCAGAGTTAACAACAACAGGGGAAGAGGGTGCCCAAGACGATGATGGTGCAATAATATATATGACTGCTTAAACATCTCTAGCTGCAGCAGGTCAACTCACACAGAATCACGCAGTGTTCAGAGAATCCATAAAGAAGACAACATTCTGGACAGAATATGTCACATGAGAGAGAGAGAAAAAAGTATCTCAATATTTTCATCTCAATGACTCCACTAAGCAGCAGCCAAAAGTGAAAAAAAAGATGTTCCCTCACATTATGTAGAATTTGACAGTTTATTTTGTAAAATATATAAATATTAGCTGGTACATTATTTTTGATATAGTTTCATGCGAGACTATTCATTTTTCTTTTGATCTGCCAAGTCTGAGTGTGATAAGACAAACAGTTGTCAAGAAAATGCATTTTTAAATCATCATATCTACAATTAGGTGGCGTTGTTCCCCTTATCTTTGTTTTGGGGGAGTGACAATAGAGAAATTACTTAGTGGTGAAAGGGTTAAGATGTGGCCAGCATTGGCTAGAAAGATTTGGTTCAATTCCTTTTCGCTACCTAGTTATTGGTTATGAACTGGAGTCATTGCACTCCAGGAAAACTCATAGGTGCTCAATCTCCCCCAGCATAAGTCTATATCAAATTGTATGCATACTGATCGTACCTGTTGCTTGCTGATTAAGCACATTTCTCATTCTGCCCCCTCAGATGCCCAGTTCTAGTTGTGCCACACCTTAATAACAAATTCTCCAATTTGCATCATGGATGAGCCATCATAGCAGTGTTCACATCTAACATGCCCTCACTAAGCAACTTCGGTGTCCCCATTACCCATTCTCAATTCCCAGACAAAAGGTGCATTGACACAATCCTATTTTCTCTCCCATTTCTGTGAAAGCCAGCATGTCCAGATATACCATTAGATTTTTTTCAAGACAAGGTGAACTATGCAGGCATATATCTATCTTCACGTGCTCTCAGGCTTTAAACATTGCTGCAGAAATAATTCAAAACACAACAAGCCAATGACAACAGGTGATATTTCTTACTGATGCTATGTCTGTCCTACAAGCCCTTGACAGCGATAAACTGCCAGACCTGAAGAAAGCCATGCGAGAAGTGAGCATCAAAAGAAGGGTAATACCACAGTGGATACCATGAAATGAAGAGGCAGATAGACTGGCAAAGGATGGAGCAACAGGAACAAAAAGACCAAGAAATCACCTACCAAGAAAAGAAGACCCTCATCAAAGCCATCAGGAAAGTCGACCACCTAAAAGACAATTACCACTATCTCGACAGAGCAGAGCAGGTTATTATCTTCCGCCTCAGAACAGGACACAGATTAAACAGCCACCTAAATAGACTTAAGATTGGTCTCATGGCCTCTGTGCCCTTGTGGGCAGGCAGCACAGACTGCTGAACATATCCTGCAAGACTGCAATACACTAAACCAGTTAGAGGAAGAACACTGGCCCACAGAGATGGATATCCACAGAAAGATGTATGGGAGCACTGAGGAGCTTTCAAATAAAGCAGCATTTATTAAGAAAACAGGACATGTCAAACTGCGAACGACAAGAAGAAGACTTGCTCCCAGCACATCAAATAAACTGTATTGAAATTTACTTAAAATTTACCACCTTGTTACAAATCTGAAAACTCACATTACCTTTTTGATGGAGGAAGTAACTGATCTCTGACATGCTGAACAGCTAGATAATGTGGTTCACTGGATTCCAATGATTTAGTTTGCTCATAATGGTTTTGTAGAATATCTGTGAATATTTAGAATTACAAATACAAATATTCACCTACATGTAACCGTGTGCACATTTCCACCCAATACATTGTTTTAATTTTCAAATAATTCTATCACTTTCACTGTTGCAATTCCGATCTTCCATAATCAATTAACACCCCTTTTATTGTCATCCCAGTACAATAATTATCCGTCATCAAAATTAAGATAAGAGATTTCACTGAAAAAATTAGAATATCTAAGCGATTCGAAAATTCAAAGCACAAATTTCCAAACAGACGAAGCTTAGCCTTTTGAATTCCTTTCGCCTTCCATCTTAGATTTCACCTAGCGAGCTAAAAAATAAAACAGTTTAAAATCTGTAAAAATCTTTATAAAAGTCACAACTGACTGAATATGTGTCAGAACTTAGTGTTAGAAGTGCTCATCCTGAATGTATGCTTTCAGACATGGAGTTGGATGACGACGAGGATATTTTAGATCTAATTTGAACACTCACATAACAATTGGAAAGCAACTTTAAGGCTTGCGTAAATAA
Source organism: Meghimatium bilineatum (assembly GCA_034231615.1). Taxonomy (NCBI): domain Eukaryota; kingdom Metazoa; phylum Mollusca; class Gastropoda; order Stylommatophora; family Philomycidae; genus Meghimatium; species Meghimatium bilineatum. The sequence continues at coordinate 33,629,281 of CM067317.1, read as the reverse complement.
TGATTGATGGATGTTTGTTTAACACAAATACTAAAGCTACTTAAAGTTACAGACAATCAATAAAAGGTAATATTGTTCTAAAACTGTATGAAAATAGTACGTAAGTGTGATACAGGTAATGAAGTTTTACTGAACGACAACTAACACATTATCACTGTCGGATGCTCACGTGAAAGAATACACCCAACAAAACACATAATACAATCATCCAAACAATACACAGGACATAATCAACGTTTTGACCAAAAGGCTTTTATCAAAATAAGCACATTACGGTACATCAAAAGACAACGAGTAGAAATGGCAATGACACACAAATGTGTCTGAGCGAAATGTGGATGTGAGTTGCCGGGGAGAAGAACCTCCTTAAATGTTAGTGGTTGACCTGAGATATTCAAAGTAGTTGACATTTTCTAGTTGTTTGTTGTCAATAGTTATTGTGGGCATGAGTCCATTTCTATTAACATGTATTATTTTAGTCTTCTTTGCATTGAGGAAAACATGTGCCTTACAATGTAATTTTACTGATATAATCATGCATCCTAGACCTCTGGAGCACCTTGAAATGAGGGCGTTTAGATCGGCATATTCAATTTTTGGAATTTCATGACCTTCCATGTTGAGAATTTTGCATTTCTCATAATTTTGGTATCTTTGTATGTTCTGCATGTAGTTTTCTGTGTGTCATGTGACGTATTCCTTCCAGAACGTTGTCTTCCCAATGAACTCTCTGAACCTCTCTCTGTCTTGGGCGATGTGGCTTGCATTTTCTAGCGATGTATTCATGTTATCTTTAATGTTGTCAGTCCATCGTCTTCTTGGTCTGCCCCTTCTCCTCTTCCCAGGTACTCTTCCCTCCATTATTTGTCTTTCTAAACAGTTATGTCTCTTTATATGACCAAACAGGCGTAGTTTTCTTTTTGTTATTGTGTTTAGTAACCAACACTCTGGAATATTTGGTTTTTCTGTGTATGTTACACAAATGTGGTGAGTGGATGCAACACTGCTGGACACATTTGTAGACCTTGAACCAGTTAGCGAAAAATGAATAATAATATAAATTTTATTACCATATATTTCTCTGTGTAAGCAGAGAATTTTTGCATTTATTTCAGCTAATGATGTATGGTGGTCAGCTTATAAATGAGTACAACAAAATTCTTAAAATTGTGCTTAAAATATTTAGCAGTAGAAACTAAAAAAACCAGAACACCTAATATCGTCAAATACCAGTAACAGAGGTAAAATGTACCTGTGCTAGAATAAACAGTCATTGAAAGTCAGAATCACTGTCTGAAGTCTGAAATAATTCATGAATTTCCTCCTCTATCATGGAATTACTTAGTTGAATATCCTCAATCTCTGGTACATTGTCTGTTAGTGACTATCATCCTCAAAGATAGTGTCATCCTCACTTCCATCTATTGCATTACTAATGGAGCACTTTTTTGAAAGATCAGACGATCATTTGGGACGAAAGATCCGATAATGATTCTTTGACCCACATAGAAATTGTAGCGATATCAACTTTTTACATATTGCCACCCTTTGTCACAATCAAATCAGATGACGCATCCACCCATTCCATTTTGCTCGGAGTGTGTTTAAATGGTTTGTTAAGGGAGACATCTAGCGGCTGCAAGAGTGAGGTTAGGGCCCCAGGAATTACAGATACAAACACCATCTCACTGCATTTTTCCACTTTCTCCAAATCCCGACATATAGGCATTTTGTCATAAAATTTCACCATAATTGATACCCTCCCTCTGCACATTTAGCAGATGTGGTCAATTTCAAAACTCTCTCCCATGTTTATTACAGTAGACTCCCTAAAAGGAAAACATACAGTAATCTAGTTCAAATTCTTCTATATTCCATAAAAACAACTGATATCCGACAGTGCATGTTTGTCTCATTGTTCTTTCATCGTATCATTTCATGCTTACACTTTACTGTCTGCTGAAGTCTGCTGTAATTTTGTCTGCCCCTCGGCAAGGTAATTAGTAATTACTATTCACTACCCAGTAGGTGAATTGTGCAATTCCACATCAGAATGCCTATACTTTCGTGTGAGTGCAATTTTATACAGATTTAATGTCAGTCTAAAAAAATGTGTTTACACCCATCAGTAATGGTAAGAATAGTGAAGCGTTGAAAATATCACTTTTCACATCTAGCTGTTTCAGCAACTTCTGTGTGAGCTTAGTGTGGGTTCGTAGACACAAAAGATGGGGTAATACCACCATAGTTACCAACATTATTGAATATGATAGCTGGGAACAATGCTGGTACCTGGCGGTTATGGGTTTAATGACCACTGGGGCATGACCAACAGTATTTTCATTGCAGATGGTCATGGCTAAGATATCATGCTGTGTTATCTTGATGTTCCCAACTATTCTATTCATTGAATGACAGTGGGGCAAATGAAAGAAAAGCAAAGTTTATGTTAAGTTCCTTTTAGCTTGATTTATTTTTCAGCGTTCATTCTCAAATTCCCGCTGGATCTCCCTTGTAGCAGGACCATGGTCCAACTAGATTTCCAGCAGGATGTAGTTCAGAGAATAAAAATGTGCTGCATCGCTGTTTTACTTGCGCCAATGGCCCAACACATCTTTTTCAGCGGGAGCATGATTTCCATTGACCCTTCATCCTTATAATAATGGAATTCTACAGTATTATTGTGTATTTTTTACATCTGCCTATAAACGAATTTGCGACTTTTGACACTTTCTGGACATTATAGTCATGTTCTCTGCTCATAAACAGATTGGTATATATATGGGAATATACGGTATGTTGCTCCACATTTTCCTATCCCCAAAGATATTTATTTTGATGGTGTGATGATAAACTGTCTAGCATTTCCATCAAATTATTTTAAAATCCATGTTTAATTTTTATTTTTTGTCAGGACATATAAGGACCAAACAAAATTTCAAAAAAGAAAATGAAATGCTATTACAAATTTTTAAACTGACAAAATATTTGGTTCATTATGGGAATCAGTGACCACAATACATGTTCACATTCCAACTTTTTAATATTATGCATAATGTCATACAGCTTCTGTGACTCGGAGATTTAAAAGACGCAACTTCTGCTGCCAATGATTCTATCTGTGCACAATGCACTGAGAGCGCAGCCCTCCCTCCCCCCAGGACATCCAGGTATGTGTATGTGAGGGGGGCTCTATGTGCTTTGCATGCAGATGATGGATGCGATGGTTTATGCCTTTAGCAAAAGTTCATTTTGTTAAATAATATATGATTTGTTCTGTTAAAATGTGGCCACTAATTCCCATAATGAACTAAATATTTTAAAGAAATAACATATTCCTAGATTCAATTAAGACAAAGGACAATGAAGAAAAGCTGTACTGGACTACTTAAAGATATGACATTCAATATGTAATGCACTTTCTGTCAGCACAGAACATGATACAGATAAATAGACTACATACCAATTATTTTTTCAACCATAGCAAAAACTTCTTTCTGTTCAGTCTCTCTTTGTTTGAGTCTGTACTTTATGTACATTGACAGCAGCAGAATAACAACAATAACTGAAAATATTACAATGTGCACAAATGAAGGAAAAACAAGAACTCTATATAAATCTATTCTCTGTTATACTAACTCTTCAAACATATCCTCAACGCATGCGGTCCCACCAATATGGTCTGTGGGTTCCCACCAATGACCCACTAGACAAACCATCCATGCAACAGAAAACCTTAGTATATGACATGCCGTTATATTGAGGTTCTCTTATGGAAGCTTTGTTTTGTAGCATGTCATCTAGACAATAGACCTCCGAGTAGAAGGCTCCTTCAATAAAAAAAAAAGGAAAGTAACCCATAGCATTTATTAATGTCGTAGGGGTGTGAGATGTTAGCGATCTCACATTTCACAGGCTCTGCAAATGAGGGCGGTAGCCATCTCCTCTCCCTCGCAGTCTTTACTTCCCGGATTAATCCGATACCCATTTAAGGCTGGGTCGACCTGGGAGCCGTTGCGATCTGAAAACATTTCCGCCTCAACTGGGGAATGAACCCAGGACCACTCATATGCGAAGTCAGTGCGCTAACCACTGCGCTAACGCGGCTCCAATAGGCATTGCATTAATCAATAGGCATTGCACTAATCCGGAAAGCTGAAGTCTCCTGGTTACGAAAGAAAGCTCAGAAAAACCATTCCATTGCACACAGGAAGTAAGAGCTAATCATTCGCAATTCCTAGGGTTCTAAAACAAACAACTCTTCAAATGAGACATCATTTACTTCTTATTTTCTTCTGTTTTTATTATGAAACTCTTGTGGAATAGCAGAATGTGGTTTGGAGAATGGACTGCACTGTACTATGGTTTACAGCTATGTTGTGATATCAGTGCCTATCAATTCAACATATCAGACTTCATGGTCTCATATTGATTCTATAAGGTGGGATTGTCAATTCCACTCCCAAAAACTTGTAGTCTCTTACAACATGCATTGCAGGTCATAGTGTTGCTATTTTTTTACTCCTTTTTGGGTCCAGCAACACACAGTGAGGCACAATCTGAAGAGATTTTAAGTTGTAAAAATGTGGTTTTAATCTGTATATAAAAAATGTTTATAAACATACAAGAAACCATTAGGTTAATGATGCTTTCTTTAACACGTAAGGATGTAAATTCGTAAACACAAAAACTATATTATGTCATAAGATTTTCTTAGGAAGTTTCAATTTGTTTTTATCACAAGACCTATTGGCCCTTGTAGTGCTAATACGAATGTTCTATGTTTTGTTACTGAGAATACTTGAATACTTGTATGCTGTGTTCGCTGTTGTTGTAATAGTCTTTGTCTCAATTAATTCGTTCTCAGTGACTTGAGTACACAGTTTGAATATCTTGACAAAATCTTTTTGGGGGGGATGTGGTTAATTAAGTATGGAAAAACCTGTTTTGAGTTGCAAGGTGATTCGGTGCTGATAGAACAGACCTGGTTCAATTCCTGTTAGTTTCAAGAATTTTGTCAGATTATACATTTCATTTTTCTTTTTAATGAATATTCAAATAGGTTCCCATGTGTTGCCGAAACTGAAATGGGGAGCAAAAAATAGCAAACAATTTTGTGTCCTGCCTTGCATGTCATTAGTACTTACATAAAAAAACAAGCCATACAACAATAGTCTTGAGATACTGATAAAGTCAGATGTGTTGGGTCACTGGGGCAAATAAAATGGCGATAACGCATTTCCATTCACTGGACTACATCCTGCTGGAAACCTAGTGGGACTATTGTCCTTTTAGGGATCCAGTCAGAGTGTGAGAACGAATACTACAATAAACAAATAAGTCTTGAATTAAAAGATTCTTAGTTTTGCAACATTACATGGAACTCTTCCAAAAGGATATAAAGTATGTTGGCAACTTCAGCTTCCTTGTGGTCTTAATGACACTTGCTATATTACTCACTGCTGGAGCATTATTCCAATTTTTGGGGGGTTTTTTCGCTTTATACTCCTTTATAACTTGCAGCGCCAGGGATAGAAGAGTTCTCTGGAGATGGCTTTTTTGTGTGCTTAATATATGTTTGTTTTCGTTGACTCTTTTATTTCTATAATCCATCATTTGTATGGTCTGCCCCTGGCTTTCTATCCATCGTGTCTGTATAGCAATGCCTTTTAAGGAGCAATGTCTGATGGTAGTCTGGAAGCATGTGAAAACCACTTAATCTGATGTCTTTTTTATGTAATCCAGGATTCACATTATATTTGTATACATTATAATTCGAGAATTCTACGTACACAAGTCATTTCTGCTGTGACAAGTTTTCTTTCGGCTTTTGTTGCTAGTGTCCAAGTTTGACATTGGTAGCATAGTGATGGTATGATGATGGTTTTGTATAGTGCAATTTTGGTGTTCATGTTTGTTTTTGAAAAAAGGAAACATCTACCCTAAGATCTGGTATGCTATGTTGCATCTACCGTTAAATTCCGTGTATAACCCAAGAATTTTTGGACAAAAAACAGAGATGACTTCATACTCCTCGGCTTATTTTCAAGAGTAAGATCAAATTTTAAAAAAAATTATGTCCAAATCACAGTAAAAAAGGAGAAAAACACTTTAAACAAAATTACAGTCACATGTCCCGATATATTAAGCCAGGATAAAGTGACTAGGGCTCACCAGCAATCTAGAGTGTACTTACCATAATGCTAGGACTCTAATTACATTAATTTCTATATATCATACAATATTTCCTTCAAAATCTCCGATATTTCTTGATAAAAACTCACTTACTAGGTCTATATCGTTATTTCAGACAGCTGCCATTTTTTTAGAATAATTTCCCGGAAACGCTATTTTTAGCAATGGGTATTGCCGGGTTTTTTTTACAGTTTATAGTACATATATTTCTATCATAAAGGTTTCAATTGATCATCGAAATTGGTCAGAAAAGTATACCAGTATCTGATGTTATTTATTGACCAAAATACGGTAATGGTCAGTGGAAAAAACAAATGAAATACCATAGCCTAAGCTGATTGGTAGCTTAGGCCTAGTCTTGTTTGTGTAGGGAAACACTAACTACCAGTAATCTAAACACTGTCACACACTTTCTTGTTGCGGTAAAGCAAATGTTACAACAGTTACTGACCGTCTACTAGGCTATAATACCTGTGTACAGAAAATTTAAAACAACACCTCAGATTTTGAGTATTTCCGTGCATGTCACTGGTCGGTCTTGCCAATTTTTAACATGGGACTCCAAGTATATAAATATTGACCAAGACAATAATCAGAAACATAGAATGAAGTCCTAATTAATTCTGTACAGAGGTCTTACTCTACATACTACGGTCTTGCACAAACACTCACATTTTTGACATCCAAAACTTTTTACCGTATAAGGTAAACATACAGGTCAGACAAAGTTCAAACTCTTCTGTATCTTTTAAAAACAAACGTGATCTGGTATGTTTTTGTCTGGCCATTCATCTTTCCCGTTTCCCGCTTACACTTACAGGAATAAAATCACAATGACAATAAAAATGTATGAACTGGAAGCTAAACTACTTGTGCAGTATTCTTGGCTAGCTAAGTCAGCCTTATATTCTGTTAATTAGTCCAGCCCACTGAGGCCGCAGATGGACTACTGGCCCTACCCATTTCAATCGGCTCAACCAATCCAAGTTTCCCTCACATTATGTGATGCCATTCAGATAAGTGACTAAATGCAATCTTTCTTTATAGATGATTTGAAACGAGGTTCCAAATCACAACACATCATAGGCATTTTGTAGTAAAATTGCGCCGTAATTGATTCCCTCCCCCAACCACTGTACATTTAGTGGAAGACAAGAATCAATTTCACAATCATCTGTTATGTTTATTTTATTACCATATTTTCCCCACACGGTAAACATAACCAGGAACAAAGTTCAAACTCTTCTGTATCTTATAAAAACAAAAGTGATATCGCTGTCTTGCCTTTCATCGTTTCCCACTTAAACGTCACTGTCAGAAGCTGGTGACATAATAGTTACATAGTAATTACTATTCACTAGCGCTGTTCCGCGTCATAAGGCCCAGACACCCAACACAGACAATTCATTCAGGAAAAAACTTTGTTCCCCAAAGTCTCGCCACCTCATAAACAGTCTATAGTCATGGATAGGGAAGTCAGCCTTCGGGGTATTCATTATTTTCGGATATATTGTTCCAGAATACAGTAGCCACCAGGGTTTCATTCCTTGATTCATTCAAGTTATGTGAGTGAAGCAAATGAAAGGAATGCCATTTTCTTAGAGTTGCAAAAGTTTGTGTTAATTTCTATTTAGCATGTCGGTTATTTCTTATGATGAAGAAGTTCATTATTGCCGGCATTGGGGATGTCGGTCTATAGTCGGACCTTCCATTTTCTCCACTTGTGGGAAGGGATAATTAGGTTCTCGGCCTACAATCGGATGGGTTTATATTCGGAATTTAACGGTATGTTGGATTTCTTTGGTATTTTTTACATCTGATGATATGATACTTCCAAGATAAGTGAATTTTTCTGTTTAAGTTGTTGGTTATCAATGAAAATGGTGTTTCTTTGTGTTTTTGCTTTTGACATTACCTCAGTTGTTTTCTGTGTTCTTCTTCTTCTGCGTTCGTTCTCAAACTCCTGCAGATTAGCAGGATGTAGTCCAAAGAACAGAATGCGTTGTGTCATGGTTTACAGCATTGCTGTGATATCTGTGCCTTTCAGCTTGACTTCAGCATGGCTTTGGGTCTCTGACCCTATATGGGATGGGACAGCCAACTCCATCCTATAACCTCCTTAGTCGCCTTTTACGACATGCGTGGAAGGTAAACAGTGTTGCTATTCTTTGCTCCCTTTTCGGGCCCCGGCAACACACTGGTGTTTTTCTGTGTTTATCTTCATGTTAAAGTTATTAGTTGTTTTGATGTTGATATTATTGCTTAACCGTCTGCAAAAAGAAGTTCGCTCAGGAGGTTGTTTAGGTTGTTTTCTTCATTGGTGTTGGCAATTTTACATATACAATCAAAATATGTAATGAATAGCAAGGGAGATAGAACACATCCTTGCCACATTCCAGAGTGTATGTGGAATTTGTAAGAAAGCCCTGCACTCATTTGAACTGCAAATTGACTACCTGTGTAACTACTCCTCCACAAATTGATTAGGTGTTGTGGAACCCCATATTGTGATAGTATTTTCCATAGTTTTCTACTCTGTCAAAGGCATTTTCTTGATAGACAAACATGATAAACCCTACCGAAGATGGATGTGTCAGGCCATGGACTCAAATAAAACGGTGACATGCGCATTTCCATTCTCTAGACTACATCCTGCTGGAAATCTTGTAGGTCCATTGTCATGCTACAAGAGATCCAGTGGAAGCTTGAGAATGAACACTGAAGAAAAAGAAAAAAACGCGATAAACAATTCTTGGTTGTTTCCAATTGTTTTTTCTGCCAGTTGGCCGAATGTAAAAATGGCATCTGTACAGCTCTTATTATTACAGAATCCGATTTGAGTGTTGTTAAGCTGTGTGAAATCCTAGTTTAAGACTGCCATTTTTTATATTCTATGAAATCTCTACTTCTCTGATATTTATAGGTTTTCCTTATATTTTTTGGTATATTGCAACCAACAAAAAGATGTGTTGGGTCACTGGGGCAAATAAAATGGGACTATTGTCCTTTTAGGGATCCAGTCGGAGTGTGAGAACAAATACTGACCCTCCTTAGTTACTTCTTACAAAAATTATTTTACTTCACATAACTATGAAATTCCTACAATATTCATACAGACATTTATACTCCACAGTAGTTTCACTGACCTGTTATCATCATAAAAATACCATACAGGACTGTAGAAAATGACCTCCTCAATCGGCAAAAGAAACCCATGGTAGCCACTTCAGATTTCAGTCTGAATACATCCTCCCAGCTTGTGGCCACTGTGTCAGATATAGTTTCAGCTCTGTAGGAATGATTAACAAAAAAAATGACACAGGACATATATTAGTCCCTATATATATATATCTGAGGGTGGTGATGGTAGTCACAGGTAGCGGATAGCGGAAAAGCCTCTAAATACAGGTCAGCTGCGAGATGAGCCAGAATTACATTGTCACGCCAATATGGCACTGTTCTTTTTCCTGTGCCATGTAGGCTACTGAATTTTTCTGATTTTTCAGTGTGCTTTCGGATATGACAATCCAGCAGTTGTCTTTAACTGTGACAGTTGTTGAGACTGAGATTCTATTCAGAAATATATATAGTACAAACAGTTCTCATTCCACCTCAGTCTGCACTGCCCAGACACAATCCATTAAGAAGTGCTTCGCAAGAGCTTCTTTTACCAGGGTGCACTATGAAGCGATGTTAGTGAGGTCTTGGTTACCTGCTAACTCTGGGATTGTACAAGAGCAATGCATATACCTTTGCACCGGATACCACATTTTATATTTATTTTTAAGTGCTCATTGGTTGAGCTAGTTGACAAACTATTACTGTGTCAAAATGCTGTGAAATTTAGATGGACCTAGTTTTAATTCATGTTTACTATCTATATTTTACAAATATTCTGACAATATAGATTCTGAAATTATTAAAACTGGAAATCAAAAACTTTTAAAAAGAAAATAACAATAAAGAACTTATTTTTATTAACAAATAAATCAGTCTGAATAACAGCAAGTGCCATAAATATGAACTGATGGCCTAATTCTGAATACAAAAGAACTTTACAGAGTAATACAGGATTCTTCACAATAATAAAAGCTAAGTCTTATTATCATATGATCAATTGTTGAAACACAAGCAGGAATTTAAATATCTTGGAGTATTTTTACAGACAATAGTGACTGAGACAAGAATTCGCAAAAAGTCAACTACGTAAATTATTAATTTACACAAATCTTGAAATACACATCTATTCTGATGGAAACCAAATAGCACATCATAAATTCAATCTTAATGCTAATATTGTGTTTTCAATGTTAGACACGGAAACTAACTAAAGAACAAGAGAGAAATCTTACTACTGTGAAATTAGATGTTTAAGAAAGCAGCAAACAGAACCAGATGAGATCATCTTAGAAATAAAGTGGTTACAAAAACTATTAGAACAACATTCGTGGTCAAATATATTGAAAAACAGAAACTGAAATGGTTTAGCCACATAGCATGAGAATGGAAACAACACGAGGCCATGACCAAGAAGAAGGTGGATTGAATGCGTTACCAATGTTACAAGACAATATAATATTACAGCATATTAATTGACACAGACCGAAAAATTATCATCCTTCATTCCTGCGACATTTAACAGTAAAAGCAGATAAAAGACAATAGAAGTCTTATCTTATTCTGGGTAAAAAAAAAGTTGAAGTAAATAATAAATACTATACCTAATATTCCAATGAGGATTCTCAATGATGTGAGCCAAGCAGCACTGAAGCAACAGATTCGCATCCTGTTTAAAAGAGATTTCGGGTTTCAAGTGATTGATTTATAAGTACAATCTGTTTTACATTATGTCATGCAGAAATGTTACTAAAATCCAGTTTTGTGGTGGGAAAAAATTGTGTAACAAAACAGGATTCCATTTGAACGATGGTTTTATGTTGTTAAGTTTTTATGTTTTATGTTAACTGCCACAATACTGAAATACTTATCCAGCTCAATCGATACATCACAAATATAAGAGATACATGATTTCTACAATCCAAGTTGAAGATCCAGCACTAAATTCCAGAAAACTTCCAAAGTCAAACCTGCCATGTGTTGCCAGAGCCCGAAAAGGGAGCAAAGAATAGCAATACTGTTTATCTTCCATGCATGTTGCAAGAAGTGACTAAGGAGGTTTTGGGGTGGAGTTGGCTGTTCCATCCCATACAGTGTCAAAGTGATCCAAAAGTCATGCTACAGTCGGATGTGCTAACAGAAAGACACAGATATTGCAGCAAAACTGTAAACCATGACACAACACATCTTGTTCTCCAGAATACATTCTGCTAATCCGCAGGAGTTTGAGAATGAATGCAGAAGAAAAACCTGCAAATATGACTAATCGCTTAGTAGTCAGCTCAGGGTAACTATGCAATGGATACCATCATATTGGGGATTGCTTGGAAATAAAGCAGATTGGCTGGATAAGAAAAGTGACCAACCAGATGTGCCAGAAACAGATAATCAAAGCAATCAAAAAGTCACCAACACAAGATGACTGCCCTATTATTAGCAGATCCGAACATCTTGTCATTCTATGCTTCAGAAGAAGACACAACCAACTTCATAGCCATATCTCTACAAAGTTCAAGAGTGGCAACGAAGCCATGTGTACAAGCACCTCAGTTAATAGAGGATTACTTTTAAGAACGTCCCGAATGTTGAGACAAACACATGGTTCAATTAAACAGAACTCAAAGTAAAACTCTACAGACTTCTGTAGGAATTTTTTTTAAACAGTCAAGTTTACATAAACAGATCACTAGCAACAGATCCTGCATGAGCTACAAAAGGTGGTCAAGTTTAGAAAAACAGTCTACAGGTAGCATTAAACAAATATTTGGAAAGAGATACATTGAGAAATGCTAGGAAAAAGTGTCAGCATAAAGACCTGATAACAAAATAATTCACAAATAGGAGATAAAAAGGAAGAAATAGAAGTCACAACTAATGACAATACATAAAGAAATTTAATAGCACAAAAGCAACGCATATAATGCTCTATTAAATATAAGGTAAAACTGCAGTGATAGTATATCTTAATAAATGTATTAAATAAATAAGCCAAAAGAAATAATGTCCAATGCTAGGCTAGGGATGTTTAGCTCTGAGACAGAGCATGTCAATTGCTATCAAATAGAACCCAAATAAATGGTAGTATATTTCTTAATCAGGTTGTAGCCATCAACCCAGCACTTTTTAACTGTTATTTTCTTGGCAGTGTTTATGTTCCATAATTTGTCATTGCTTTCTGAATGGTCCAGATGCACAATTGCCTGTGGTGGCAGGGTTCTAACCCGGTATGTTGGCCATCACAGATGCGTTCTGTACCACACCATCACAGAACCAGACTAAATAGATTATAGCCTTTCATAAATGAGTGCTTGTGGGAAACAGATCAAAATGATATGTTGAGGATATAAATTAAAGCTCTCTTTTCGCTTTATTATTATTTTGAGGAGCGCAGTAGCGTAATTCATAATGAGCTTGCTTGCTATCACTGGTTTACAGCGTGCCAGGTTTGAAACCACATCCAGACATACACAAATTTGGGTTGTGATTTCTCGCTTGACACGACCACTCCTCCAGTAGATTCAGCTGTAAATGAGTACCTGACGCATGAGTTAGGGGAGGTAACGACAGCAAGGAAGGAAACTGGCCACCCCACCTAATAGTTGCTGTGGCTTAGTACATGAAGAGTTATCTTCAGTCCCAATGGCAGATTGCTGTAATAATGGAATGGTTACAGAATCAAAAATAATGGAATCTGCCCAATGGCAGATCAATAAATGTGTATGGTTGATGTATTCCAGAGTAAGCTGAAAGGATTATTATAAAATGACACATTAAGACATTCTTTCCAACTGTTACAAGACGTTCCTTCCTTTTGTATCCTTGGTCATTAATTCATAAATAATTGGTGACCATCACACATTATAGACCTGCAACAAGCATTCCCAACTTTAACCTGCATGTGGTCACCTTATATAGAGTGCTTCAAGTCTGGCATATAGTTTATATGTTAACATCCATGCTTTAGTCTTTCATTAGGTTGTGTTTACATATTATCATCATTCATATCATCACTATTCTCTGTCCCATCCCATATAGGGTCAGTGACCCAAAGCAATGCTGAAGTCGGATGTGTCCGGCCGAAAGGCACAGATATCGCAGCAATGCTGTAAACCATGACACAACGCATTCCGTTTCCGGACTACATCCTGCTAATCTGCAGGAGTTTGAGAACGAACACAGAAGAATCACTATTCTTCTTCTTCTTCAGCGCTCATTCTCAAACTCCCGCTGGATCTCCTTTGCAGGACCATGGTCCTACTAGATTTCCAGCAGGATGCAGTCCAGAGAACGGAAATGCGTTGTGTCGCCGTTTTATTTGCACCAATGGCCCGACACATCCGTCTCGGCGGAAATCACTATTCTAATCGATGACCAACAACTTAAACAGGTGAAAGAATTCACTTATTTTGGAATCATCATATCATCGAATTGGAAAAACACCAAAGAAATCCAACATAGAATATCGAATCTTGTGGCATATATCTCCTATTTTCAAAAACAAATATATGAGCATGAACACCAAAACTACATTAAATAAAATGATCATGGATCACTATGCTACCAATATCAAACGTGGACACAAACAACAGAATCCAAAAGAAAACTTGTTACAACAGAAATGACTTGTCTACGTAGAATCCTCAGGGTAACAATAAGAGACAGAATCAGATATGAAAACATCAGAAGACTAACAAACACAATGTCAATCCTGGATTACATCAAAAGATAACAGATCAAGTGGTTTTTGTATGCTTTCAGTCTACCATCAGGCAGTGCCCCTCAAAAAGCATTGCTATTGCAAATCATGGATTACAGAAATAAAAGAGTCAACGAAAACATATATGAAGCATACAAAAAAGACATCTCCAGAGTGCTCTCCTATCTCCGACGTTGCAGGGCATAAAAAAAAACTTTAATTACTGGATGTTTTCCTGTGAAGGAATGCAAGGAGGCTTTTTATGGGCTGTGGAAATAAAGGCCACTTTGCCATAGCAGGTGCCGCAACATGTACAGGAAGGATTTTGCAAGGCATAAAGGGGTATGAAGCGAAAAGAAATACACCACAAAGAGTTTGTAGTTTATCTCACCATGAATCTGTTCATAGCAATTTTCTTAACCCTAGCAAGCAAATCAATGCCTTTCACATTATCAGTGTTCTATAGCTTTCTCTTTATTTCTTATCCGAGTGCTTTCACTGTGATTCTTTTGTTGCTTCTTCTCATGATGTGTCCTACATATGTCAATCCTTTTTTTCTATTTTAAACTCCTGAATCTCCCTTTTTATCAGTCTTTATTTATCATTCCAAAACATACACAGTGATATTTATATTGCTTTTCCTCTCATATATGCTTTAGTTATTAGATTCTTCATGTCTTCGCCTTGTCTTTTAGTTGAGCTCAAGTCCTATTTCGCTAGTCATTAAGTATTGATTATGGTTTATATTTCTTCTTTTGTTTGTCACTACTAAGTGTTTAGCATCCCTCTTCCCAATCAGTTTTATAATGGTGCTGGGATATCTTTTGAATATATAGCTTAATAGATCTAAATGATGTATGTTGATTCCTATTTGGTTTAACAAAGCAGTTCAGTTCAATCTAAATAAAGTACACAAAATGTTCATAAATTAACAAAAATTAAACAAATACCTCAAGATTCTCAGATTCTTTTTGAATCTGTCGCCGAAAGACTTCAACACCTATGCTATCATCAATAACTCTTGAAGTGTCACACAGAGATTTACCTGCAATGGGAAAAATTATCAATCTCTTCCACCTTTATCTATGGCAGCTCAATGTTTAGGGCTATGCAATTACTGTAGAGGTAGGCAGAGATACAAGTGGGACGGAAAAGAGATGGGCAGGATAGTCTAGCAGAGTGTACCACCAAATCAAGAAACAGAAGATGTTGGAAGTCTGTTGCAGACGATCTTCATTCTTAACGCTAGAAATACATTCAGAATGAGGATATGCAGCTAGTTCTCAGGTGTACATACAATATCTCTAATGTTATGCATTGCTGAAAAGTGTGGAGCGTACAGTACAACAACCTTCAGTATGCTATGTGGCAGCCGCTCTGACCTGAAGAAAACAGGGGACTTCACCCTGATGACAAGCCTGACAATGTAACATTAATGCAGATGCTGAATGCAGAGGATAGCTTACAACTTAGCTGCAATATTTAAATTAAATATATTTTTTTATTCTGCAATCAATTATTATACATTCAGTCCGATATGAGTCGTGTTTAGAGCTGTTTGCTTTAGTTTGTTGTGGGTTCCACACAGTTTATCTTGCAAAGATACTCCTGTGGGCCAGTCTATTGCTCTGTGAACAGTGAACCTGAGACAGTCCTAAAGTATATTAGATATTATAAAGATATAATATATGCACCTTTCAATGTCTGCCTTTTGACATGACACATCCTCCTACTTCAGTGTGGCTACTTGGTCACTTTTGACATGACACATCCTCCTACTTCAGTGTGGCTACTTGGTCACTTTTGACATGACACATCCTCCTACTTCAGTGTGACTACTTGGTCACTTTTGACATGACACATCCTCCTACTTCAGTGTGGCTACTTGGTCACTTTTGACAAGACACATCCTCCTACTTCAGTGTGGCTACTTGGTCACTTTTGACATGACACATCCTCCTACTTCAGTGTGGCTACTTGGTCACTTTGACCATATATGGGAGGTACAGTCTATCCTATCCCAAAGCCTTCTGAGTCATGCAAGGAATATAACTCGTTATTTTTTGTCCCCTTTCAAGCCCCTGCAACACATGGGCAACAAGTTCTCAAATGGTGACATTGACTCAATCTTTTCCTAGCATGTACCTTTCTATCTTACACAACTGAGGAAATCAGATGTGTGAAGTTATTGATGCAAATAATTCTCTGGACTACATCCTACTGTAAATCTAATAGGATCATTGTCCTGCTACAAGAGAGATTCAGGTAGGGTTTTAAGAGCACTGAAAACAATAATTTTATCCCTGCCATGAGTACTTATAATACTAACTCGATAGTTTAAAGCAAATTTTTTTAATACACTTGCAGGACCCAGGATCAAAATCTCTTCAGCACAAGGCTTAACCACTATGCCAGGGAGATCCTATTATTGTAAATACAACCGTATTCATGCAAAAAATGTGACTAAACCAAACAACCAGTAGAAACACTAACAGCATACCTTTCAACAAGCTGAGTTGTTCAAACAGTTTCTCAATGACAATCAGTGCTCTGTCCACATCCTTCTGTTTATAACAACCCTTTAACAAAAAATAACAACATGACATGCATAACAAAGAAATAAAAGATAGAAGAATAAGATATTAACCTTAAATAGAGTTTTTATATCTCTTATCTGCAGTTGGAAGGGAGCACTATAGGTCTATCAGACCAATCATTATGCAACAGTAAACTCTCAGAAGATGACATGCCAATATAGTGAGACTTTTCTCTTACAGAAGCCCCACAGCATTTTACAGTTATAATTATGTTTCCCTCTATGGCGAAACACTCTTGAGATCCAGTCCTGACCATGGTCTCAACTGCCGACATGACATATATGTGATACCCCAGCTGTAAACAGGTGGCACACTGGATGTGATGAAAAGAAATTGTGCAGGATATAGCAATTTCCTGAGAGAGCCAAGAATCAAGAAAACATGTTAGCCCTGCATCCGCTTGGATGGTGGGAAAAGCATAGCTGGCTGCCCCACTATTCCCAGTGCTATCGTTGGGTTGCTATGAACACCTCTGACAGGATCTGCATTTTGCAGAAAGGTAGAAAATCCACATAAACTGCATTCAAAAAGTCTCTGAAAAGACCACCCCACGGCACATAGGAAACAAGAGCTTTATCATCTTCTGCGTTTGACCTCTGGTAACCACATCGAATAGATTGTGTGATTTCCATCTGGGAGCATGAAGTACATTGTACTGCAAACTCCATAGCTGAACAGTTTGTTTGTTTGTTTTTCGTTCGCTCCATTGTAACCATCACGGATATTCGTGCGATTTCCGCCGGGAGCGTGATTACGTTGTGCCACCGTTATGCGCCTTTTAGGCCTAGCACATCCGATTTCGGCATGCCTTGACAATTCGGGTGGGCTACCCTTAGCCTGTGACAGCCTCTATATCTGTCACCAGGCACGCGTAGTAGAGACTCTTCGCCCAGACAATTCTTTGCTCTCGTCTGACTCGAACGAGGTGTTCCACTGTCTATGAACTTGCCTCGTGTAATTGGACGTGCTGTGCCTATTGGGTACTGTACCGTTTCTCATCCGTGATTTGGTTCCTTAAGGGGAAGAACTCAACAGAGGAGTTGGACCCTGGCTCTTTCACCCTCTTAGCCGAGGTGTCATTCACCGACATCGTGTACCCCTTGTCCAAGTTCGAGTCTCACACCACGTGTTTGAGAGCAAGGCGTTCTCGAGCTGAGCGTCCTTGTCCCAATAGCGCCTGAGCCATCAGGTATTGAACCCTTTCTCTCTTCAAGTGTATTTCCGGTGTAGGAAAACCTGACAGTAAAGTTGGGCCAGGGCTAAATCGTTGTCCCTTTTGTGCCTGAGCGTATCGAGTACGGAACCCTTTCTCTTCGCGAGCATATTTCCGGTTTAGGAAGGCTCGACATTAGAGTTGGATTAGGTCTTCTTGCTTTACCAAACGCCAATGAATGGGTCTGGGTCTCTGCCTGTAAGGAACACAGATAACTAGAAGCTCGTCTCGAGCTGACGGAGCTTGTAGTTCCCCTTTCCTAGGAACTTTTCATTTTCTATGTGCAGTTCACGCTGCCCTCTAGCGCTGTTCTGCCCTTTCATTGTTTCATTGTACTCGGTATGAAATCTATTTGTCTCTCGCCATGCATCTACCTTTACGTGCATTATACATTGGCCGCCCCTCCAATGTTCGGACTGGACTGACTAGCTTCACTGTATGTCGACAGTGTCGCTATATGTGGTGCTGCTGGTGGTGTCGGAGATATTGTCTGTCTCTTGTGCAGTCAAATCTCTTTCCATCTGCTACCTCCACATTCTCGGACACGATCCCCAAATGATTTGGCCAGAATCAGCACGAGCTGCTGTATTTCTGTTTCCAGGGTGCACCGTGTGGAGGTACATTTGGGATCTTGGTTATCTGCTAACCCTGGGTCCGCCTAGAGCAATGCGTTCCCTTTGCACCCCAGTTGAACAGTATTATTTGCGCCTCGGTTGGTTCACTTTGTGACTAGGATGTCTGAGACACAGCACATCCGTTTTCATCATGCCTTTAATTCTGGTAGTAGGCTTCCCTAACCAGTGGCAGCTTGCCTATCTGTTGACGGGCGTATAAAGACTCTTCACCAAGACGATTGTCATTAACGTCTATCTCGCACGAGGTGTACTTGCATAGTATAATTAGACGTTCTGTGCCCATTGGGTACTGTACCATTTCTCCTCCCCGAGCCTGGTTCCGGTGAAGGAAGAACTCACCAGAAGAGTTGGACGAGGTGTCGTTTTATATATATATATATATATATATATATATATATATATATATAAAACGTGACTAATGACCTGCCCAATATATATATATATATATATATATATATATATATATATATATATATATATATATATATATATATATATATATATATAAAAGAGTAGGAAAGTCCACATTATTTTCTATGCTCAGCTGCAGATAACTGGAACACATTAGGATGATGGAAGATAGCAAAATACAGAATTATCTTTTGTGGAGAATAGTTGGGGGAAAGATATCAGAGTCTGCCTCTACTTCAGTACAAAGATGTATGCAAATGGAATATGCATGATGCAGGTATTGATACAGATTCATGGGAACAGGATGCCATGGATTGAGTTGTATTGGGGAAAGATCAGGAATGGTAAAAAGACAAAAGAAAATTATAGCAGATAGTTATAGATAGGCTGCACATCTAAGAAGATATAACAGACATGATTGTACAATTAGGCCTGTAATTCCTTGTACTTGCTGTGGAAGACTGTGACTCAAGATTGTTCTTGTGAGTCACATCTATCAATGCTATGGATTATAGATTATATTCCCAATTAACACAATATTATCACCTGAAAATAGATATTGGTGCCAACATATTCTTCCTCTTTGCCTGTGGGTTCAAGAACAATACCTTCAATTGTAGTTGTCTCAATGTATCTTTCTCCAGTGTTTCTTCTTGGGTTCTATCTCTGTGTTTGTTTAATTCTTACAAAGGGGCCTTAACTGTCGTTCTTATTCTACATATCATACCTTATATTTTATACAGGAATCCATAAAGTTTCTTCTTTCTCATTCATTATTTATATCATCAAGAAACTCTTCACTGATTTGTCTTCAGGTATTCAAAAAAAAAGTAAATTTAAATTGAGACTTGGTCGAAAGCAAGTATGATTCATCTTATGGGAGCTAACAATCATCTACATAGTACACCAGTGCTTCTTTTGAATGTTTAATCATAAGCTAAAACCTGTGTGAAAGAAGTAATTCTCAATTACATACCTCAGATGAAGAATCACCGCTGCAACGTAACAAGTTATCACCATCTCCTGTCATATAAAAAAATGATGTGAAAAATAAGGAAGAACAACTCATTATTCAGTTATATCATGATGAATGAGCATGAACTTGAAAAAGTAAATGCTTTCAAATACCTAGGATCCTATATATAGTGATTGAAAATACAAAACTGAATTAAATATAAAGCTGGAGACGGCCTCAGCTGTTATGTCTAACCCTAACCATAGGAAAAAAAATAACATCAGTATAAAAGAGATCAAAATTTATACCTCATATTTTAGATGTCAAACAAATAGTAAGAGTTGAAAAATTAGCATATTGAGTACAATGAGGACAGCACAGTGCCAGAGAGCAACGTGAAAACAAAACGGGAAATCATTAAAAGGAATCAGAACCACAAGTTTTTGTTCTACAAGAGAACAAGCGTACAGTGCTTGGTGCTCCCAAAAAATGTGTAGGGACTCTTCTACAAGGGGCTCAAGATGTCGATGACACCTCGGCTAAGAGGACAAACGAGCCCAGGATCAACTCTACCGTTTGTGCTTTTCTATACCAGAATCATGCTTGCGGTGAAAATTTTGTTCAGCTCGAGAACGAGCTTCTAGTCCCCTGTGCCCCTAAAAAATGTGTACAAACTCAGACTTGGACACGGGGTTCACAATGTCAGTGAATGACATCTCAGCTAAGATGACGAATGAACCTGGGCCCAACTCTACCTTCGATGTCTTCCTATACAGGAATCATGCTCGCAGAGAGAAAAGGTTCAGCACCCAATGGGCACAGACACAATGTGTCCAATTACGCGAGACGCATCTCGTGTGAGATTTACGTAGTCTACCCATGCCTAAATCCCTGACTACCGTCTCCAGCCAGCCAGGGACATGTTTTGGCACAGTGAGTGAAGAACTGTCACTGCATACAGTCGATACACATCCATCACAAGGTGAAAAATAGGAAGGATGTCACAGACTAGGGAAGCCCACTCCTCGAATTAAAGGCATGACAAAAACTATGTTCTGGGTCTCAGATTGCTGAGCCTTCTGAGATGCAAATAACACAGCTCTGCTGTGGAACTAGCAGCACAATGTACCTCATGCTCCCCGGCGGAAAACACACAAACTTTCATGTTGGTTTTCAGAGCGAACGTAGAAGAAGAAGAAAATATACCTCACATTCTATTATGCTATATGACTATGAGAGTTGACACTCACTGTAGGCATAGAGAGGCAGATACAGACTTTTAAATACAAGTGTTATATTCTGAGCATTTCCTATAGTGAATGTAAGACAAATATGTATGCAAGACATAAAATAGAGAGACTTTCAGATACACATGAATTATTTTTTTCAATGGCAAAACAATGAAAACTTGCATTGTTTGAACATGTATGCTGACATGATTTTCTCAAAAAATACCCTGCAGGGAACAATGGAAGATCAAAGAAGCAGAGGGGGTAAAGAAAAACACGGGCAGACAACATCAAAGACTGGGACTAGTCAAGATTTTTCCACTCATTCACATCACTGAAGATAGAAACTGCTATTTATGCAGCTAATGTAATACCCAAATGACATTGGCAGGCTATGCGTTTATAGATAGATGTGATAGGTTGAGTTGATACAGGTATGTTCAAGTGCAGAGCTCTGTGTCTAGTATAAAGATAGCGGCCTGTTAGTGAAACAAAATGTTGTTTTACAACCTGGTGGTTTTAGTATGAGATATATTGGTAGAGCAATCGCTTCCTACATTTGTATTATTGATTTGACTTCATTAAATGAAGTAGAATGTTCTTCTTGAGGATATTTGCTACCAGATCTTGTAAGTATGTCAGCTTTTCATTATCTACAATGTCACAGTGTGATGAAACCACTGAACTGTAGTTGCATTTTATGTGATAAATTACATAGCAGATTTAATGTATTTCTTCTGCATGCAGAAAGTATGATAGTCTAACCAGCGGCACATCAAACCACCCACCATGCCACAACAAAACTATAGTATATAATATACATATATAATCAAGCTTTCCTCTTCTAGAAGCCATACAACACCTCATATAGACCAGTGGCTCTCAACCTATTTTGGCCTATGGCCACCAGAATTATTTTTTTTAAAACTGACTGTCTTTGCTCTGGATATCAGGGCTTGTTCCGCTTGATTGATATAAATGTTGTTTATCTTCTAAATAATTGAGTTTCTGTGGACATCCTGGACAAATTTGTGGCCCCCCCTCAATTTCAATCTTTCTCTGTGGGTTTCTCCCGCAAGTCATCATGACCTACAGTGTGGGGGCCATAAATCTACAGTGAGAACTACTGTTCTTGTCAAAGCATTTCGTGATGAGAGTGGGTCTAGATATGAAACAAAGTAAGTATGAGATAGCATGGTAGCCTAGTTGATAATGAGCTTGCTTACTGTCACCAGGTTACAGTGTGCCGTGTCTGAAACCACTTCCTGACACACAAAATTAGAATTGTGATTTCTTGCCTGACACGACCGTTCCTCCAGTCGACCAAGCTGTAAATTGATACATGATTAATGAGTTGGGGAAAGTAAACACAGCAAGGTGGGGAACTGGCCACTCCACCATGCAGCTTAGTACATGAAGAGTTATCTTTATTCCTGACAGCAGGTTGCTACTATGGGACCTACCTTACCTAGGTATGAGATGAAATTCTAAAGAAACCCCATTGACAATGAATACAAGATGTTATTAACCCATAATGTTCTGTTATGTGTACTAACTGCTTGAGCTATGCTAAACCACTTTACAACTCAACAAAAAACAGCATATAAAATAACAATACGGTAAATAACTTTTGTGAGACAAAAGAAATGCAAAGGATTGATGCTGCTCAAGCCAATGACAAGCTATTAACAAAGATCCTCAAGCATCTTCATATGGTATCTACACCTTGGGTATGGACAACTATAATTGTGCAATTTGTCTTGCTAAGGATAACCATATTGATTCTGTATCTGCCCCAATTACACTGTATAATTTCCCCTTGTGTCACAACATAGGCTTATTGAAAAAAATTAAGTATTGCACTCTAAAGATGGGAGAAAAAAAAGTTTTGGTCTTAATTATTCTTCTTACCGGTAGTTCATTCCAAACTTCTGCAGACTAGCAGAATGTAGTCCAAAGAATGGACAGCGCTGTGTCATGGTTTACAGATTAGTTGTGATATCTGCTTTTTTTGGCCTCACACATCTGGCTTCAGCATGGACTTTGGGTCACTTTGACAATCTATGGGATGGGACAGTAAACTCCATCCCGAAAATCTCAGTAGTCCCTACTTACAGCATGCCTGGCACATAATAGTATAACCATTCTTTGCTCCCCATTTGGACACCAGCAAATATGGGCAGTGTTCAATTCCAGAATCCATGTAACATACTGTGCACACAAGAATCTCTAACAGGATAGGACAGGTAGAGAAGCAATTCCATAAGACATGGTTTCATATGAAAGTTTTGAATTAAAGTGAAAAAACTTCCATATCTGGAAAGAATCTGTACATGGTAGAGAATGAACTTGTATGCTATCCTCCTATTCTGAGTAACTAGGAACTATTGGTCACGGTTCACTTAATACTAGAAGACGCTGAACTAAAATGAAATAACATAGACAATAGCCTGATGATTCAAATCAACAACTGTCTGCAGCAAAACTACAATTGATATGCAGATTACTGTAGCTTTATAAATCACACAAGAGTATATCAATATGCCTATCAAAATATATCTCTATCAAGAAAATAACAAAAGACATACAATAGACAGGAAAGCTGCACTATTCGAGAACGCAACACAAAACTAGATGTTCACAAATAACTCAAATCCGTAAGCTAGGTTGCGGAATATCAACTCTCCCATAAGCTAACGAGTGCATGGCTGCACACAGAAAGTGCAATGTACAAAAATTAACACTACATGGGCCTACTCAAAATGCATAAAAAAGATCATCTAGTTTCAAGTCCATGTGTTTTTACAAGTACCCAAACCATTCCCACAAAGGCTTCAAAGGTGATGCCGATAGTATGATCTATATAATGAACATTGTGTAACCTGTGTATGGACGTCTTTTTTCATCTTGACGTAGTCCTAAGCAAAACAGTAACTAGTGAATCAATATCTCTCATTAATTAACCTTCCATGCAATCCACAGAATACTTGTATTTGTGTTTTTCTCTTCTATTCTCAATATTTTTTATATTTTTCCTAAACAACTCTGCCTTGTGAGTAGAGTTTGCTGCCAGGTAGTGTGATCATCGACCAGTTATTTAGGGTCGATAGAGAAATCTTTCATTGAGGGTTTACTGATAGGCTTCATCATCATCAGGTGCCATGCCAACTGGCTTAGAAGATTATGGCTCTCCACCACTAGTATTATGTATGAGGATCGTTGTTGTTTTCCTGCCGTGCCAGGTTGTTAAACTGTTTAATATTTTCTCACGTTGATGCCCTCTGTCTCTGTTTCCTTCAATCTTGCCTGTTGTGACTGTTTTCCAAACCTCCTTTTCTCATAACGTGGCCAAAAAATGAAAATTGTCTTTTTCTTATATCATTGATTAAGCTCTGTCCCGTATTTGACTATTTCAACACTCCCAAATTAGTTTTCCTGCCAGTCCATGGTATTCTCAGCATTCTTCTGTAGAACCACATCTCTAATGCCTCCAATTTCCCTTTCCTGTTTGTTTATTTCCAAGACTCGCATCGATATGTTAGTATAGGAGTTACATAGCACTGCAGAACTCGCTTTCTCACCTATAATGACACTGTCATATTACACAATATAATTTTAATTTTCTGAATTTTGTATTTTTCCTGCCCTATTCTGTTTCTTATTTCTACTGAACTTCTTCCATCTGATGTAATTGTTGCACTTAAATACTTGAATTGGTGGATCTGCTTTAATACTATATCATTCACTTTGATCTTGCAAGCTGTGGTATTTTGTTTCTTTTAAATAACCATTAAGGTCTACTTCTGTTTTCTTGATATTTAGGCATAGGCCTTTCTCTTTATTTTCTGCCACTGCTACATTAATTCTTGAAGGTCTTCCTCACTTTTAAAACCACAACAGTGTCATCCGCAGATCTTAAATTATTTTTTGGCTAAAGGCCTATATTTACATAATGAATATTACTATTACTGCTAAAAATAAGTCTAGGTACTGCTTAACATTTCTTACCTATGTTGCTTGATGAAGACACCCATGAGAAGAAAAAGTCCTTGTGAATCACAACATAAGTGACAAACAAAGCAATAAAAAAGACTACAGCCACTCCAACCAAGATCTGGGGTAGAACTTCAAGGTATCGAGATCTATACTGCTGTACTCTGTGGTGTCCGTTCAAATAGCCTCTTCTCAGCGGATAACCACCAGACTGATTTGTGCTCGAGCTGGTAAAATATGATGATCTAAGAGATGAAATAAATCCCACGTGATCTGTATCTTGTGCACCTTTATCATTATGATGTACATTACTGAATGAATTGTTCGGATAATGTTTACTTTTATTTTTCAATTCTGCACTAGAACTTTCATCCAGATCAGAGTCTGATGACTCAAATTTATTATCATTTGACTTTGAAAAGAATGAAGTCATCTTATTCAAGTCAGGATACAACCTAGACCTTGCTGGTGATGGTACTGGTATTTCATCATCACTGCCATCATTGAAGCTGTTGCTAGGAGGTCTATTCTTCTCAGTGCTTAACTCTAAGACCCCACTTTTGTGAGTGCGTGCTTGTGGTGGATCCACTGTGCGACGTCTAAGTGTTCTTAGTACACTGTCTGATAACAATGAAGACCGTTTTTTCTCTCTTGTACCCACATGATTAGAATCACTCTGATTATTATCTTTTGAAGTAGTTCTAGTTTGATAAAGATAGGATGCATGATCCACATGGCCATGGTCATCATCACTATCGTCTGCTATATGCTCATCAAAGCTAGTTGATCCTCCTCGACTTTCAAAAGTACTTGAAAATGATCTGTTTCTTCCGTCATTAGCTCTATGCGGAGAAGCAACTGAAGCTATTTTATTAATATTATTGTTTGGAGTATGGGACTGTTCGTCGTTTCGACGAGTTGGTAAACGAGGAGAGCGATTCTGTAAATTCGCCGAAGGCGAGCTATGAGAGTTTTTGTTATGTCGAGCATTGCTTCGTGCTCTTAAATGATTAAGTTTTTTCAAAAGAATTAGGCGTTTATTACTTTTCAAAGGCAGCTGCACTATCTCCCCGTACTGCTTCAGTTCAGCTACAAGTTCTACGTCTGTCAATTCTTCGTCCGCCATGTTGTTGCTGATTTCATTGAATCGAAACGCGCATGCCCAGCATTCTTACAAACAAGTTATTCGTATATTCGCAGTTTTTTTACAGTTTATTTCATTTTGAATCTGTGTCCTGTTCTGAGGCGGAAGATAATAACCTGCTCTGCTCTGTCGAGATAGTGGTAATTGTCTTTTGGGTGGTCGACTTTCCTGATGGCTTTGATGGGGGTCTTCTTTTCTTGGTAGGTGATTTCTTGGTCTTTTTGTTCCTGTGTTGCTCCATCCTTTACCAGTCTATCTGCCTCTTCATTTCCCGGTATGCCACAGTGGGATGGTATCCACTGTAGTACTACCCTTCTTTGGATGCTCACTTCTCGCATGGCTTTCTTCAGGTCTGGCAGCTTATCGTTGTCAAGGGCTTGTAGGACAGACATAAATAGACTAAGATTTGTCCCATCACTACTGTGCTCTTGTGGGCAGGCATCACAGACCGCTGAACATATCCTGCAAGACTGCAATACACTAAATCAGTTAATTAAACAGACAATGAAAGCAAGCAGTACTTTCGGCAGATTGTACGCAAATGTTTGGCGTAGAAATGGCATTAACCTACAAACTAAGCTGAAAGTTTACAGAGCAGTGGTACTTCCAGTGCTGCTATACGCTAGTGAAACATGGACTGTGTATAGACGTCATGTGAAAAAACTAAATCATTTTCATACACATTGTCTCAGAAAAGTTATGAACATCAGATGGCAAGACAAGATTCCAGATACCACTGTCCTTGATAGAGCTGGTATCCCAAGCATTGACACGATCCTGATGCAGACACAGATTCGTTGGGCGGGTCATTTGGTGCGTATGCCAGACCATCGTCTGCCAGAGATACTTCTCTATGGTGAGCTAGAGAAGGGTATACGATCTCAAGGTGGTCAAAGGAAGCGCTACAAGGACTCGTTAAAGAACTCACTGAAAGCCTTTGAAATAGACCACGATACATGGGAAGAACTTGCACAAAATAGATCTACATGGCGTTCTAAAATAAAAAAGAGCGCATCATCTTGTGAAAAGAAGAGAAATGCAGCAGCTCAACAGCGGAGAGCAGCTAGAAAGTCACGGATAGACCAAGACCCGTCTACAGTCGTTATTCCATGTCCAAACTGTCCAAGGGCATTTACAGCTCGAATAGGGCTCATTAGCCATCTACGAACTCATAATCAAGGACATAACTAAAATTGAATTTTCAAAAGTGGATGTAACAAATGGTCACCATCACTTGTGATGGACGAACAACACACACAAATCAGTTAAGGGAAGAACACTGGCCCACAGAGATGGATATCCACAGAAAGATGTATGGGAGCACTGAGGAGTTTTCAAATACAGCAGAATTTATTAAGAAAGCAGGATTTGCTGTGTAGACATATCAAAATGCGAACGAGAAGAAGAAGATTTTCAATGGATAGTTTTGCTGTAGCATATATGACACCTCCCTACATGCGCTTCTATGCAGCATCAGCAATAGCATACGCGATATAAGTATACCAGACTTCGAATAAAATGACAAGCAACGGATAATATCTGATGAGAATAAGGGAAAAGTCTTTCTTGCACAAGACCGACCTGGAAAAAAAAGAAGTGAGAAGTAGAGTCTACTAACTGCATGTTATCTGATCAATGAAAGACAATAGATGTTTCAGTTGAAGATATTTGTGCAGCACTTAAAAGATCAAGAAATACTGCTCCAGGTCCAGATGATGTCCGCTATAATGATATCAACTTCTTCCTCGTTCTCCAGTCGGTCAGGATGATACATTTATCAATGAACAATTTGTAGGATATTGAGATTTTGGCTGCAAGCTCTGAGAAATATTGAGATTTTGACTGAAGAATTTTTTTCTATGTTCGTTCACAAACTCCTGCAGGTTAGTATGATGTAATACGCTGAACGGAATGCGTTGTATCTTGGTTTACAGTTTGGCTGTGATATCTGATCATTTCGGCCTGACACAGCCGACCTCAGCATGGCTTATGGCACTTGACACTCTATGGAATAAGAGAGCTAACTCGATCCCCAAAACATCCTTAGTCGCCTCTTACGATGTATATAGCAGGTAACAGTATCACTATTCTTTGCTTCCCTTTGGGTCTCAGCAACACACGGGCTATGGGAAACAATAGGCATAAATTGCGTCAACAATTGTATGGGGGTGGAGTCCTGAAAAATTTGGCAGTTAAGTAGAAGGGTTGACAAAATTGGACGTCAATAGCACTGTATTTTATACACTATCGGCATACACCAATTAAAGTGTTCAAAGTTTGAAATATTTTATCTAAATCAATGTGAAACAAATCTTGTAGGATGTTGGGGTTTTTTTTCGTATGTCTACTGAAAAAATGGAGGGATACATTTGTTTTCCATATTTGACGATGATGGTGTTCCTTCTTCGCAAGCGAAGATGAGCATGGCATGAAAACCAATAAATGTGATTAACAAGCAGGAAAAAAATCATTTGTGATTGTCAGATTTAGTTTGTGAGTTCGTAGACCCCCTATGATCCCGATTCGCGCCAGGAAAATTCTTTTGCAGTACATGCAGGAGTGCAGAGGGTCAGGTGTAGGAGATTTTTCGGTTTTGTCTTTCCATATTTCAGCAGAAAAAAGGGGGGGGGGGCTGAATTCTTGACAGTTTGTGAACAGCGAAATGGTCAGAAATTAGCAAAACTTTTTTGGCGCGTCAGTAATGGATAGCCCTTAATCATCTGAGGTGGCGTTTTCAGAGAGGAGATATTCCACGGTTGTTATTTTTACTACCACTAAAGAAATCAAACAAAAAAGAAGTAGGTGCCAAATGATTACTGTTGTCTTAAATTATTATTTTTACAATGAGAAATTAGTGCGGTGGAGTAATCACTACTTTCATGGAGTACTCCTCTTTCTAAACAACAGCTTTGGTGTCTAATGATTAGCTTTTTGGAGAACACAAATATAGCCGTCCGTGTATTCCTAGGGGCCGAAAGGAGATCAAAGAATGCAGCACTCATGCATATCTCAAGAGGCGACTAAGGAGATTTTATTGATTAAAGGGTTTAAAAGCCCTAGAAGATTGACTTCACTGTACTCGGTTTCCCATATGTACTCCGTCCCTCTCAACGAAGCGGCTTGCCGAGAGTACCACTCATAGCACATAATTCTGCAGCTTCAAGTGATAATCCACATGGATCTCCGAAAAAAATCCACTGTATAAACAAGACGACACGAGCCCGATTCAAACCCGTGACCTCTTGAACACAAGGCGAACAGCTTAACCACTGGTTGGCTACCCTATCTAATTAACGGTCGAAGTGACCTAGAGGCCATTCTGAAATTGCAGGTGTCATGTCGAAAGGTGCATAAATGTAAACCATGACAACGCATTCCGTTCTCCGGATTACATCCTACTTATCTGCAGGAGTTTGAGAATGAATACAGAAGATGAAAATATAGTTTATGAATGCGTTAAGAAAGATTATGGTTGAATTCCGGTAGAGGAAAATATAGTTTATGAATGAGTTAAGAAAGATTATGGATGAGAATAAGGGAAACGTCTTTATCGCAACAACGAGCAGTCTAACTATGGAAGTATTCGCCGTAATGCAGGCACTTTACTGGCTAGAGTCGCAAACCTATTCCCATGCTTATAAGTGATTCACTGAATATAATTCAGAAAGTCAAAGCAGGTGATGTACGTAGGGAATGAGCGGATTCATTGGAGAGAGCTAAAACGCGGGCATCACTACGAAAACTCACGATAATTTTTGTCCCCGGACATGAGGGCGTGGAGGGAAGCGAACGTGCCGACAAAATAACTAGTCACGCCACCACAACAGACGATCAGCTTATAGTCCTCACGATCAGAGGATTTTGTGATGAATAAGCCTGAGTCAATATCAAGAATGCAAGAATTGGGAGTTAGGATGGGCGTGGCCAGAAGAGAACCCTTAACAAAGATTTCAAAAAGAGTAGTGAACCAACATAGAACCGGAACCATCGGGTGTTATACCCTGAGAGATTTACTGAAGCGGAGATCGGAACACCTACGGACGTGTCCGGTGTGCGAAAATGATAATCAACATACCTAATATGGATGCATTCAGGAAGAGGAAAATATAGCTTATGAATGTGTTCAGAAAGAGGGAAATATACAAACATAGACAAGGAAAATAATTAAACATGTGGTAGCGTCTACTTGTACTGTAATGAGCTACATCGTGCACACACTGAGCATGGATACAGTATCGAAAGATACATCAATTTATTCTTCTTATATTCTTACATATTTAATGCGCTAAAATACCTTATCCGATCAGTAGATTTTCAGAAGTGTTGATCATACTCGTTCTGAAGTCTGAATAACATTGGAGCAAATGGTTAAACAGTTAGAAAGATAAACATATTACATATACGAAGCATAGATGCGGCTTTGCTAGAGTATAACCCGATAAAAGGTACAGTTTACTTAACCACTTGAATAAAGCCTTGTCTTATATAATAACGCCGTACCGTCTTCGGCGCAGACGTAGCGTCCGTATTAACGTGTCCGCTCTAGCCAAGTAAATTGACATCTCAGTCTGCTGCTACAAGATTAAGTTCCTAATTGAAATGGAAATATTTGTAAAATCACCAACGTTTAACCCAGCCTAAGTAAATGTGTACCAGGTCTACTCAGAAAGTTTGTTTGTTTGTTTTGCGTTCGCTCCATTGTAACCATCAAGGATATCCGTGCGATTTCCGCCGGGAGCGTGATTACGTTGTGCCACCGTTATGCGCCTTGTAGGCCTAGCACATCCGATTTCGGCATGACTCAGAAAGTAAATAGTACATTGTGATGCTCGTATCATCCCTGTGTTTCTCATTTAAAGAATACAACATAACACCGTATTCTCCAATACGACTCAAAGGCATGGGGGGGGGGGGGCAGTTGCTTGCTGCTCCTAACAGGATCACAGAATATCAATACTGTGACCTTTATTTAATGTTGTAAGAAGCGACGAACTATTAATTATTTTTTTTGGGGGGGGGGGGAAGGGGATTTTGGGATGGTTATTCCATCCCACAGAAGGTCATGTCAACGTGATCCGAAAACATGCAAAAAATGGATGTGTCACACCGACAGACGCAGAATTCGCAACCAATCTGTAAACCCCGACAAAGCACATTCCGTTCTTTGTACTACATCATCTAATCTGCAAGAGTTTGAGAACGAAGAAGATGGATATTGTTTAATATGCGTAATGAATTCAGTTCCATATAAGTCTATAGTATCTAGCAGTCGAGCCCAACAGTGCTCGCCAGATGTTTCATACAACCTGTTCACTTGACGCACCACAACGTGCTTTTATTGCCTTTACTATTTGCTAACCTTGGGAATTGCGCAGACCAGTCATGTTTGTAGATAAGGACGAGGATCGGGGGTCAAACTCCCCTTTTAAGAAATTACAACATGGCATTTAGCACTCGAGAGAAAGTTAAAAGATGGGTAAACCTTCATTTGAACTTTACCGGCCTGACCGAATCAATTAAACTAGATGACAGTACACTAGACAACGTTTCAAAATTCGTATATTTGGGAAGCAAGATAACAGCAGACGGTGATACCAACTCAGAAATCAAGACTCAATCGCTCTCGCCTCCAACAAACTTTCAACCATCTGGAGATCAAAGATCGCAAGTAATCACATCAAACTGGGACTATTCAATGCAGAACAAGTATGGAGTGGTATTCAATGTATTGGTATTCAATACTAGACAAGAAACTATGGTATTCAATAGTAGACAAGAAACTGCAAGACAGAAGCGGACACGTAGAAAAGAAAAAACATCTCAACCTCACACAGATACCTTCTATTGTTGTCAATTCTGTAAAAGAACATTTTGTGCGCGCATTGGACTTGCTAGTCATTTAAAAACGCACTATTAACTTTATTATTTTATTATTTATTGTTATTATTATTATGGTTGAGTTTTTGGTCATCGTCGATCACGACGGACGAACATCATTCAATAACAAGTATTCAATGTGGTTCAGCAAAGTCTCTATTGTCTATTGTCTTTCCCCAGGTGAATGATTGTTGATCATATTCACACGTGACGTCAAGCGTAGGGTGGGAACTAAACCGGCGTTTCAATTCATGTCATTTAGTCCATGTTTGTTCAAGGCTATCTTGATGTTTTTCTATTCACCGTTTTCTTGGTCCACCTTTGGCCTTACGCGGAGATATTCTAGTGTTATATGCTCTTATTGGTATTTGGTTTGGCTTCATTCTCATAAGGTGACCGAACAATTTTACTTGGTGTCTCTCAATATGTTCAATATATGATATTATACCAACCCTTTTCCTAATTTCTTCATTTCTTATTTTATCTAGTTTGGTAACCATTGCAGCTTTTCTCAGACACTTCATTTCACATGTGACGATTTTTCTTTGCTGCGAACAGTGGCGTAGCGTGGGTCAATAGCGCCCGGGGCGGAATCATAATTTTCCGCCCTTGTGGCATTAAAAAAATATGTCAGTGATTCTGAAAGACTGGACGAAAATAAATTTGCCGCCCTCCCAATGATGCCGCCTGGGACGGTCCGCACCTCCGCCCCCTCCCTCGCCTCTGGATGCATGCTGAGCGTATTATGGACAGCGATAAACACCAAAATAGCATGTGTTACAAAAAAAGTCGAATGCCAGAAAATTAGTTAGTTTGTTCCTTCATGCCGCATGTGGCATATAGTGCACAGGTTTTGACTGGTTTTTCTCCATGAGTTGCGATCCGCTGCCTGCAAAAGTTTTAGTTCTTGTATGGGCTTGCCGACAGTTATCTCCCCTTCTGTAAGTATGGTGTTTGTTAGGGTTGCTTTGGGTCTTTTTCGTTTTCTTTTATCCTCAGCTGTCCATATAAGGGCTTGTTGGTTTATTCTGTTTACATCTAGTCTTAAAACGGACCCAGATATTTCCATCGGGGATTTTTTTATGATGTTTGAAACATATTCTTTGTGTGTTTTATTTCGTAAATCCATATTTGTGACGAAATCGCTCTATTTTATGTTCATCAGTTTCCTGAGACATTTGTTTTCGAAGCTGTTTAATTTTTTGGTCTGTTGCTTGGGTTGATTTCCAGCTTTCACTTCCATACGTTCGTATGCCTAGGAAGTAATATAACGACAGACGGCACAAGCAGCAAAGAAATACACAATAGATGTAGTAAAGTATAGAAAGCCCTAGGGCAAATGGCACCAATCTTCAGAAACAAAAATGTAGATGTAAACACCAAAATAACTCTATTCAAAACGATTATTACGCCAACGCTGTGCTGTTTTTTGCTGGCGTAAAAAGATCAATCATATCAAACATTAGGGCCAGACAGTCAAGGTTTCTAGGGCATGTGCCGAGAAGAACACAGCTTGAACGCATAATAACCATGGAAAGATCAAGGGGAGAAGAGATAGGGAACGATAAAGAGAAAAGTTACTAGATGGATTTGTATTGTGGCACGGTAGAAGCCCATCAATCGAGCTTATTGACAACACAAGAGACAGATAGTCGTGGATAAACTTGATCGCCTACGCCATTCAGCATGACACTTGATTGATTGATTGATTGTGCTACCAATGCTAAACGTGGACAACGACAGCACAAGACAAACGTAAACTTGTGACAGCTGAAATGACATGCTTACGCAGAATCCTAAGAATATCGCTAAGAGACAGGGTGAGGAATTAAGACATTAAACAAGAAACCGACACCATCCCGATCGTGGAATATATTAAGAGACAACAGATAAAATGATTTACACACATCAGCAGACTACCATCAGACAGCATACCACAGCAAGATATGCTACACAGATACAGCGAAGGCAGGCCTACGGGCCGACCACGAAAACGATGGACTACTGAAATGAAAGAGGCTACAAATTCCACAATATATTCAGCACACAAGAGCGCCGGCTTAACGTACATACGTACATACTGGAACAATACAGGAGTTGAATAGCTTTAGCTTGGTGTTTCTTCCTAGATCTTTTGATTTCCAGATATTAGTTAGTTTAGTGAATGCGAGAATGGTTACATAATAATAATATCAGAAAGAGAACATTTATTTTTGGACACGTTATGGTAGATATGACGAAGATGGGTACAACTGGAAATAGAAGGAAAGAGAAATTGAGGACGACAACATGAGAGGATATTATATGATGTGTTGTCGTGGCATTGCAAGAAGTCAACAACGAACTTGACAAAAAATACTGCAAATAGAGAGCTGTGGAGAACTATGATGGACTAAGTCATTCATTCTACATGGTTTCTGATTATAATGAATGAACTTCATAAACCAAATAATAATGAAAAGACTATCCAAATAATGAACCTTGAATTTCTTGTTTTCAACGTATCAATACCCTCCACTCCCACTCTCACCCTTGAAAAACATAATGAAAGAAAACTACACACAGTACAATTATGAACTGCTATATGATTTTTTTTTAAGACTTGGAGACTTAGTGGATTTAGTATTTAAAAAAACAAAACTAGTATATAATTTATTTATTGCATTACGAACAGGGGTATGGAAATTACTAGATAGTAATTTTGTAATTTCGGGGGGGGGGGGGGAGCGGGTGGTCACCTGACCAACCTTGATCTACGCTGTGTGCGTCCGTGAGTACTTCGTATGAGTTTAAGAACACATTTGCCAGCTTCCACTATTTTCCAATATTTACTCCTTCCTCAATGTTAATCTCCAATTTGAAAGTGTTTTTCCTCAGAATTATGGATTTCAAACTGTTGGGATGTCTTAAATACTGCCCCTTTAGGGATTTGATTACTCATGTCGGCAGGTGGATCTTTGGAACGAACAAATCCCAAGTATTTACCACTGGCGATCTATATAGATTAATTTTTAGAATAGTTACCACTAGAGATTTATAGAGATGAATTTTTATTATAATGTTGAACTTACCTTTCGAAATCATATTGAACCTTGTCATGGCAGCCATCGTCATTTTGTCTTAACTTGCTTATATTTCCGGAATAGATTACTGCGTATTGTTTATTGAATACCGTCGAAGACGTATTCCGATGTTACTGACCGTTTCCGCAAATAGAACGGAGACAACGCATTTACATCCAGCTGGAAATATAGTAGGACAATTGTTCTTTCATAAGAGAGAACTAACGTGAGTCTGAGAATGAACACTACAGAAAAAGATGTATGCTAAATCTGCAGACATGAAGATCATTGAAAATCGTTTTGCAATCAAAACGATTAAAAATACGGATATTGAATTCTTGATTGACATGTTGAGACAAGGCAGTGTTTTCATTGTAACTCTTATCATAACAAAATCTGACCGCACCGAGTAAGATATTAAATACAGATTGCCTGCTGCAGCCAACTATGCTCCTATTGTACATCAATTAATTAAGTATGTATGAATTTCAAACATTTGTCAAAAATTAGAAAATGCATGATTTGTTTCCGCACTTTTTTTGCGCAAAGTTAATTATTTTTTAAAATTTTTATATAATTTTTTTTTTTGGGGGGGGGGGGATTTCTTTTTACATAATTAAGCAGGGTGTATTCCTAAATTCTTGAGAGTTGGTAAGGAAGGAAGGATGTCAAAACTTGTTAAAATTTGTTTTGTTGACGTACTTTATGGGTTCGTAAATAAACATCACTCTTTGGTGTGTTTGTATATGTATATGTGTATAGTTGGCATCATTGACCTGATGCTTTCACTAATCTACGAATAATTATGGCTTTCAATTGACAACTAATCTACAAATAATTATACGTTTTGGTTACAAACTAATCTATGAATAATTATAGCTTTTCATTTCAAACTAATATACTATTAATTACAACTTTCATTCCAATATAAATATACTACATATATATGTAGAATATTTATGATGAAATATGAGAATGAAATATAATACATTTCATCTACTAGTAACTAAATCTTTCATTCACATGACTCTACTAGTTAATATACTTTTTCATTCAGAACTAATCTACTAGTTAATATACTTTTTCATTCAGAACTAATCTACTAGCAATTACATTTTTTGTCCATTCATAACGAATCTAGAAGTAATTACTCATGATTTCATCTATCAATGATGTGTGGGTCTGTGGGTCTCACCAATGATGTGTTGGTCTGTGGGTCTCAACAATGGCCCACTAGACAAACCACACATGCAACAGAAAACCTTAGTAGATTACATGCCATTATATTGAGGTTATCTTCTTATAGAAGCTTCATGGCACGTCATCTATACAATTATGCTTCTTATGCTTTTATTTTGTTGTTGAAATGTGTTTCATGTTTATTTGAATATATGTGTGCACCCTCTATGGTTGGGAGGGAGCCAGAGATGTTCTGTGCAGCACTGGGGAGGAGGAAACTGACAGCACTGTTTTTTCCTATGGCTGAGACCCATCATAGAGGCACAGTGACTCAGGACGTGACAATCCTTTTGACTTGAACATTTGGTTGTATGCCTGGAGAAATAGAGAAGTTCAGCATAACCAGTAGTCAATTGGTGGCGGGGAATGAGCACAGTTAACTATATCTTGGCCACAGTGGTTAGGAACAGTGCATATGTTCAAACCTACCTTTCTGGGGGTGTGATAGTTATTCTCTGGCCCTGTCCCGGGGTTGGTCAAAAATCCACAGGATACCCAGAAATATAATGCCATTTAATAGCATTGGGTCAAAGGGCATGATCCCATTGACCGCTGGATCAGCAACCAAGCAACCAGCCACCAATGATGTGTAAAATTCTGGCCAGCATCGCGGTTGTTTGTAAC
Source organism: Meghimatium bilineatum (assembly GCA_034231615.1). Lineage (NCBI taxonomy): Eukaryota > Metazoa > Mollusca > Gastropoda > Stylommatophora > Philomycidae > Meghimatium > Meghimatium bilineatum. The sequence goes on along the minus strand of CM067317.1, from coordinate 33,592,294 downwards.
TAAACATAATTGCGTCTTTTTTTTCATGTCTAATATAATGAGATCAGGTTTGTAAGACAATCTCTTTGTATTTCGTTTTGTTTGTTTATTTCTAGTTCGTTGTTGTTTCTTGATAAAAGTCTTTATTAGTTCGTAACATGGAAAAAGTTCTTATCTCTTAGGTTTTTTAAATTTCTTATTAATATTCATTTACTATTTGCTATATTCATCATCGTCATCATCAAACCCATAACCGTCAGGGTTGCCACTCTGGAAACATCCACACAAAACTTTCGCCATGCCTGTCTGTTATCAGTTTTTTGTTTGAGTGGAGAATCTTATTCCTGTCCTGGCTTTAATAATGTCGATCCATATTTTCCTCTCTGATTTCTTCGTCTTCTTCCATCATCAAATATCCCTACAAGATATTTTGTGAAGAATTTGTTATATTACTAACACCTGACAATAATACATTATAATATTTGTTATATTTTCTTAGTTTTGTTACTGAGACACTCTCCACATTGGCGGATATCGTCTGACAGTTTTGTTATTGTTTCACATTGTGCTATAATGTCAGTTTATTTAAAAAAAGGTTAATAACAAAGCAGACGGAGATGAAATAAACAATAATTTAATGTTATAGCGTAACATGCAGTTTTTCTTTCATTATGCGTTCTTTAATATACTGTATATATATGATAAAATGTACCGAATGGGCCAAATAAGTGGTATATAATGTTGTAATCGTGATCGTTGTAGATTTTGTCTCTCGAAATTAAACCGCAGATGCACATTACTATGTCAGGGTTGTAAGAAATACTCGAAGCAACAAATATAGTATACAGCAGGTGTTCACGAACATTGAGAGGTATATAAAATACTCTCATCAACAAAAGACATCCAACAAGTCGAGAGTTTTAATAAATATAATTGTTTTGCTTATGCCTATACAGGTTTGTAATACTATCGTACTAGAACGTACGCTATTTTAGATTAATTCCGAAGGAAAAGCCGTACAGGTAATTACTTCTAGATTCGTTATGAATGAAAAAATATATTAACTAGTAGAGTCATGTGAATGAAAGCTTTTGTTACTAGTAGATGAAATGTATTATATTTCCTCATAATATTTCACCATATAGGACCCTATATTCTACACATATATATATGTAGTATATTTATATTGGAATGAAAGTTGTAATTAATAGTACCGGTATATTAGCTTGAAATGAAAAGCTATAATTACTCGAAGATTAGTTTGAAAAAAAGCTATAATTACTCGAAGATTAGTTTGAAATGAAGAGCTATAATTACTCAAAGATTAGTTTGAAATGAAGAGCTATAATTACTCGAAGATTAGTTTGAAATGAAAAACTATAATTATTCATAGATTAGTTTGTAACCAAAACGTATAATTACTTGTATATTAGTTTTGAATGAATGCTGTAATTACTCGTAAATTAGTTTTGAATAAACAGCAGTAAATACTAGTAGATTACTTTTTAATTGAAAGCTGAATTAAATCGCAGATTGGGTTTACATGAAAAGCGGTAATTTCACATAAATCAATTTGAATTGAAAATCGTAATTGCTCACAGATAACGCAGACTAGTGTTTATCCTTTCGATTGAGAGTGTGGGGAAAGGGGGAAGTGTGTGGGGGAACAAGGTGATGTTTTACCTGTTGAGTTCGAATATGAATAAGGCTGATATGCAGACACTTCATATAAATCGATATTTCATCGAAAGTTAGGCAAAGTAGTGGCACTGTACAACTAAAACATCTGACCTCGAACAGTCCATATTTCGTAATGATAATGTACCCTGGTGTTGAAATGTATAGGTGTTGAAAGAGTCAAATGCAAAACGTACCTTAATCAACAATATAAGAAAAATGCAATCTTCTTTTGTTGGCTACTTCATGAGACAGGCAGGTTTAAATAATATAGTCACAACAGGCAAAATTGAAGGCAACAGAGACAGAGTACGACAACGTGAGATAATATTAGACAGAATGCCTCAATCCACTATTCTCTCCACTGTCTCAATCCACTATTCTCTCCACTGCCTCAATTCACCTTTCTCTCCATTGCCTCAGTCCACTATTCTCTCCACTGCCTCAATCCACTATTCTCTCCACTGCCGCAATCCACTGTTCAGGAGCGCAACCGGTCTATATTTTAATAATCGTGCTCATCGAGTCACTGGGGATACAAAAATGAGTCACTCTATATATACTCGGAGACAGTAATGAATAGCGAAGGTGACTTGTTCATAAGAATCAAATATGACAATATTTTAAGTTTTCCAACCATGAAAACATTCTTCAACTTTATAGCATAGGGTCTTAACAATTGCACTCCATGCACTGAAAATCATCACGGAACCAGAATTGCAAAGAATATAAATATATTCACAGAATGAAAATCCTTACTGGAATCAACCCAGAACACCAGAAATGAAAGCCTTCTGTACAACATCAGACAAGTGTTCAGACACATTAAAAAATGATCAGGGAAATAAGAAAGTGGACCCAAAACCATGCTGACGTCGGATGTGTCAGGTAGAAAGCTGCAGCAATGCTGTAAACAATGACACAGACTCCGTTCTCCAGATTGCATCCTGTTAATCTGCAGGAGTTTCAGAACAATGAAGAAGATTGTTTGTCACTAACCCCAGAAATTGAGAGCAACTTGCTCTTACTTCCTATGTGCAATATGGTGCTTTCTCTGAGCTTTCTTTCACACACAGCATATTTTAGATTTAGGTGTAGTGCAATGCCTATTAAAGAAGCCTTTTACTCAGGTATATGTTACGAGACGGGTTGGTATTTTGTCTGTTACCCACTGTGCATCTTTCCTCCAACAAGACGCGTCGCAGCCAGCGCATTGTTCCTCGTGTAGGAAGAATATTCCATTACCACCCTTCGTGACCCTAGGTCCCAGACCCAATTTCTTCTTCATGAATATTGCTGCAAATAATCGATTTCTTCTGTATGAACCTTGTTGCCAATAATCGATTTCTTCTGTATGAACCTTGTTGCGAATAGTCAATTTCTTCTGTATGAACCTTGTTGCGAATAGTAGATTTCTTCTGTATGAACCTTGTTGCCAATAGTCGAATTAGACTCAGTGTTGATATCACTTCCTATGCGAGGTGAATCTTCGACATACACGCCAAGGAAGGGGGGGGGGTGGGTCTGGAATTTTGCTTGTGCATTTGTCACGCACTCGCCTCGTCCGCTTGTTATGGCCTTCCAATTCATCTGCAGGCGCGACCTGTTTTTTACTCTGGGCTGTTGCATTTATCACCCAAAGATTGCAGCCTGTCTCGGACAAAGAGCTACTCAGTCAACGAACAAATCTCGTGTAATAAGACATCATTCACCTCTGTGTCCTTTGGTACTGAACCCAATCCTCTCAGTATGAGTCGTGTTGGGCAACGTCGATAGTCGAGTTAGACTAGGTTTGCTATGTCCTCAAAGACAAGAACTTGATCCCCGTCTACGTTGCCCACAGCGTTCAGAGTCCGAGCCGCACCACTGCTTCGGTCAGAGATTAGGTTTCCAACATCTGAATCATGACTCCTACTTTAGATGGGGTCAATTGCGGTGAGGTATGTGGGCGTGTGTGTGTTCTCGAGCATGAAGATCATTTCCGCCGTACGGTCTCACATATGACAATTGTGACTTCGATGCCACTATATCGTTTTACAATACACAACGCTGTCATCTAGCGTGTACTGCCGTTTCCAGATTAAATGAATACTCTGAGTATTGCCATATCCTAGCGAAGTCTACCCATATCGAGACATTAACATTGTTATACCCTAGCGAAATCTACCCATATCGCAACATTAACATTGTTATACCCTAGCGAAAACTTCCCATATCATAACATTAACATTGTTATACCCTAGCGAAATCTACCCATATCGGGACATTAACATTGTTATATCCAGCGTTGCTGGATGTGCTGGTGTAGAGGTATCAGAGATATTGCTTGTCTCTTTGCAGGCAGTTCTTATTCCACCTACAGCCTCTACGTCAACGGACACGATCCCCAAAAGTGTTGGCCAGGAACACAGCTGAAGCCGTTGTGTTTCCTTTTCCAAGGTTCACCACGACGAGGTACTTTTATGATATTGGTTATCTGCTAACCCTGGGTACGCACGAGAGTAATGTTGAAACCTGTGCACTCCATGCATCAAATATATAAACCAGGAAAAAACAGAGACCATCATATAAACCAGCAGCTGATGAATCATACAAGGAATAAAAACTAACTGCTGTAGAGCTTTCAAGCAGTTTCCTCTGTAACATTTTTCATTCTCTTCCAAAACTTGCATAATTTATCTTGGCTGATTTCACTTTCCCATACTTTTGATTGGCTGACGACACAAAGTCTACGCAAAATGACAAATTATCAGTTAGATAAGATCCCACTTCCATGAATACAAGATAGTGATCATGACTGATGCCAAATAATCTATGTTTTGCAATCCCTCCAGAACCTAGCCCCACATTCCACCAGCTGGTGATCACAGGGGAGTTCATCGATGAAATCCGTATCAGTGTCTGACTACGGTCCGAGAGCGAGTAAGAAGTAAAATCATATCTGAACTAAACAACCAAGCAAAATAAATCGTTCTCCAATGGATTTCAGAAAATGAGATTGATAATTTTCTAGCGAAAACAAGCAGGAGCAATTGTTATCTCCATAAATGAAGATCCTCATCACAAGTTCATTACCATGGGCAGGAAATGGATGGAACTCAACTAATCTACGCAACTAAAAAATACAATGGTATCAACAAACTTGGAAGAAAGGAGCAAACAATTTTAAAAAAAAGTTGAGTACAACATTCAACGTACTCAAACATTCAACGTACTCAAACATTCAACGTACTCAAACATTCAACGTACTCAAACATTCAACGTACTCAAACAGCACATGTAAAGAATATTTGGGATTGACATCTGTATGTGCCCGGGCCCAGTGGAAAATCTTGAGCAAACACAGAACTGTCCGTTGTACCACACCGAAGAAAACTAACCATCTGAATGAGCCCTAGAGGATAAACTATACGGTTCTGCATTGGGGCTAGCGTCTAAAGTACAGTTCGTCGAAGAAATCCATCAATCAATCAATAAACCCATAACCCTTCAGGGTCGTAGGGGTACCACATTGGATGCTTCAGCACACAGAGTCATCCAGCGAATTCTATCCTCAGCGATGCGGATGAGTGTGGAAATATCTAGCCCTATCCATTCCTTGATGTTGTCTGTCCATGTCTTTATTTGACCTCCTCTGCTTCTTCCACCCTCGACAGTTCCCTGCAGTATTGTTTTTGACAAATCCATATCAGGGCTTGACTCCTAGAGAAGAAAAAGTATCATTGGTCAAGATAAATACTATTTTGATATTAATGCGCATGACTATGAAATGCTACAGAAAGATATTTAGAATATCATGGAAGGAAACAATTAGAAACTCAGATATTATAAACACATTGAAGATTCAAGAGTGTTGGTTACTAAACACAATAACAAAAAGAAAACTACGCCTTTTTGGTCATATTATCATTATCATTATCATTGTCTCCGCAACGAAGATTGGCTGCAACGGATCTCCAACATCTCCTGTCTCTTGTCTTGGTGGTGCATTCTGCTAGACTATAACTTGTCCATCGTGTGATGTTACTCTCCCATTTGTATCTCTGCCTACCTCTTGCTCGCCTCCCTTTGACTTTACCCTCAAGTAAGATCTTCAATAAGGTGTTATGTCTTTTAATGTGACCAAAATATTTTATTTACCTGATCTTTATTTCTCTTAGTAGTTCTTTCTTCATATTAAGTGTATTTAGTACCTCTTTATTTGTTTTCTTCTCTTTCCATGATGTTCTCCCTATTCTTCTCTATACCCACATCTCAAAGGCATCAATTCTATCTTCTAATTGTTTATTTAGTGTCCATGTTTCTGAGCCATACATTAATATAGAGTAGATGTAGCATTTTATAATTTTCATGTTTAACTTGTTTGTAATTTGTTTAGATGTTAATATTTTCCTCATGTAATTGAAGATACTTTTAGCCATTCCTATTCTCCTTTTAACTTTTGTTTCACATCTGCCACCATTTGTGACTATGTTTCCAAGATATTGATACTGTTTTACTTGTTGTAGTTTCTCTCCATGTATGTTTATGTTTAGCTCTTGTTCTTCTGTATCTTTGCTGATTATCATGGTTTTTGTTTTTTGGATATTTATATCCAGCCAATATTCATAACTTGATTTATTGACTAGATCTATTAGCGATATCAAATGTTATGGTTTAGTTTTTAATATAATCAAGATGGCGACGCTCAGTATGCAGACATATAGACATCTATTTTGTTTTTTATTTTGTCGTTTTCTGTTGTTTGTCTCTTGAAAAAGGTTCAATTTGAGCCGATACGTGGAGAATTGTCCTGTTTAGTTTTATTGTATGTTTTTTTATATATACTTTTTTAAATATATTTTTATTAATAGGCTAGGTAAGTGAACAGTGTTGGCCAAACTTGAAATACTATAATCTTAACTATACCTATATTTAGGCATTAGGACAAAATTTTCAAAATGGGTGTACACTGTACAGCATTTTAAATACCACAGTTAGATAGCCCTTGAAAATTGCAATCCAACGATACCTCAACCAAGTCTCTACGTCAATTCTGAAAAAAGTTACGAATTTTTTTCGAATTAATTTTCACATCATGATAATTACATGGAACATATAAGGAAATATGAAATGACAGTTGTCAAAAAGTTGCGGCCTTGCCTTATAACCGAGCCACTAATTTATGAATATCAAAGTTATTTGCATTAAAAAATCTAACAAATTATACATTTTCTTGTTTGGAAAGACAAGACGCACCTGTTGATTACATTCTGCTAATTTTCTGACGCAGGCAGAGTTAATAAATAATTAAAAATGACGTCTAATTAGCATAATTGAAATTGAATGTATCATATACATTTTTCACATTTATTAATTATTTAGGATAAAAAAATATAACAAATTATACATTTTCTTGTTCGGTAAGACAAGACGCACCTGTTTATTACATTGTGTTAATTTTCCGATGCAACCAGAGCCAATTAATAATTAATAATAGTGTCTAATTAGCATAATTAAAATCTCTTCTATGCTTCCCTTTATGGCAACATGCATGTGGCTGGCAATCTGTAACCTCAGCCCTCTTTGTATCTGAAATATAATATTTGATTATTATTATTATTGGCATTTGGTACACAAGTACATAAACAATTCTATGTCAAAAGTATGAATAAATTACCAGGTAGGTATGTGCACAAAATTTTCACAATTTGCTTTTTGTTTTTCCTATTTTAGTGATACCTAATTAGCCCTATATAATTAAATACTTTATTACATTATTCTTGAGGAGCGCGGTAGCCTAGTGGATAGTGAGCTTGCTTGCTATCATCTGGTGCCAGCGTGCCAGGTTCGAAACCACGTCCGGACATTAAAAAAATCCGGGTTGTGATTTCTCACTTGACACGACCACTCCTCCAGTCGACTCAACTGTAAATGAGTACCTGACGCATGAGTTAGGGAAGGTAAAAAACAGCAAGTAATTTGATAATGAACAACAAGAGACAAAGATACCAAAAAGAGAGAACGTTTGGAAGATGTTGACGTTGTCTGCATTGATTTGATTTATTAGGTCTATTGAAAGGAGAAAGCATCTCTCACATAAAAGTGAATTTTACGAAATATTCATGAGAGAATTATAAGCAATTGGACTTCATAAACAATATAAATAATATATATTTAATTTGAAATGTGTTTCTTGTAAAATTATCACCATGAAACAGACCGATGTGACTAAGAAAACACTTCAGTCGTCAAGGCGACGGACGCATGATAGTACATAAGTACGCGCACTCGGCATGGTCTTGTACCAATAATTTCAATTATTTTACATATAAATCTTAGATTTTTTACTAGTATCATTTAAAAATGAATTAAAGAAATTAAAAGAGGCAGGAATTGTAGTTGTTAACGTCAATTTCTTTAAATAAGAGACATTTCAGAATTATCGACACGGCAGTAAAGATTAGCGGTATACAAGATGGCGGCTGAGGAATGCGTGACCGATCTGCAGTGCGTTTGTTTAAAATTCGATAATAATTACAGGCAACTTCCAAAAATAGTGAAATTTTGTATATAAAGAGAAAAATGGTTGTTTCATTTGTTAGACATGGTTACAACATCCTATTTTATTCAAATTAATAAATATACGTGTGCAAAGAGAAAAAACACTTACCTAGGCTTATTTAATTGCTTGGTGAAAAATGTACACAGCGTACTTCCAACTTCTAGTTACGTAATTCGATGCACAAGTGAATCAGAAAAGTTAAACAGTTGTCTTTTATCAACAATAAAGTTGTGTCGCGTTGTCTAAAGACAATTGCTGTGGTCAGTGTTTCACGTGATGCAAAAAATGGATTCTTGGACGCTACCAAAACAAGGGAAGTAATTTAAGCCACATTCACTTTCACATCCCCTTACGATTTCCTAATGCCTACCTATATTTGTGCTTGTTATTTTTGTTTGTTGTAGGTAATGTAGAGTTTATTGGTATAGGAAAATCAATATTCGCTAGAGCAGAGTTGAATGATGACGCCCCACAGCTTCTACCTACAGTGGTAATTGCAACTTTAGTTCGAAATAAAGCTCATTCGTTGCCGTGGTTCTTGGGATTACTTGAAAAGTTGGACTATCCAAAACACCGATAGGGTTGTGGTAAGATTATTTCATAAATTTTACATGATTGCTTGTTTAAAAAAGGGAGAGGATGACAGGGCTTGAAATGAATGTATTGATATAATGTTATATGAACGAAGCGAGATGTCACAATGCCAAAATACTGTTGGCTGTTATGATTGATCATGTACTATTATACTGATATACTGTCACTGTCTGAGGAGACTTAGCCAAAATGCAGTGAGTGGCATGATCTTTCTCCATAAATCTAGATGCTTTTTAATTATTATATTAGTCATTTACCCATGTACATCTGGGGCATCATTGTTTATGTGTCTATGTAGTATTTATGTTTAGAAGTAGGCTTAAATTTGTCTTTTTTTATGTGAAAATTGGACACTCAATGCAGACAGTGAAAGAAGGACTCTGGCTTTTGAAAAGAAGTGCTATAGACATCTGTAAGAATTAGCCAGAACATACGACAAATAGGCCTATAGGGACTATTTAACAGGCTGGAAATAAAAAAAACTTGTGGTCATATCAATAACCACTTTTGGCAGCGGTGAAATAACGTAAACTTATTTGGTTTAGACATATAACGAGATATGATTCTCTTTATAAAATTATTGTGCAAGGAGCAGTCGAGGGTGGATGGAGAAGAGGACAGAAAATTCTGTATTGAAACATCAAGGAATGGTCTAGGCATGATTTTTCTACACCTGAAGATACCAAAGAAAGTATTATGTATAAGTATCATTGAATGAGGGTGACTAAATCATGAAAAGTGTCATTCTGAAGTCGGACAGGAAGATGTAAATATTGCCATCAAGTTGTAAGCCACAAAAGGGACAGCCATAGCGAGTTGAGTTAAAAAGTCATCTGGTAAACTTGCCCATAAGATACAATGCCAGACATACAGCAATCGTTATCTGAAGATTAAAGTAAAACTCCATTAACAACCCATGTGTTGCTGGGGCTGGAAAGGGGAGCAAAGACACTGTTATTTGCCATTCATGTTGTAAGAGTTGACTAAAGGAGGTTTTGGGATTGGAGTTGGCTGTCCCATCCTATAGGAGATCAAAGTGACCCAGAAGCTATGCTGAAATCGTATGGGTCAGATAGTTACTTAGTTAGTTAGTCGTCTGATCATCACTGCAAACTGGACACGTTCATACTTGCTCTGATCTCTACCTGAGTGTATCTGCCATTAAACTTCTGCTCTCAGTACCGGTCCTCTTCTGGTTGACCATCATTTTTCTACGCCCTCTAAAATATTCACTTTTAGCAACACCACATTTCAAACCCTCATATTTAATCCTGGACATTGAAAAGAAATCATTATCCACACTAGACTCACTCTTGTGTGCTATATTTCTTATGGAGTTCTACTTCTTCATCGTTCATTCTCAAACTCCCGCTGTATCTCTCTTGTAGCAGGAGCATGGTCCTACTAGATTTCCAGCAGGATGTTGTTCAGAGAATGGATATGTGCTGTGTCGCCGTTTTATTTGCACCAATGGCCCGACACATCCATCTTCTGCAGGTTTTATGGAGTTAAAAACATCAGCTCGATCCATTGCCCTATCGCCCTGTGCAATTCGTTGTGAAGTCGGATGTGTCAGGCAGAAAAGCACAGACTAGATATCACAGCAATGCTGTAAATTGTGATACAATACATTCTTTTCTCTGAGCTACATCCTACTGACAATCAGGAGTTTGAGATGAACGCAAAAGAAGAGAAACATATTTTTTTAACGTCCAGAGAACAGATACGTGTTGTGTTGCCGATTTATTTGATACCTTTGAAAACAAATACAATTATTTTAGTGGAAACCTTCTCTTTGTCATTGCAATTTTTCATTATTCATCTCCTAGGATTCGAAGTGATCACAACGTAGATAATTCAACTACAATGTTGACAGAATGGCTGTCGGCTGTGTCTCATTTATACCACCATGTTGATGTTAAAATTGACCACAAAAATAAAGGTAAAAGTATTTTGTAAAAATTAGATTTAATAGACGTAAAAATTAAAGGAAATAATTTGTGAGTTTATTTGTCTAATTTAATACCAGCTGGTGCATACAAGCAATGACTTTCACATTGTCCCATCCCAACTCTTGCAGATTCTTGAACTTTATGACACCACTCTATAGTTACAAAACAAAACTCTTGCAGATTCTTGAACTTTATGACACCACTCAATAGTTACAAAACAAAACTCTTGCAGATTCTTGAACTTTATGACACCACTCAATAGTTACAAAACAAAACTCTTGCAGATTCTTGAACTTTATGACTCCACTCAATAGTTACAAAACAAAACTCTTGCAGATTCTTGAACTTTATGACACCACTCAATAGTTACAAAACAAAACTCTTGCAGATTCTTGAACTTTATGACACCACTCAATAGTTACAAAACAAAACTCTTGAAGATTCTTGAACTTTATAACACCACTCAATAGTTACAAAACAAAACTCTTGCAGATTCTTGAACTTTATGACTCCACTCAATAGTTACAAAACAAAACTCTTGCAGATTCTTGAACTTTATGACACCACTCAATAGTTACAAAACAAAACTCTTGCAAATTCTTGAACTTTATGACACCACTCAATAGTTACAAAACAAAACTCTTGCAGATTCTTGAACTTTATGACACAACTCAATAGTTACAAAACAAAACTCTTGCAGATTCTTGAACTTTATGACACCACTCAATAGTTACAAAACAAAACTCTTGCAGATTCTTGAACTTTATGACACCACTCAATTGTTACAAAACAAAACTCTTGCAGATTCTTGAACTTTATGACACCACTCAATAGTTACAAAACAAAACTCTTGCAGATTCTTGAACTTTATGACACCACTCAATAGTTACAAAACAAAACTCTTGCAGATTCTTGAACTTTATGACACCACTCAATAGTTACAAAACAAAACTCTTGCAGATTCTTGAACTTTATGACACCACTCAATAGTTACAAAACAAAACTCTTGCAGATTCTTGAACTTTATGACACCACTCAATAGTTACAAAACAAAACTCTTGCAGATTCTTGAACTTTATGACACCGCTCAATAGTTACAAAACTTTTACAGATTGTTGTATTTGACGATGGCTGCTAAAATCAGTAAACTCATCATCATGTTCAAACTCCTGAAACTTAGAAGATCCTACTAGCAAGCTGAAATTTGAGAATGAACACAACCACTAATCCACAGCCATTAAACATCACAGTGGAAGAAAGATATGAATATTGATCAGAAACTTCCGCTGAAGACATTGGCGCAATAAAACGGCGACACAACGCATTTCCATTCTTTGGACTACATCCTGCTGGAAATCTAGTAGGACCATTGTCCTGTTACAAGAGAAATCCAGCGGGAGTTTGAGAATGAACGATGAAGAAGAAGACCCCATTCACAAACTTCATAGGTAACAACAGACCACCATCTTTCGACTTAGGACAAGCTTACAACAGGTGTCTCTGGTCTTAGGAAAAGCTTACAACAGGTGTCTCTGGCCTTAGGACAAGCTTACAACAGGTGTCTCTGGTCTTAGGACAAGCTTACAACAGGTGTCTCTGGTCTTAGGACAAGTTTACAACAGGTGTCTCTGGTCTTAGGACAAGCTTACAACAGGTGTCTCTGGTCTTAGGACAAGCTTACAACAGGTGTCTCTGGTCTTAGGACAAGCTTACAACAGGTGTCTCTGGTCTTAGGACAAGCTTACAACAGGTGTCTCTGGTCTTAGGACAAGCTTACAACAGGTGTCTCTGGTCTTAGGACAAGCTTACAACAGGTGTCTCTGGTCTTAGGACAAGCTTACAACAGGTGTCTCTGGTCTTAGGACAAGCTTACAACAGGTGTCTCTGGTCTTAGGACAAGCTTACAACAGGTGTCTCTGGTCTTAGGACAAGCTTACAACAGGTGTCTCTGGTCTTAGGACAAGCTTACAACAGGTGTCTCTGGTCTTAGGACAAGCTTACAACAGGTGTCTCTGGTCTTAGGACAAGCTTACAACAGGTGTCTCTGGTCTTAGGACAAGCTTACAACAGGTGTCTCTGGTCTTAGGACAAGCTTACAACAGGTGTCTCTGGTCTTAGGACAAGCTTACAACAGGTGTCTCTGGTCTTAGGACAAGCTTACAACAGGTGTCTCTGGTCTTAGGACAAGCTTACAACAGGTGTCTCTGATTTTAGGACAAGCTTACAACAGATGTCTCTTATCTTAGGACAAGCTTACAACAGGTGTCTCTCATCTTGGGAGAAACTTAAAAAAAACGTGTAAACTGCTCTTAACTCCTTTTTTTTGGTCATAAAATAATTGTTTATTTTCAAATTGAAAATTGAAAAAGCACAACTATAATCAGTTGTTCAATTGTAGTTTATTGGTTCATCTTTAGGATATACAGATGAAGAATCTCCGTGTGATTGGACAGAAAAACGGTTTGCAAATGTGATTGGTCTGAGGGAAAAGGCTCTAGTACATGCTCGGAATATTTGGGCTGACTATCTGTTTGTGAGTTAATTTTTACTGTTTAGTATTTAACATTAACTTGTAGTAAGAAACATCACAATGAGGTGAATAGAAAAATAAATTAGTAATAAAAAACATCATAATGAGCTGAAAAGAAATTAGTAGTAAAAAACATCATAATGAGCTGAATAGAAAAAGAAATTCTTAATAAATGTAACCGATTTTGAAAGAACATTTTCTAGTATATGTCACATTAATTGTCGGATTGTGTGACTTCATCTTCTGCATTTGTTCTCAAACTCCTGTAGATTAGCAGGATGTAGTCCTGAAAACAGAATTCAATGTGTCATGGTTTACAGCTTTGCTGTAATGTCTATGCTTTTTGGAAGGACACATCTAATGTCAGCAAGGCTTCTATGTCACTTTGATCATCCTAGGATGGGACAGTAAACTTCATCCCAAAGCCTCCTTAGTCGCCTCTTACGATATGCTTGGAAGGTGACAATGGCACTGTTTTTTGCACCCTGAACTAGAAGCTCAGGCCATTACTTCTAATACATTACTTCTAGTTACATTACTTTTTATACATTACTTCTAGTTACATTACTTCAAATACATTATTTCTAGTTACATTGCTTCTTATACATTACTTCTAGTTACATTACTTTTTATACATTATTTCTAGTTACATTATTTCTTATAAATTATTTCTAGTTACATTGCTTCAAATACATTACTTCTAGTTATATTACTTCTAGTTACATTACTTCTAATACATTACTTCTATTACATTACTTCTATTACATTACATCTAGTTACATGTTTTTTAAGCATCCACTTGATGATTATTTAATTTCACACCATGGAAGAATACAGACTGGGCAGTTCTCCAGCAATTGTAATATCACGCAGGTGTGCTGCAAATAAAACAACAAATTCAGTTTATTGACTGCTGAAAGTCATGCTGAAGTCGGATGTGTTAGGCTGAAAGGTTTAAATACGTAACCCCTTAGTTTTAGTGATAGTCCATCATGTTCAAGTGAAACTTTCAAAAACCTGTGTTCTACATAAGTACTATTGTTGTTCCATTTCACTGCAGTAGTACCTTATATTGACTGTAAAACATGACAAAACACATCCCATTATATGAACAACATCAAGCTAACTAGCAGAACTGCAGAATTAACGCAGAAGAAGATGAAGCTGCTACTGCTGTAACATGATTGACAGAAGGGCACAAAGGACTACAATGAACACACCACTCACTATTCAAGTATATATTTCATCTTCTCTGTCGTTCATTCTCAAACTCCCACAGAATGTCTCTTGTAGCAGGACATTGGTCCTACTAAATTTCCAACAGGATGTAGCCCAGGGAATAACAATGCAGTGTGTTGCTGCTCTATTTGAAGCATTAGCCAGACACAACCGTCTTCTGCTGTTGTTGTTTACGATATCCAAAAACTACTGAATAGTTGCATTATACAAGACTATTATTATCCCATCACTGTGCTACCAGTGCCAAACCTGGACAATGACAGCACAAGACAAAAGTAAAATAGTGACAGCAGAAATGACACGTCTACGAAGAATACTCGGAGTGTCATTCGTCATCATCATCATCATGTGCCATGCTGACTGGTGTAGGCGATCATGGCTGTCCACAGCTCTCTGTCTATAGTATTATGTATCAAGATCGTTGTTGTTTGCCTGCTGTGCCAGGTTATCAAACTGTCAACTATTTTCTCACTTTGTCACCTTCTGTCGCTGTTGCCTTCAATCTTGCCTGTTGTGACTATGTTCTCCAAACCTCCCTGTCTTATGAAGTGGCCAAAAAATGAAGATTGTCTTTTTCTTATATTATTGATTAAGGTCTGTTGCGCATTTGACTCTTTCAACACCTCTACATTAGTTTTTCTGGCAGTCCATGGTATGAATAAAGACATGGACAGACAACATCAAGGAATGGACAGGGCTAGATATTTCCACACTCATCCGCATCGCTGAGGATAGAATTCGCTGGAGGACTCTGTGTGCTGAAGCATCCAATGTGGTACCCCTACGACCCTGAAGGGTTATGGGTTTTTTGATTGATTTGATTGATGGTATTCTCAGCATTCTTCTATAGAACCACATCTCTGTTGCTGGAGTGACATTAAGAGAGAGAATTAGAAATGATAACATCAGACAGATAACCAAAACAATACCAGTATTGGAACACATCAAAAGACAACAAATCAAGTGGTTTTCACACGCTTCCAGACTACCAACAGACAGCATGCCACAGATGGCCATTTCACATAGACAAGCTATAAAGCCAGAGGCAGACCATGTAAAAGATTGATCACAGAAATCAAAGAAGCCACAGGAACAAGCTTACAAACAGCACACAAGAAGGCCATCTCCAGAGAACTCTTCTACCCCTGACACTTCAAGGCAAACAAGGGATACAGCTTATAGATAGATAAATAGACTGAGTAGTTCTACTCTTGTCTTGGCAGCGTGAAGCCATTCTTTAAAAAAAAGTGCAGGTCTTCTAAAGTTGACTTAGTGATCCATACAGTGAGTTTCAGACTGTTAACAGTGTCTGTACAAGTTTTTTCCTGTCAGTTGAAATGTAAGGACAGTCAATAAGGAGGTGTTCTACTGTCTTCGGCGGTAGAGTGTATATACTTTGTTGTATTGAATGCAAAATGATTTTTACTGATTAAAAAAAATATTGTCCACATGCAACTAGATAATGCAGGTTTTTATCTTTTTGATAGATGATCGATGCTGATGTGACACTAGAAAATAATAGAACTCTTCAAATTCTTATGGGGCAGAAAAAGTAAGTGTGTTGTATGCTCTTGTACATTTAATTAAACTTTACAGCTGAAATTGCATGTGTTGGGCCATTGATGCAAATAAAACGATGACAAAATGCATTTCCCTTGTCTGAACTACATCCTGCTGGACAGTTTCATGTTAGAACAGGCCGCTGCAGACTATTGGGTCACCACTACTGACTAAGGATCTCGTACACAGATAAATGTCAAGAATCCAAAGCCTCAAATACATACTTCAGTTTGGAGTTTGATAATGAATGACCCAAACAAAATTGATTGAAATATTCTTTGCCTGAGATGTTGATGTGTAATGTATTTGTTATTATTATTATTTGAACAGCTGGTATGATTTTGGATATTAAGAAAGCGTTACGTTTGTTTGAATCACTAGGAATTTTGAGAAATAGAATTCTTCTTTTGTGCAGTCGAGGGGTTTCTCCAGAGCTTTATTTCACACACACTAAGGTTGCAACTCTCTGTGGTTTGCAAGATTTTGAAGAAGCCTTTTACTGAGAGGGAATGAACATATAGCTGCATAGATGAAGTGACGCGAGGCTTCCACGAAAGGAAAGCATCACTATATTTGCACGTCATCTACTAGGTATTTACTGTTGCATTCTGGTTGGTCTGATGGTCCGCTGGTAAGACCTTCAGCATGCCAGATGAAAATGTTATGGGTACACAACTGTTATTATTATTATTATCCACTTGTGACAATATCTTTTATAAGACAGCGATGACTTATGATGTCAGTCCAGTTTTATATTTGTTAGAGTGTTAACTTCTTGAATACATATGTGGTATGATCTAAAAGGGTAGCAAAGAATAGCAACACTGTTTACTTTCCATGCATGTCATTGTTGTTGTTATTGTTTGTCCATCACAAGTGATTATGACTATTTGTTTCATCCACTTTTTGTCTTCTTCTTCTGCATTCATTCTCAAACTCCTGTAGATAAGCAGGATGTAGTCTGGAGAACGCAATGCGTTGTATCATGGTTTACAGCATTGCTGCGATATCTGCGCCTTTCAGCCTGAAACAACCGACTTCAGCATGGCTTTGGGTCACTGACCCTATATGGGATGGGACAGCCAACTCCATCCCATAACCTCCTTAGTCGCCTTTTACAACATTCGTGGAAGGTAAACAGTGTTGCTATTTGCTCCCCTCTCTGGCCCAGGCAACACATGGACGACATCCACTTTGAAATTCAGTTAGAGTTATGTCCTTAATTAATAGGCCATGCATGTCATAAGAAGCAACTAAAGTATTTTGTGGTGAAATTGGCTGTTCTATCCAATTTAAATCACTCAGAATCCTTGCTGAAGTTCAATGTGTCAGACTGAATGCCGCAGATAATCACAGCTCAGCTGTAAAAAAACAGCCCAGAAACCATGCTAAAGTTGTTGTATCAGGCAGAAAGGCATAGATAATCACAGCTAAGCTGTAAACCCTAGCACAACACATTCCATTCTCCGGACTACATCCTGCTAATCTGCAAGAGCTTAAGAACAAATGCAGAAGAAGAATACATATCTTATTCCTGTTTTATATTTGTTAGTGTGGGTAACATCTTGAATTATTAGAGTGTTAACATCTTGAAAATATATATATATATATATATATATATATATATATATATATATATATATATATATATATATATATATATATATTATGTCCTGTTACAGATGTGTTAAAGTGTTAACATTTTTGGATCTGTTTTGTTTTATTTAATATTGGTAATTCTCTTTTAATTCTCAATGTTTTTTTGCTGTTGCTAGATTGGTAATTGGTCCTATGCTAAATGCTTCTGTTGAGGGCTACTATTCCAATTTCTGGGGAGGAATGTCTGAAAAGGTAAACCTCAGTGTTTCTCTTAATCATCTTATAGAACCTCTATAAATATATGACCAGCCCAAATGCTAAGGACAACATCAACCTCCTGGGAAGGAAAGACCAGAGTATAATCTTCCGACTGCGCACACATGTACAGCTTAACAATCACCTGAGCAGAATACAACCACAACACACTCCAGGGTGCCGGCTGTGCATTCATCCCTATGAAACTGTTGACCACCACCTTTTTGAATGTCCAGCGCTGGATGACATCAGGAAAATGCTTCTCCCTCCAGGATCAGATAAATGGAACACATTATATGGAACAAAAAACAGCTCACAAACACATGCATATATCACACAATAGCATTGGGTCAAAGGGCATGAGCCCATGGACCGCTGGACCAACAATCTTATAGAATCCTGTTAACTAGCACAGTTACGGTAACAGACTCTCAGTCCAAAAATAAGTTGCTCGCAATTCCTGGAGATAGCAAACATACAGTCCATTGTTTAGAGTTCCAAAACAAAGAGGACTATTGTTGGAGTGGATAATGTCAAGTTAGTTATCAAGTATCTACACCAATGAACTCCAACAAGTAACAGGCAGATCCAAGCCTAGAAATGAAATGCGTGAGCCTGTACTTATGCTGCAGGACCTAAAAAGGGAGCAAAGAATTGCAAAGCAGTGACCTCTATACGTTACATGTTTGTAGAAGGCGACTGAGAAGGTTGGCTGAAGGCCAAAGTTCCATGCCATGCTGAAGTCGGATATGTCAAGCTGAAAGGCACAGATATTTCACCCAAGCTGTAAGCAACATATTCCATTCTCTGGTCTATATCCTGGTAACCAGCAGGAATTTGAGAAAGAATACAGAAGAATCAGAAACTTGAGAAATGTGATTGGAGAAACTAGAAGTGATATGGTTTGCAACCAGAGGATATATCCTCCCTGTATGTTGCCTGCGCTTGTAGGTAGAGCAAAGAATAGCACTACTGTTTACTTTCCATGCAAATTATTAAAGAAGGAGACTAAGGTTTTGGAGGTGGAGTTGTATGTCCCTTCCCAAATAGGGTCAAAGTGACCCAGAAGCCACATGTGTCAGGTCGAAAGGCACAGATATCACAGTTAAGCTGTAACCATGTCGACACAATGCATTCCATTCTCCAGAATACATCCTGTTAATCTGCAGAAGTTTGAAAACAAATGCAGCAGAAGAAGAATAATACTCTGTATTAAAAGGTACTTTCAATGCTATATAACCATACAGGTTAAGTTAACGGGATCTGGAAGGATGGATGAAAGTATATTACATTTGTGAGCTACAGAAATTTTACCGTGTATCCTTACACCATCTGCCGGAAGCGATCCTACATTGGTAGTAGGCAGCTTTTTTCCATGGAGGAGGCAACTTCATATTTTCTGGTTGTTGTTATTGTTGTCAATAATGCCAGGAATTGTGAGCAATTTGCTCTTAATTCTTGTGTGTAGTGGGAGTGGTTTCTCAGATCTATCTTTCATACCCAAGAGACTTCAGCTTCTGGCTCAATGCAGTGTCTATTGAAAAAGACATCTACTCGGAGGGGGTATGAATACTTTCCGGTAACACGATCTGAAAAGCTTTTTCCCTGTTTGACAGACTAGTTGTATACAAAGTCAAAGCTTTTGTTGTTTACAATAGACATACATCAAAGAGTTGTTTCCTCCTTGGACAATGTCTCCATTCAGAACTTTACTTTATCTGACAATGTTTTCATTCAGAACTTTTTTTTAAATTTGACAATGTCTCCATTCAGAACTTCACTTTATCTGACAATGTTTCCATTCAGAACCTTACTTATCTGACAATATCAAAGTTTAGACATAATGATTGCTTCCTAATTAATATTTAGCATCATAGTTTGCAGATTGGCTAGCTTGTAATTTGATATTTTCTGAATTCAGAGAGTAGTGCATATAGTAATTCTAAATCAGATATAATTTAGCCATATAAGGAGACATAACAAAATGGAACAATTAATAATGGAAGGTATGGTTCCTGGAAGCAGAGGTAAGGGCTGCCAAAAAGACAAGGATGGATTAGAGACATCTCAGATTATTTAAACTCCGCCGAAGATGGATGTATCAGGTCATTGGTGCAAATAAAACAGCGACACAACACATTTCCATTCTCTGGACTACATTCTGCTGGAAATCTAGTAGGACCATTGTCCTGCTACAACAGAAATCCAGTGGGAGTTTGAGAATGAACGCTGAAGATGAAGAATGTTTAAACACGCCCCTTCCTGCGTCAGGTCTACTCTAAAGACAACTACAATCTGGAAAGAATATGTCATGTGGAATATATATAAATCAGCCTGGCAGACCAGTAATAATTGCTTGGTGGGTTACCTGCCTTACACGAACCTGTGTGTCAGCCTAGTCTGCAGTTAAGTATGATTAGATTCTGATATCTCTGAAGATGGATGTGTCGGGTCATTGGCTCAAATAAAACAGTGACACAACGCATTTCCATTCTCTGGTCTATATTCTGCTGGAAATCTAGTAGTGCGATTTTCCTGCTACAAGAGAGATCCAGCGGGAGTTTGAGAATGAACGCTGAAGAAGAAGATTATGATAAACAATCCAACATTTCTTTTATTGAGAAGTGAGTCACAAATGTTTCTTGTATTCCTCCTCAGGGCTACTACATTCGTAGTAGTAACTATCTATCCATTGTAGACCGGGAGATTTTTGGAGGTGTTTCCTGTTCCTATGGTGCACTCTGCTATTCTTATCAACCTGCATCACTACCTTTCACCGAATCTTTCCTACAATAGACCTCCAGTGGGATATAGTGGTCCAAGAGATGACATGATTTTATTTGCTCATTCTGTGAAAGCTTTAGGTAAGTGGGTGTTGGTTCATCATCATCATTAAGTGTCGTTATTAAAAACGTGATGCTACATGGCAGTCCAAGGTAGCGCCCGTGTGTTGGCGGGGCCTGAAAGGGGAGAAAAGAATAACAACACTGTTTACCTTCCACGCATGTCGTAAAAGGCGACTAAGGAGGTTATGGGATGGAGTTGGCTGTCCCATCCCTTATAGGGTCAGCGACCCAAAGCTATGCTGAAGTCGGATGTGTGAGGCCGAAAGGCGCAGATATCGCAGCAATGCTGTAAACCATGACACAACGCATACCATTCTCCGGACTACATCCTGCTAATCTGCAGGAGTTTGAGAACGAACGCAGAAGAAGAAGAAGTCCAAGGTAGAATGCAAAAGAAGAAGATGAGGAGAAGGATGGTGATAAAAAACAGTGACTTAAACCTTCACGATGCTTATGTAAACACATGTCGATAAACCAAAAAAATAGCGGCTCTTGCCGTTGTCGATAGAAGTCATCCAAAGAGATATTGTGTTAAATATACATACTAGAGCCTGATTGGTCAATGCACATACTCGGGAAACATATGCAATTGAAGCAGATACATTTCTACGTCCATCATGATCGTAGTGAAAATTTCTACGTTTCTAGTAAAAGAGAAAATGCGTGCATTCATATTTTTTGTTTATAATGAATGCACGCATTTTCTCTTTTACTAGATGAGTTGCCATCCCTGCGCTATGGAGACGGGGCTTGATGAAATCTAGTCATCTATTTTGTTTTTTATTTTGTTGTTTTCTATTGTTTGTCTCTTGAAAAAGGTTCAATTTGAGCTGATACGTGGAGAATTGTCCTGTTTAGTTTTATTGTATGTTTTTTTATATATACTTTTTAAAATATATTTTTATTAATAGGCAAGGTAAGTGTTTTAGTAACCTGTTTAATTCATTTTGCTTGACTATTTGTTCATTAGGTTACTGCGGCACCATCCACTTTGTCGGACACCCTCTGACCATTTGGTTATTTTTATTTCTGTTGAACTTCTTCCATTTGTTGTAATCATTGTACCTAGATATTTGAATTGGGGGACCTATTTTAATACTATATCATTCACTTTGATCTTGCAAGGTGTGTTATTTTGTTTCTTTGAAATAACCATTACTTCTGTTTTCTTGATATTTAGGAAGAGGCCTTTCTCTTTACTTTCTGTGATTACTACATTAATTAACTCTTGAAGATCTTCCTCACTTTTTGCAATCAGAACAGTGTCATCCGCATATCTCAAATTAATTATGCTATGTCTTCCCACTGATATTCCTGGGATGTCTAAAAGATAAAGATAATTTTATTTTAAAGATAAGGATAAGTTTATTTTAAAGATAGGATAAGTTTATTTTTAAAATAAGGATACGTTTATTTTAAAGATAAGGATAAGTTTATTTTAAAAATAAGGATAAGTTTATTTTAAAGATAAGGATAAGTTTATTTTAAAGATAAGGATAAGTTTATTTTAAAGATAAGGATAAGTTTATTTTAAAGATATAGACACTGATAAGTAGAATTTTTGAATTGTGGATGAGTTGAATTTAGAACAAGCTTTGCAAGGACAAATTATTCAATTTGAATTTGAATGTAACTGAAACTGGAACATTATTTTTGCTATTGATGAAGAGGAAAGTTGCTATACGTAATCACAACTGAACAAATTTGTTTATAGTATACGTTTAACTCACGGGTTCCCATGTTATGAGTTGTGACCCAAATTGGGGCGGCCAAGGGTTTTCTGTGGGTTTCGGCTGAAACAGTTAAGTAAAGAAAAATAGTGATTTCTTATGAGTGCGTCCCTACACTCCTGCAGATTCACAGGATGCAGTCCGGAGAATGAAATGTATTGTATCATGGTTTATAGCTTTGCTGAGGTATCTGCACCTATCGATCTGACTTCATCATGGCTTCTTGGTCACTTTAACCTGTATGGGATGGGACAGCCAACTCCAACCTATAACATCCCTAGTTGCCTCTTGTGATATGCATGGAAGGTAAACGGTGTTGCTATTGTTGGCTCTCTTTTGAGGCCCAGGCAACACACGGGCGAAATGATTGTAAAACAATTGTCATTTTAATCAGTGTCTCAAAGTTGGAATAATATCATACATTTTGTAATATCTTCTTCTTCTGCGTTCATTCTCAAACTCCTGCAGATTAGCAGGGTGTAGTCCGGAGAATGGAATGCGTTGTGTAATGGTTTACAGCATTGCTGCGATATCTGCGCCTTTCGGCCAGACACATCCGACTTCAGCATGGCTTTGGGTAGCTGACCCTATATGGGATGGGACAGCCAACTCCATCCCATAACCTCCTTAGTCGCCTTTTACGACATGCGTCGAAGGTAAACAGTGTTGCTATTCTTTGCTCCCCTGCAACACACTGGTGATTATGTAATATTAAATATAACTTATGGTAGGTTAGTGGTTCATGAGTTCATGCCCTTTGACCCAAATATAACTCATCAAAATGTGAGCAGTTTCTGTGTTCTCGGTTAATAGACTGATGCGACACACACACATGGTTAACATACGTTGGCAAAAACTCAAATGTAAATTATGAAGAAATAATTGTTAACGAGTTACAATATCAAGCTAAACATTAAATATGTCATGTTTAAATTGTATTGAATTATATATGCCTCAAATGAAATAGTAGCACATCATACTTCATGCTCCATGGTGGAAATCAAAAAATAAATTTGTGTTGGTTACTTGAGAGCCAACGCAGAAGTAGAAGATATTCTGAACAATCTTCGAACGATATAGAATATTTTTTCCATATTGAAAGCCTTATATAAAATGTTTTTGATCATGGGTCACTTTACTTCTAAATAAAATGGGGTTGTGACTCGAGAAAAGTTGAGAACTTATGGTTTAGATGATCTGAAATGTGTTTGTGAAGTATTTATTGAATCAGAGTTGAATTTGTGCGGACAGTAAATATTTAACTGATCTGAGACCTGACAAACCAAAACGCTTACAGATTCGCCTACAGTGCAGAGAAGCTGATCCTGGAGGTAAGCAATACTTGATGATTTCCTTGATGATGTTCTTGAACAAAGTGTATAATATTTTCAGTACAAGAAGTTCCTCCTCTGTACAGTTCACCTCATGTGTATATACCAGAGAAGCCTAAAGACAAACTAGGATTTGATCAGGCAAGTTATGTGTCATTTTGTTGTAGTTTGTATACATAGGATCTGATCAGGCAAGTTATGTGTCATTTTGTTGTAGTTTGTATACATTTTCTGTTAGATAACATGGTTGGTAAACAATATCATTTTGTTGTAGTTTGTATACATTTTTTGTTAAATAACTGAAGGTAAACTTTTAGTTTTAAAAGTTGTAAGGGTATTTTATAATATTTATTAAGTCTTTTTTTTTGGCTGCGTAAAATGTTCATCTTATGGTAAAATTATGCTCCTTTCAGTCGCAAAGTTAATCCAATTCGGTTATATCAGAGCTTTTAACCATAAAAGCGAAAGTGTGTTTCCAGGGCCCGAAAGGGGAGCTTTTTGTTCTTCAGTCAGATATCAGGTTACAGCGCCAATAGCTTCAATGAACTGTGTAATTCGCTTCAGGTCATCCATGGAACCCCCTCAAGTCTGGAAGTTCTGCCGTCTCAGTAGGAAAATAAACTTATTTTCTCACTCTCTTCTTGGTAGATTTGACGGGCATGAAGGATGTGTTCTGCAGTCTCTGGGCTCAGTCCACAGTTGCACAGGTCTGTCTACAAATTTTCAACTTTCTGAACATGTGACTTCAGTCTGTTATGGCCAATTCGTAGTCAAAAGGGGAGCAAAGAATAGCAACACTATTTATCTTCCATATATCTTGTAAGAGGTGACTAAGAAGGTTTTAGGATGGTGTTGGTTGTCACATTCCGTATATGGTCAAAGTGACCTAGAAGTCATGCTGAAATTGGATGTGTCAGACCGAAAGGTGCATATAACACAGTCACGCTGTAAACCATGACGCAACACATTCCGTTCTCCAGACTGCATCTTGATAATCTCTAAGAAGTTTGAGAATGAAAGAAGAAGAATGTGGAGGTTGCTGTTCTGATAATCCAGCCACCACGAACTTCGTTAATTAAAATCATTCATACTCATCAGGTAGCATATCCTGTAGCAGTCATCACAGCCTTTCGAAGCTTCTTCTTCTTCTTCTTCTTTCGTTCACTTGAAACATGTCTATATCTGTAATTCTGTCTCCTTAATAAAACTCACTGTCTTTTGTAGTTCATACAGTGTCCCATAGAGTTTTGATTCCAGTGTTGTTTCCTCTGGCCAATATGTCTGCCTCAGCGTTTCATGCTCAGAACACTCTTGAAGTATATGTTTGGCACTCTGTGCTGCCTGTCCACATGTACACATGGCCGTGTTGCCAATCTTGAACTTTGTATACATGTGACTGCGGAGTCGGTTGTGTCCTGTTCTGAGACGTAGAATTATAACTTGTTCTGGTCTGTTCATAATATGATAGTCATCTTGTGTTGGTGTTTGTGGCTTTCTTATTGACTTGATCATCTGTTTTTTCTGATGATAGGTGATTGGTATATCTGGTTGGTCTTCTGCAGCACCTTCCTTAGCCAGCTGGTCTGCTTTTTCATTTCCTGGTATTCCACAGTGAGAGGGTATCCACTGCATGGTTACCCTATACTGGTAAGACAATTCGCTAAGTAGTTTTTTCAAGTCTGTTAGTTTTTCAGACTGGAGAGCTTGAAGCACTGACCTTGCATCTGTCAGGAATACCACAGGCTGTAGGCCAGAGATGGAGTTCAGCAGTTTTTTAGCTGCCACACTAATTGCCTGGATTTCTGCATCATAATTATTGCAGAATTTTCCTGTCGGTGTTCTGATTGTATCTCTAGGCTTGTGTGGATATTCTATATATACACCTGCACCTCCATTCCTCACGGCATTCTGTGCTGATCCATCTGTGTATACTCTGACCCATATATCTTGTGGATATTCCTCATCCAGGAAACTGAGGGTGACTGTCCTTCGCTGCACACTGTTCTGTTCGTCCCCGCTTAGTATTCCTTTCACATGGGTCTGAATGTATATTGGCATTCCATGTCTTTCACTCCACGGGGTTTGTTCTGGTACAGGCCTTAAGGGGCTGTCAACTTCAGGTAGGTCTGTAAGTTGTCTGCGGAGTCGTTTAGCTTGATGGATAAAGCTGCTTCTTTTCAGTCGTCCCATTGCTAGATTTTGGAATCTTTCCTTCATTGGATGACTTGGCATACACTGAAACTTTTCTGCCTGAATTAGTACTTTTGTGTCTCTGCGTTCGCCAAGTGTTTGCATTCTTCCCATTTTCTGCATCTCTGCTATGGGTGTTGATTTCATTGCTCCCAACATTATTCTAAGTGCCTGGTTTTGCACTTTATCTAGATCTTGTAATGTGGTGTTTGATGCAGGACACCACGCAGCTGAACCATATTCCAGGTGTGGTCTTATGCCTTGCTGGTAAACTTTACTGAGTATATTCCCACTGGCTCCCCATGTGGTTCCACTTAGTTTTCTCAGGATAGCTAACTTCCTCCTGGCTTTTGTTGTTGCTTTGTTTATGTGCTGCTTCCATGTCAGTTTGTCATCAAAAGTAACTCCGAGGTATGTGGGTTGTTTGTCTTCTTTCAAGAGCTCTCCATCTATTTTTATATGACCGGCTTTTTGTTTTGGTGAGAGGGTAAAAAGTGTAGTGCTGCACTTGTCTGTGTTAATGCTGACGCACCATCTATTAGCCCATAAGGTTAGGGCATCGATAGCTCTTTGTATTTGTTTAGTGGCTACTGTCGCATGTTCTTCTGTGCACCAGATCACCAGGTCGTCAGCATACATTGCCACTTTGATCCCGTGTGGTAGTTCAGCAACTAGGTCATTGATGTAAACCAAGAAAAGTGTGGGCGACAGGACTCCTCCCTGGGGGACTCCATGACGCAGTAGAACTTTCTTGCTCTTGCGACCATCTAATTGTACCCTGGCTCTTCTATTATGCAGGTATGCTTTTACCCATTTGTACATTCTTGAGCTAACCCTGCAATTTCGCAATTTCTTTAGGAGCCCTTCTTTCCAGACCTTATCAAATGCTTTTCTGAGGTCTATCCATGCTGCTAGTACCAGTTTCTTATCTTGGAAGGCATCCTCAATCTCTTGGGAGAGGTAGGTTGCCTGATCTTCAGTAGAGTAGCACTGTCTGAAACCTGCTTGCTGTGATACCAGAAGGTTTTCACTTTCAAGGTACCACTGCATCCTAAGATTGATAATGCGTTCCATTGTTTTGCATAGACAGCTTGTGAGGCTGATGGGCCTGTAGTTGGAGACTGTGTTGCCATCTTTTCCTGATTTGAGGAGTGGTATCATTATTGCTTCTCTCCACGCCTGTGGTACATTACCCGTGGACCAGCTTGTGTTAAAGATCTGCAGTAGCTTTGCTCTTGCTGCAATTCCCAGGTTTCTAATCATTTCATTGGACACTCCATCAGCTCCAGGGGACTTTTTCATTTTCAATTTGGATATTGCATGCTCCAGTTCTCTCATTGTGATTGGTGCCTCCATGACTTCAGGTATAGGTTCGCCTTGTCCAATGTTTTGCTGGTTCTCTCGAACCTCCTGTTGTTTGTCTGGGCTGACTTTGATGTTATTGTCTTCTGCAAAGGAATCTGCAAAGTAATCAGCTGCATGTTTACCTGTTAAAATGTTTCTATCTTTATAAAGTGTGATCCTGGTATTTCTCCCTGTACCTTCATCATTTAGTTGTTTTACAAGTTTCCATAATTTCCTAGTATCTCTTTCTAGGTTCAGCGACTCTGTTTTTTCTTTCCAGCTACTCCGTCTGGCTTGTAACTTGGCTCTTTGAAATTTAGCCTTTGTTTGCTGATATTTGTTGTGATGTTCTTGGCTAGGTTTGTTCTCAGCCTGCTGTCTAGATGTTTCCATCTCATTTTGCAGCTTTTCCAGTTCATCATTCCAGTAGGGTTTGTAGTTTTTGCGTGCCCCCCTGGGTATGGTTTTACTAGCAGCATGTAGTATACATCTATTAAATTCACTCACTGCTCTATTGATGTCTTTGTCCAAGTTCATGTCCTTAGCTAGAACACTGGTTAAATGCTGGTACATTTTCCAGTCTGCCCTCTTATAGTTCCACCTAGTGAGCGTGCTGCTGTCCTTTGTAAATTCATTGTGGATTTCCAGAAATACTGGTCTGTGGTCACTACCTCCAAGCTGCTTTCCAACGACACGTGTGATGTTCCATTCCAGGCCTGGTGAGTGGAATGCCAGATCTGGTGTAGAGGTGGTGTGCCATGCTCTCGAGTAGAAGGTTGGTGAGTCAGCTGGCTGGTTAATAAGGATGAGATTATTTTCATCCTGCCAGCTCTCAAGTTCCTCACCTCTCTTGTCGATATGATCGTAGCCCCAGCTCTGAGAGTGGCTGTTGAAGTCACCACACACCATAAGTCTCTCTTTATCTGGAATTGTGTCTAGTGCCAATGGTTTATCATTTGGGCAGTAGTAGTTCAGGAGATGGAATTCTGCACTGTCTGTTTTTAGGTGGAGCATCTGGTATTCTGCCCCTTCCATATATACTTCCAGCTGACATGCGCTGATATTGTTTTTAACAAGTGTCAGAATTCCACCCTTTCGCCTGTCCTTTCGGTCAGATCGGTAGCACTGGTAGCCTCTGATTTTGAAGGCTATGTCGCTGCTGAGGTGTGTTTCTTGGATACAGCATATATTAACTTGTTCTTCACTGAGGACATTTTCAAGTTCCAATTTTTTGCTGTATCCATCTCTTTTACTGTTGACACCCTCAGCATTCCAGTGCATTATTTTTATTGGTCGTTTGTTTGTTTGGCCAGTAGCTCTATTCCCTTGCCTCCTGGCTCCTCGAGGCAATTGAGAAGGACTTTCAGTAACTGAGGTTGGGCCCTTTCGAGGTATAGGGCCCGGCACCGTCCCTGCCTGAACGTCCGCCACAGGGCAGGCACCATAACTTTTTATAGATAAAGACATGTTTCCATTGTGTTGTGTGCGTGGCATCCTGATTATCTGTGCGCCTTTTGGCTGGATGCCTCCGTCTTCAGGACTCTGCTTACTTGGGCAGGACTATGGTCCTGCTCGAATGGGACTGCCCGACCAGTCTTAGTTTCCAGCCCCTGATGGCTGAACTAAGCCCCATCACCACTGCAAGGTGCTGGCCTTGATGGGGTCGAAGCTTCTGTCAATCTTGAGCTAGTCTTCCTGCTTCTGTTACTGTCATGTTCAGGTGGTCTTTGATGTCTTGCATCCATCTTCTGGGTCTGTCTCTTGTACATCTCCCTGGCATCATCCCCTCCATTATGGTCTTCTCTAGGCTGTCTGGTGTTAAAAACTTTATTTATTCATATTTGCAGATATACATGATCAACTTGAAACGACGGCCGGCTAGAAGACTTCGGATGCTGACAGCCTTTGACTACTTGGAGATAGATGCCAAAATTGTGGATGCTGTAGATGGAAAGTTAGTATAAATACCAAATTCTCTCCTGTTATTTGTAATTTTGTTGTAAACTCGCAGTATGACATTCATTAAAAAAGGAGTTTTCATGTTTTCACTTTTTCCATTGAGGCGTAGTGGGGAGTATGGGGTTAAGTCTGTATTTTTCATTTACCAACATCATACCTGCGGCTGCTTTCCCAGAAGATCTGGTGCCCTTTTCTTAGGCTGGGTCAACCTAGAAGCCATTAGTCTTCTTCTTCAGCGTACATCCTCAAACTCCTGTTGAATTTCTCTTTTAGCAGGATCATTGTCCAGCTGGATTTCTAGCAGGATGTAATCCAGAGAATGGAAATGCGCTGTGTCTCCGTTTTATTTGTGCCAATGGCCTGATACATTCGTCTTCGACGGGAAAATTGGTATAAGTTCATAAGTTACATAGTTGACTTTTTAATTCTTGTCTCAACACTCTGTCCATTCTTCAGTCAGCTGTACAAATGCTCCCAAAATATTTAAATTTCTGCACTTGCTTTACTTCAGTAGTTGATCATTTATTTTGATTGTATTGGGTTTTCTGCCTATAAACATTACTTCTGTATTTTCTGTATTGATCTTCATGTTGTGATTGAGGCAGCTTTCATTGAGTAGGTTTATGTGATCTTTCAGCACTTCACTTGAACTGTGGAAAAGGCACTGATGGTCAGCAAAGAGTGGTTCAATTAAGTCATTTGAGTAATGGTAAACGTCTGGTGGTGTTTTTCTGTTTTGATAATGTTATCCATATAAATAATAAACAATAATGGTTTGTCAGTCCTGCATTTGTTCTAAATGCAGATGTTACTTGTTTGTTAGTCCTGCATTTGTTCTAACTGAAGATGTTACTGGTTTGTCAGTCCTGCATTTGTTCTAACTGCAGATGTTACTGGTTTGTTAGTCCTGCATTTGTTCTAACCTTCACAGTCGTTTTTAAGCCCTTGTGCTTAAAAAAAAAGATCATTGACTTTCCTTACAAGTCACCAAGATTTTTTCAGATTTGTCGCTATATTTCTTATTGGTTACTGTTCAAGTCTTTATCTTCATATGCCCCCCTCCCCATGACAAGTTTTACCCTTACCTCTATTTCAGAAATTTCTTCTGTGCCCCCCCACCCCCTTCAAGTCCCTGCTGTCTTGCTGAGAACCACCGTTTTAGATACAGAAACATGACACAGAAACCATGCTGAAGTCTAATGTCTCAGGCCGAAAGGCACATATGTTGCAAACCATGATGCAATGCATTCCATTCTCTGGACTACATCCTGCTAATCAGCAGGAGCTTGAGAACGAACACACCAGAAGACAACAACCACGGCCACAAGAACATATTTTCGAAGCACATAATTCTTGCCTACGTTTAATGTTCATTCTATATGTTATCTATTCCAAACAGAGAACTTAATAGTTCCTACCTGGAGAAGCAAGGGGTCAAGATGTTGCCAGGCTTTGCCGATCCATATCATGGAAGGTAAGAGGGATCTCATTTTGTTTCGCTCTTTATTTCCACCTGTGAATTGTGGGGCCTTCTTCTTCAGCGTTCATTCTCAAACTCCCGCTGGTTCTCTCTTGTAACAGGACAATAATCCTACTAGATTTCCAGCAGGATATAGTCCAGAGAATGGAAATGTATTGTGTCGTCTCTTTATTTACGACAATGGCCAGACACATCCGCCTTTGATGGTATTCTGGGCTTAAGAGCAGAAAAAATAATTATTATAATAACATCTCTGTTATGTGACAAGCATATCGTAAGAGGTGACCAATGAGATTTGAGGGGAGGAATTAGCTGTTTCACCTCATAGGTCAGTCAGTGACTCAGAAGCCATGCTGTAGTTGGGTGTGCCAGGCTGAAAGGCACAGATATTGCAGCTAAAATGTAAAATATCCTTTTCTATGGCCTACATCCTACTAACCTACATGAGTTTGAGAATGCATGGCTGTCCGCTTATTTTTCCATAAATCCATATTTTTAACAATTTATTTCTGTATTTCAATAAAAATGACCGTATTAGCACCCCAAACAAAAAAAAATCCCACATTTTTTTCTTCATCCAATCAATACATTCTTCTTCTTCTTCTTCAGCGTTCATTCTCAAACTCCCGCTGGATTTCTCTTGTAACAGGACAATGGTCCTACAAGATTTCCAGTTGAATATAGTCCAGAGAATGGAAATGCGCTGTGTTGCCGTTTTATTTGCGCCAATGGCCCAACACATCCGTCTTCGGCAGAAATACATTCAATATGTACAAAATGTCTGCATTAGAAGTAGTAACTGAAGATGTAATACGAAATGGCCTTTTTTAAAAATGTTATTTAAAAAAACACCCCCACCCCAAAAAAGTTTTTGATTGTAGGGTTTTTTCGGAGTTTTTTTCAGCCTGAAAAATCTGTTTAAGTACAGAAAATCCGTACTAGTTGACATCTATGAGAATGCATGCAGAAAAAAGAAGAGACTGTATTCTGATAGTTGCACACCGCCGAGAGTTTAAGTTGCACACCGCCAAGAGTTTAAGTTGCACACCGCCGAGAGTTAAAGTTGCACACCGCTGAGAGTTAAAGTTGCACACCGCCGAGAGTTAAAGTTGCACACTGCCGAGAGTTAAAGTTGCACACCGCCGAGAGTTAAAGTTGCACACCGCCGAGAGTTAATGTTGCACACCGCCAAGAGTTAAAGTTGCACACTGCCGAGAGTTAAAGTCTGGGTATCTTCTCATTAGTTGCAATATATGTTCCTTTCGGCCTGACACATCCAACTTCAGCATGGCTTCTAGGCCACTTTAGCCAACTTAGTTATGGGACATCTAACTCCACCCCTAAACTTCCTGAGTCACCTCTTACAACATGCATGGTAGGTAGCAGTGTCACTATCCTTTACTCCCCTTTTAGGCTCTGGCAAAGTTTGGGTATTAAACAAATTTTTCCATTACACAAAAGGATACCAGAAAGAGCTCTATTGTTCATAATTCCTGAAGATTCAAACAAAAATTTGTTTGTGAAGACATTATCTAGTCGTGTTGGTGGCGTGCCTTTCAACCTGGTATCTCTGACTTCAGTACCTGTGCCACAGTCCTGCTTGATATATGGAATGACCCGACCAATCTTAATTTCCTGCCTCTGTTTGGCTGGACTAAGCCCCCATCTTCACTTCAAGGAGTTGGCCTCAATGAGGCAAAAAAGATTATTATGATTTTGGTAGTCCATGTTTTTGTAAATGTCATAATTATTGTATTGTCTCGTTAATGTGTCACTGGGGTCCTAAACGGAAGCAAATAATTATGGCTGGTATCTGCCAAGCATGTTGTGAGAGGCAACTAAATACTTACGTAGAACACAAGTTTTGATGGAGTTTTATGAGGACTATCAGACTGCCATTGTACTGTATGGTATTGGTATGAAAACATGCAAATAACAACATACAAGACATTTCAATGTTTCAACTGTAACTCTTTCAGGACGGAATTATTCCTTATTCCTGGGGTTTGGATGTAATTAATTTTACGCAAAATTTTTGGACCGCAACATGACTAGGCGCAAGCTTCCCGAAGACAAAGTATTAGCTATAGAAGGTCATATAAGGTATCAAAAGAAAGATAATTGAATGGAATCCATACAAAATATAAGAATTGTAACAATAAAATTCCAAAATTACACCACAAACAGAGATGTTAGATGAACAGAAATTATTTTGCATGCATTTTTGTTCTACTCATCCTCAATTTTACTTGTCTTGAAATGCTAAAATACAATCTTACTAAAGTAGATGCCTTGACTGTCCACTTTCTGATCATAATTAGTTTATTTGAAGTAAATCTATCTGCCTTGTGTTTTATGCCATTTTTGTGTGTTTTATGTCAAATTTCAGAACTGAACAAAATATTCTGAAACTATGAAATATTCCCAGGTATTGAATTTTCAAAGTTTAACTTTATTCCACTCAATATTATCATTAGGTCTAACTATTTACTGTATAACATAGCGCAAGATTATCATTGCTGTCACTATACCTATCTGATTCTTCTGAAAAAATAGCAGTGTGAGTAGTTTTATAATTTTTTATAAAGTTATTCTTCCCTTACAAATAATATTAGGTCTATTTATTTTACAATTTTCAACAAGTCGGTAATCTTCACTGTCAAAATTGAAATCATCATTGTTTTCCAACTCATCACTTGAAATAATGTCTCCAATTATAAAACTCTCAAAGAATAATAAAACCAGATGTTTGCTAAATCTTTGAGCTCTCTTACTAGTGGAAGATGAAGCCATTTTGCTAATTTCTGAAAAGCTGAACCTACCTTGTTCAAATTTTATTTTAAAATAAATATGTCACACATGTCTAATCACACAGGGGTTTCGTTCCGTTAGCCAGATTTCTAAGGTTTAAATACCTAGATAACTTAATGCTAATTATTTTATGATCCAAACGAAGCAATTTTAGATGGAATATCTGCAAGAATGAATAATTGTGGATATGTCCGCAATGGATGTCTATCTGCAACGATATATCGTTTTTAAGGACGGAAATAGTTAAGGTCTTTTTTCAAGAAAATACAAAACAAACAGTGAACAAACAATAAAAACAGTGAACAAACAATAAAAACAGTGAACAAACAATAAAACAGTGAACAAACAATAAAACAGTGAACAAACAATAAAACAGTGAACAAACAATAAAAACAGTGAATAAACAATAAAACAGTGAACAAACAATAAAAACAGTGAACAAACAATAAAAACTGTGAACAAACAATAAAACAGTGAACAAACAATAAAACAGTGAACAAACAATAAAAACAGTGAACAAACAATAAAACAGTGAACAAACAATAAAACAGTGAACAAACAATAAAACAGTGAACAAACAATAAAAACAGTGAACAAACAATAAAACAGTGAACAAACAATAAAAACAGTGAACAAACAATAAAAACAGTGAACAAATAATGAAACAGTGAACAAACAATAAAAACAGTGAACAAACAATAAAAACAGTGAACAAACAATAAAACAGTGAACAAACAATAAAACAGTGAACAAACAATGAAACAGTGAACAAACAATAAAACAGTGAACAAACAATAAAACAGTGAACAAACAATAAAAACAGTGAACAAACAATAAAACAGTGAACAAACAATAAAACAGTGAACAAACAATAAAAACAGTGAACAAACAATAAAACAGTGAACAAACAATAAAAACAGTGAACAAACAATAAAATCAGTGAACAAACAATAAAAACAGTGAAAACAATGGTACTATCACAGAAGTACTAGCTATACTAGTTGTTGTTCTACAGTTTTACAGCAGTCTTACCTATTATCCATAGGCAACTAAGGAGGTTTTGGGGTGGAGTTAACTGTCCCATCCCATAGAGTCAAAGTGACCCAGAAGCAGATGAGTTGAGCTGAATTGTGCAGAACTGAGCTGTTAACCATGACAACACATTCTGTTCTGCGGACCACATACTACAGGTCTGTTGGAGTTATAACGAACGCAGAAATAGAATAAAAATTTTATTTCTCTAAACAGATAGAATCATAATTTCTTTGTTTGTACACTTTATTTTCAGATCACTGACAATGGGTGAAATCGGCTGCTTTCTGAGCCATTATCAAATCTGGGAAGAGGTCAGTAGGTCATAGTTTTGTGATTTCTCTTTTGATCCTGCAGTCTTCACTACAGACATGAGCCATCTTCATTTCTCCACTTCCTGAATACAAACTCCTCACTTTGCAGTCATTCCCTCTTCATGTCAGTAATGCTTGTGTCCATGTGTTACAGTGTTACTAAAGGAGAAAAAAAATATATCTGCACTGTACTGCTATATATATCATAAGATGCAGCTAAGAAAGTTTTGGGGTAGAGATGGCTCTGCCATTTATAGGTCAAAGTGACCAAAAAATATAATGTTGAATTCGGACATGTCAGGTTTAAAGACGCAGCCAAGCTGTAACCAACCATGACACAAATTCTCCAGATTTCATATGGAATCTTCATTCTGGCATTTGATAGAAAAAGGAAGGCAAGATGGCATTTTACAGAAAAAGGAAGACAAGATGGCATTTGACAGAAAAAAGAGGACAAGATGGCATTTGACAGAAAAAAGAGGACAAGATGGCATTTGACAGAAAAAAGAGGACAAGATGGCATTTGACAGAAAAAAGGAGACATTTTTATATGTAAAATCTTAACATTTATATTAAGCATAATTTAACTGGAAGCAGCATAAATCTGATTATTTTCATATCTAGTGATAGTGAGGCTACGGTAACACTATGCACCATATGGTAAATAAATATTGAAATAGACTACATCAATTTTACAATGAATAGTACACAGGTTGATACTTCGACCAAAGACCTTTTATTAAAAACATTGACTCTGTTCTTTCTTCAACATATAACTACTGTTTAAAATTGTATATATTTTTTAAAATCAATATTTGCATACTATGTTCATAAGAGAAAACATTTCTAATTACATTTTTCATGTAAAAAAATATGTACCGAAAGAAAGTTGGAATATTCTTACTTTCAACAAATTTAAACACACATCCACTACTGCTGTACATCTGCAGACAAATTTTGTGGTCCAACCAGACATGGGGGCGGTATGTCATAATTTAGGCTTACACTACTGGATTGTCGTTACTTTCAACTCCTAAGTCCTGAACTAATTCCCTATCAACGTCTGATTCATTCACGTTCTGTAAAATTCCCTGATAAAATTGCCTGTCAACATCATCTAAATCATATGTTGGTCCATTCTTACCGAGTTTTGAAGAAAATTAAAGGACATAATACCCTTTCACGGCTCGGCAGCCACAACTGTTAGAAACGGTCGGTAAATTTCTATTTAAGCCACAATTACTGCTAGTCACATAGAAACTGAAGAAAAACAATTGAAATCACCATGTAGAAAACGGGCATTCTGGAAATGAATTGATAGCGTGCAGTTTTGGCCTCTCTGGGATTGAGTGTGTTAAAGAGTTATCTGTAATGTATTGATGTTTTTAAAGTGTTATCTGTAATGTATTGATGTTTTTAAAGTGTTATCTGTAACATATTGATGTTTTTAAAGTGTTATCTGTAATGTATTGATGTTTTTAAATTGTTATCTGTAACGTATTGATGTTTTTAAAGTGTTATCTGTAACGTATTGATGTTTTTAAAATGTTATCTGTAACATATTGATGTTTTTAAAGTGTTATCTGTAACGTATTGATGTTTTTCTTACTTGAAGATGATTGCCAGAAACTACCAAAAGATACTGATCTTTGAAGATGATGTTAGGTTTGAGCCCTACTTCCGTAAAAAATTGTTGGATCTCATGCAGGAATTGGAACAAACTTTCAAAGATTGGGATCTCGTGTAAGTAAATCTTTTTTTTCTGTTTCATTCTCATTTCCTGCAGATTAGCAGGATGTAGTCCGAAGATGGAATACGTTGTGTCAGGCTTACAGCTGTGATGAGATATCTGAATTTTTCAATTTGGCACATCCGACTTTTTCCGCATGACTTTTGGGTCACTGATTCTACATGATGACGCCAACTCCACCGCATAACCTTCTTAAATGCTTCCTATGACATGTATGGAAAGTGTAAACAGTGTTGCTATTCTTTGCTCCTTTTTCGAGCTTCAATAACACATGAATGATGTAGGTAAATGATATTGCGCAAACAATGAACGTCTTGACAGCTGATGCCATTGATGCCGTTTGAACGTCTTGTCGGCAGATACCATTGATGCCGTTTCATAGTCACATGGAGACACAAAAAATAAGAAGAGCTCTTACACGTTTTTGTGCAATTTGTGGGGAGAGGGGGTTTCACTTTCCTATTCTTTATTTCATATCCACAAGACTCCATATCTCCACTGTATGCAACTCCATATCTCCACTGTATGCAATACTTTAGAACTGCATATCTCCACTGTATGCAATACTTTAGAACTCCATATCTCCACTGTATGCAATACTTTAGAACTCCATATCTCCACTGTATGCAATACTTTAGAACTCCATATCTCCACTGTATGCAATACTTTAGAACTCCATATCTCCACTGTATGCAATATTTTAGAACTCCATATCTCCACTGTATGCAATACTTTAGAACTCCATATCTCCACTGTAACTACTGTATATATATATAGGGGATGAAAACACTCATTTAAAAAAAAATAAAAAAAATTTTTAAAACATATTTTCACCCTTAAAAATATTTTTACTCCAAAAAGTTTATATACAAGTATAAAAATATACTTTAAAAAATAAAAAAAGAGAAAAATCATCTTATAAAAACAACCTTCACTTAAAAAAAATTATGTTTCATAATTTGCGAAAGGATGTCCGCTCGAAGCAAAAAATATAAATAATTATCATTAAATAATAAAATAAATAAGCATACACCAATTTTATAAAAATATAAAAAACTGTATCTTCTTCTTTTAACACATACCGGCCGGAGCAACTTATAGAAGTAAGAAACCGTTATGTCTTCCAGCCGATATAACTTATAGAAGTAATGAAATATTTTGTCTTGTTTAGAAATTTAGACTAACCTAAACTAACTAGAACTACTTCCTACCGGAAGTAAACACTTATCTTTGTCAAATAAGACGAGCGTGGCATATTTGTACATCGAAGTTATTTGTTATAAATTAGTTTATTTATCGTGTTTATAATTCTCATAATGGCAAGCAACATAGAAAATGGCCAAGGTTTGTCATCAGCACGTTCTGTACGTATGAGTGCTGTACAAGCCCGAGAATGGCTAGAAAGTGCAGTTGATTGGGACAATGAAAGTGACAATGATAGTACTTCTGATGAAGAATTCATAGAAGATGCAAGTTTTGATTTTGATAGATTAGATAACAATTCTGATGAAGTAGATACCGTTTCAGATCCTGCTCAAAAGGGGGCGTCTCCTCAACCAGGTCCACGTAGTTCCTCTGTGAAAAGAAGAAGAATTGAGGCAGAACCTCCTAAATGTACGTGGAGAGAAGTCAGTGAAGGTTTCACTAATAATAATTTTCGATTTTTGCCACGGCATACACCCGGTGTCAATGCTGATCTTAATGAAAGATCAACACCACTGGACTGCCTGAAGACTCTTCTTACAAATGATGTTTTAGAGTTACTCATTAACTCTATAAACTCATTTGCTGAACACAAATGCATGATCAACAATCCATCTAAAAAGAGATCTGTTTTTTCCCAATGGACACCAATAACAATGTATGAAATGACAAAATTTCTGTCAGTTCTGATTGGAATGGGCATCAATCGTCGTCCAAGTGTCAGGCACTATTGGTCAACAATTCCAGTATTTGACACAAAATATTTTCCTTCAATGTTTACTCGTGACAGATTTCTGAGCATCTATCATACAATGTTGCACTGTTCTAAACCTCTTTCAGAAAATAAAGCAAAGATAGAGCCTTTTATGAATTTACTATTGTCCAATTTTCCAAAAGCATTTTATCCGTTTGAAAATTTGTCACTAGATGAAATGGTTGTTGGTTTCACCGGCCGGTGGCAATATAAGCAATATAATGGCACCAAACCCCACAAATATCATATAAAAGTATTTGGACTTTGTGATTCCACAACTGGTTATGTGGTTAATTTGCTACCATATTTTGGTAGTAAAACATCTTACGATCCAGAGGCAGATCTTGATGGAGGAATGGCGGTCAAAGTTTTTCAAACGCTCCTGTCTCCGCTAGGTACCGGTCACCATATATTTGCTGACCGATACTATACAACCCACAAGCTAATAACTTATTTGCTTTCCAAGAAAACCTATTACACAGGAACCTTAAACAAAAATAGGAAAAATTTCCCCCTGGAAATAAAAGCATTAAAATTAAATCTGTTGCAAACAAAGAGCTATTTGGACGACAACAACTCCATTCTAGTCACAGTATGGAAGGACAAAAAGGCAAAAAATCCTGTTGTTATAATATCTTCTAAGGCTTCAATTGAAAGTATTACTGTTGTTGGAAGAAGAAACACACAGAAAACAAAGCCAAAAGTTATCCATGACTACAACCAGTCTATGAATGGGTGTGACAGAGTCGACCAAATGTTGACCTACTATGGCAATTTCAATCGCAAGACGTATAAATGGTGGAAAAAAATCTTTCACTGGATGCTTGAGATTTGCCAGGCAAATGCTTTAATTCTATATAGCCTTACAAGGCAAGATAAAACGAAAACCAACATGCTTGATTTTAAAATATCCCTTATTGATGACTTGAACAGAGCAGCGGCTATTTTAACACCAGACAATGTACGACTTGGATCCTCTCTTGTTGTACGTGGAAGACCAAGAATCTCACATCAAGTAGAAAGGCTACAAGGAGCCAACCATTTTATTACATATACTGGACATCAAAAATATTGTGTTCAGTGTAAAAAGTCTAGAAGCCAATTTATTTGTGAAGGTTGCTCTTCAAATCCTGCTCTCTGTCCTAAGTACTGTTTCAAGCTGTATCACAGCATATAATAGATGCATCATGTACCTGGGTACTTATTTTCCTAACACAGTTTTTTTTACTTTTACTAATATAACATTTCTATTTTTGCTATCTGGGATCCTGTATATATTTGCATAAACATTATGGATGTGTAGCATGTGAACACTATTTTAACTATTTACATTTTCTATTCATATTATTTAAACTGGGGGTCACATTGCTAATTTGTGAATAACTAAAAATCTATAAATCCAGTTAGCATTTATAAGTTATTGTGTTTTCGAAATTGGATTACGTATATGATGAAAGGAAGAGGAAAGTTCTAGGACAGTTATTGCTGAAGCGGATCCTTGGTAAGTGAAATTTATTTTCTCGCATTTTCATATTTTTATTTTGTGCGTGCGGATATTTCTTTCTTTAAATTTAACATTAACATACATTTGCTATAACAGTCTACGTATCTATAAAGTCCTTCCACTTTTCTTTGAATAGACATATAACACATCTTACTTTAATCATG
Source organism: Meghimatium bilineatum (assembly GCA_034231615.1). Classification (NCBI taxonomy): domain Eukaryota; kingdom Metazoa; phylum Mollusca; class Gastropoda; order Stylommatophora; family Philomycidae; genus Meghimatium; species Meghimatium bilineatum. The sequence goes on along the minus strand of CM067317.1, from coordinate 33,551,953 downwards.
TTTAAATTTCATAATTTCAGTTTGACTAACCTATATCTGCAATATTATAAAATTTCTTAGCCGAAGGCCATGATACGAGTTTGGGAACAATTCACAAACCGATAAACAAATATCAATTTTGTAAAATGTTATGTATCCAGAAGTGGATTACCAACAAATTATGGTTATTTAGAATGCTCTGTCAAAAGTATTGTGGTCTGTGGTTCCACATAGGTGAAATTTTTGTGTCATCTAATTATACATTTTAATTATATGCATGTCTATATTATTTTATACAACTTTTGCAATACATAGCTTTTTATATGCCAGTCATCAATATCTTATAGTTCATCCAATTCCCTGTAATTTGACATATAATATGATATAGTTCAACAATTTTTAGACACGGAAAATGTTTTTTGCTGGCGTATATATGTAATATTTTTTGAGCTAAAAAAATTAATGCGTTCAAACTATAAAATAATTACGTGCTGAATCAGTTAAAAATCATTCAGAAATTCCCTGAAATGATTTTAGTTTTCTTTAGTTTTCAGTGGCTCCTTCATTAAAAACTATCCCATTCCTAATGCAATTTTTCCTTGAATAATATTACTAACAATTCTTATATCAAGTCTTTCTCTTATAGTAGTATTAAATATATTTAAATCTTGTAACATTTTCTTATCACAAACTTCATTTCTAGTTTCCTATCTTCATTTTGTAAATAACAGATGCCATGATTCATAGCAGCTTCATCAACTCTATTAATTGGTTTACTCCAAGGTTGTGTTGTAAAATGTGGCGGATTACCATATGGATCTTTAACCTTTTCTTTAAATTAGTTCCAGGATCTGTAAAATTATGACCTGGTAAATGTAATTCAAATGGTAGTTTATTATATTATTTAAATTCCGCAGAAGACTGATGTGTCTGGCCATTGGCGCAAATAAAACGGCGACACAACGCCTTTCCATTCTCTGGACTACATCCTGCTGGAAATCTAGTAGGACAATGGTCCTGCTACAAGATAATTCAGCGGGAGTTTGAGAATGAAAGCTGAAGAAGAAGAAGATATTATTTAAATTACCGCCATCATAAACTACTTCTGAAGCTTTAATGAATTTAATTTTTATAGTTCCACAGATTAACACACACATACCCTGTAACATATTTCTATTATTTTTGCTTTTTTGAATATTCTAAATCTGAAGTATCTGTTTTCTTTCTACATTTTACACAGTATAACATTTCAGCCATTGCTGTCATTTTACAATAATAAAAATGATAGAACAAAGTTATGATAATGTAGTCAGCATCATCATCAGGTGCCATGCCGGCTGGCGTAGGCGGTCTTGGCTCTCCACAGCTCTCTGTCCACAGTATTATGTATCAAAGTCGTTGTTGTTTCCTTGCCATGCCAGGCTGTCAAACTGTCTAATATTTTCTCACCTTTTCTGTCAATTTTGCCTGTTGTGACTATGTTCTCTAAACCAACCTGTCTCATGAAGTGGCCAAAAAAAGAAGATTGCCTTTTTCTTATATTGTTGATTAAGGTCTGTTTCACATTTGACTCTTCCAACACCTCTACATTAGTTTTTCTGTCAGTTCATGGTATTCTCAGCATTCGTCTGTAGAACCACATCTCCGTTGCCTCTAATTTCCCAATTTCCAGTTTGTTTATTGTCCAAGACTCGCACCCATATGTTAGTATAAGGGTTATATAGCACTGCAGAACTCTCTTTCTCACCTCTAATGACAAGGTCATATTACACAGTATATTTTTCATTTTTCTGAATTTTGTTTTTGCCTGTCCTATTCTGCTTCTTATTTCTGTTGAACTTCTTTCATCTGCCGTAATCCTTGTACCTAAATATTTGAATTGGGTGACCTGTTTTAATACTATATCATTCACTTTGATCTTGCAAGGTGCGTTATTTTGTTTCTTTGAAATAATTTACTTCTGTTTTCTTGATATTTAAGAAGAGGGGCCTTTCTCTTTAATTTCTCTGACTACTAGATAACCTAGTAGAAATAGATAATATAAAATTACCAAATGAACCTCTTACAAACTTTCAACTATTAGATACTGTTAAAAAATTAAAAATACCAAATTTTAGAGGTGTATTTATAAGAACAGAACTTCAAGAACAAAAAATCAAATAAAAAAAAGAATGTGGAATAATGAATTTAGATGGCGATTTAACTGATAAAACAAAAGGTACTCATTGGGTTGCATGGTATTCTTCTTCTTCAGCGTTCATTCTCAATCTCCCGCTGGATATCTCTTGTAACAGGACAATGGTCCTACTATATTTCCAGCAGGATGTAGTCCAGAGAATGGAAATGCGTTGTGTCGCCGTTTTAATTGCGCCAATGGCCCGAGACATCCGTCTTCGGCGGGGGTTGCATGGTATAAAATACAACTAAAAATAATAATGATAAAATATATTTGGATAGTTTTGGAATTCAACCACCATTAGAATTAATAGATTATCTTCGTGAAATACTAGGAGATATACAATATTTTACTGATCAAATACTTACTTTTAATACAGTAATTTGTGGACATTTATGTTTACAGTTTTTAAAATAAATAAATAATTAATTAAAACCAAATGGATAAGTTGTTATTCCATTTTTACATATATTATCTTTTATCATCAAAAGGTGATGATTTTTATAAACATTTCATGTTTTTCAGAATTCATAGTATACATTTTGTTATATTGTACTGTGGAATTTAATAAATAGCTTTTATAATCTTCAAATTTTATTTCTTTTTAATTGTTGATTTTGACAACACCTTTTATTTCTTTCTTTTCTTCTTCAACACCTAATGTTTTAAATGAATATGCTTTACTTCCTAATGTTATAAATTCTGTCATTGTTTTTCCGTTTAATTCATCTTTAAATTTTCCTACAAATTTTTTATTTGTTTCAGAATATAATGGATGATATTTTGGATAATCATTGTATCTAATTCATCTTTCATATTTTCTAATTCGTTATATAAATCATTAGTATATATGTTTAAAACTAAACTGTCCGTATCTCCATATAAAATTTCATTATCTGGAAATTGTTTAGTAAATTTATTATAACAAAACTCATACATCAATAATTTGCTAAGATCAAGAATACACATCCCCAAATAGATTGGTTTGTTAAATTTAATTGATGGTTTAATATTTTGTATTCCAATAAAATTGTTATTAAAAAATATCACGTCTATAAAAGATGGTTTAGAATATAATTTAATTGCCTCCTTTTTATTAGTAACTAGTTTTAAATTAACTCGTTCTCTAATATTTTCCATTGTATTTCCAAAGAATGAACAATTCATATTTTTTGGTAGATCTTTCTCAGAATCAGATTTTGCTTTCTTTCTTTGTTCTGTGTTAAAATCAATGTATGGTTTCAACCAAGCTTCTTCTTTAAAATAAATAATTCTATGAATTTTGCTTACTTCCATTCCAAGAGATAAATAGAACCTTCAATACTTTATAATGAAGAACATATCTTTCTTAATTTTTAAAATCTAATTGCAATTTGGGAACCTTTCCTAATTTCTCTTCACCCAATAAATTCAATTGATATTGATATAATTCTTTTCTTTTAGTTATTATTCCTTCAGGTGCTAAAGGATATTTAAATATTTTTCTTTTACATTCATTTGTGTATTCTAAATCAACTTAAATTATATATCTTCCTGTGTGTCTTATAAACTTTTCAGGGTTTTCCCATCTATAATCTCCTATTGGTAATAGTTGTGACACTGACCATCCATATAAATTATTTGCATCCAAATATTGTAAATAACAATATTTAAGAAATTTTATAATATCTAATTTTTCTCCTTTTTTTTTCTTTAAAAGATCTAAAATGTCTTTGCATTCAAAATCTTCAATAATTTTATTTCCATCATCGTAATTTGGTGTTTGTTTATAAAATGCTTTTGGCAATCTTTTTCCTAATACTTCTGAAAATCCACCTCTTATTGATTTTTCATACATTAAAATCATATGAGTATCAGATAATAATTATAATTCAAATCCTGTATATTTTAATCCACATTGCCATGTTAATCCAGGTAGAGAGAAACAATAACATGGATCAATTTCATATTTTTAATTGAATTCTTTAAATTTCAAAAAAGCATCTGCTAGAATTAATACATCTGTTTGTAAATAAATATCATGATAATCTTGAAAAGTTTTACAATTGAATGTTTTCCAAATTTTTTGTGCATGTTCATATTTTCCTTTGTAATTCCTTCTTGTCTAAATGTTGAATAAAATTTATCAATTAGAGGCAATTGTTTCTTTAAATTTTCTATAGAACCAATATATTCATATGGATAAATTCCTTTGAATGTTCTTTCATTTTTATCATTTAAATATTTTAATGCATTAAATTCTTTTTCATTAAAATTATTATTCAAAAATGTAAAATCTTCATCTAACATTCCTTTAGAAATATTATCAACTGAAGTTGTCAAGAATCTATAACTATCAAGAAATCTTAATTTTCTCTAAATCATCATCAAGTGTCGTCTCCGCAACGAAGGTTGGCTGCAACGGATCTCCAACATCCCATGTCTGTTGTCTTGGTGGTGCATTCTGCTAGACTGTAACCTGTCCATCGTGTGATGTTACTCTCCCACTTGTATCTCTGCCTACCTCTTGCTCGCTTCCCTTTGACTTTGCCCTCATGTAAAGTCTTCAATAAGGTGTCATGTCTTTTAATGTGACCAAAATATTTTATTTTCCTGATCTTTATTTCTCTTAGTAGTTCTTTCTTCATATTAAGTGTCTATAGCACCTCTTTATTTGTTTTCTTATCTTTCCATGATGTTCTCCCTATTCTTCTATATACCTACATCTCAAATGCATCAATTCTATCTTCTAATTGTTTATTTAGTGTCCATGTTTCTGAGCTATACATTAAAATAGAGTAGATATAGCATTTTATAATTCTCATTTTTAACTTGTTTGTAATTTGTTTAGATGTTAATATTTTCCTCATGTCATTGAAGCTACTTTTCTATAAGAACTTCCATATTCAATAGAAATATATTCTTGTAACCTTCTGATCATCGTTTTCATATTTCTTTAATTCTTCTATAATAAATTGAAAATCATATCTACTTCCATTGTGAAAAAATACTGGAATAATTTTAGAATGTTTACCTTCTTTTGTATTACATGATTGGCATGCAGCGCCTCTATATTTTCCATTAAAATGATTATGTTCCAAGAAATGTCGTTATCATTAAAAATTATTAATCATTCATTCATTTTCCTTTTGTTGAATTAACAGCATGAAGGATATATAACATGGTACAGCAGATCAAAATTGAAGCACAATAGAAAATGCTGAAGTGCCGATGGAAAAATTATTTCTAATTTTGTCAGAAAATTTGATTATAAAAAACTGTTATTTTTTACTTCCAGTACACAAGAGCTTCAAGTCTACTTTCATGGGAAGGTGTGCGACACCAGTTCTCTGTCCCAGAAAATGTCAAGTTATCTCTGTGTACCTCTGAGTTCATGCGGGACATCAAATATCATCTGAGTGTTAAACGTGAGTTTTACTGTGACTTCAGTCTCTGTGTTCCTCTGAGTTCATGCGTGACATCAAATATCTGTTAAACGTGAGTTTTACCGTGACTTCAGTCTCTGTGTGCCTCTGAGTTCATGCGTGACATCAAATATCACCTGTTAAATGTGAGTTTTACTGTGACTTCGGTTATGAACTAAAAATATATTTGCTTCTCATCTATTCCTGAGTTAACTCTAAAATAACTGCTAGATGGGTATGAAGTGGTGTCCTCCTGTCTCCAGATGTGGAAAGTGGTAATCTAATACTGTCGTCCTGCTAACATTCTTCCCATACAGTGTTGTATGGCATGAGATTATTGATGTTTGTACCTGTAAGCTAGTATTAATTATGTTTCTATAACCACTTACTTCAAATTATTTTTTATGTATGCCAGTCCTCTTCAGAGTAGAATACTGCAGGTTGCTAGTATACAAAGATTTGGCACTGCATCTAAGTGTCACATTGAGTCGAACAATCTTCTGGAACTGGAAAACTCAGGACACATTGAGTCAAACAATCTTCTGGAACTTGAATTCTCTGAAAACATTGAGTCGAACAATATTCTTGAAGTTAAAAACTCTGAAAACATTGAGTCGAACAATCTTCTGGAACTTGAAAACTCTGGAACCTTCTGGAACCTGAAAACTCTGGAACCTTCTGTAACTTGAAAACTCTGGACACATTGAGTCGAACAATCTTCTGGAACTTGAATTCTCTGAAAACATTAAGTCGAACAATCTTCTGGAGCTTGAATACTCTGGACACATTGAGTCAAACAATCTTCTATAACTTGAAAACTCTGTACACATTTATTTTAATTTAATACAAATTTTGTATGCACATTTTTTCAGATGAAGGTCCACCTGATATACAATTTAACTACCAAGGTTATCTTATCCTTGCCAGGGAAAATGAAGCAGAACAATTAGCGGTGAACATAGATATGCAAAAGTAAGAGTTAGAAGTAATTGTGGCTTGGATTATGTTTTGTGTTTGTGATTAATTTGTTTATGATTCTAAACAAACTTCAACTTTGCTTGTTTGTCACTTTGACCTAAAAAGGAAAATGGCAACACTGTGACCTGACATGCATGTTGTAAAAGACAATTAAGGAGAATTCAGGGTAGTATTGACTGTCCCATCCCATAGGTCAAAGCATGGCCGACTCCAGTATAGAGACATATAAACACATTCTTTTTCTACTTAGTTCCTATAGTGCAAAATTAAAAAATAAACATTTAAAAATATTTCCTTCTTTCTTTTTATGCGACATAAACACATTCTTTTTCTACTTAGATCATATAGTGCAAAATTAAAAAAATCAACATTTTTATAAAATATACTTTGTATGTAAATATGCAACATATTAACACATTAATTTTTTCTACTTAGTTCCTATAGTGCAAAAATCAGAAGTAAATATTTTTATAAAATTTACCTTGTATATAAATATATGACATTCTTTTTCTGCTTAGTTCCTATAATGCAAAATTCAGAAGTAAACATTTTTATAAAATATACTTTGTATGTAAATATGCAACATATTAACACATTATTTTTTTCTACTTAGTTCGTATAGTGCAAAATTCAAAAATAAACATTTAAAAAAATGTCCTTTTTTCATTTTATGCGACATATAAACACATTCTATTTCTACTTAGTTCCTATAGTGCAAAAATTAGAAGTAAATATTATTATAAATTTTGCCTTGTACATAAATATATTACATATAAACACATTCTTTTTCTACTTAGTTCCTATAGTGCAAAATTCAAAAATAATCATGACAAAAATTTACTTTTTTATATTTATGCGGGTTCTTTCCTAGTACACAGGTGCCGGATGTCACACTTTCCAATATACCAACTTCGTGTTTTTAATAATCTATTCCGGTTTCTAGTTTTTAACGCACCAGTTCCGGCAACTTGTTGCCAATTTAGGAGTTTTTACGCTCAATTGAGCCAGGGTTTGACCCTAGCCGTATGAAAAAGTGTGCATGCCGCAAGAGCGGAAAACATTCGGCCTATGTCGCGAAATTTAATGTTGGCAAAATTTAAACATGACCAAACTGTTTTTAAGTTACCTGTAGTAAAATGTAAACATTATGCCCATGTCATGAGTGCAGCTAAACATTAGGCCTATGTCTCGAGTGTGGCAAAATGTAAACAATACCAAACTGATTTCTAGAACTGGTTTTGTTTCTAACGACTGATTGATGCACCGACTAATTTAATAATATGCTTCAGGGATAAATCGTCGAAATAATGCATTTGTGTAGCGTATTTTAGTAAATAACCAAGTAAATTAGATTAGTTTGTGAATTTCACGTTTCGTTGCTTGATATGCAGTAATACTGTGTCCTGTCAGAATATTGGTCATGATACTGTGCGGTATCTAGAGCAGATTTTCGCGAACACTCAAATAATCTACTGGTTTGCTGGGCCCATCATAGTTTTACCCTTGAATGAACATTTAAAATTGCAATAACATTGATTGCTAGAAATGTATAGTGTATGTATGGTATCAGAGACTTACAACTAATTTTATCACGTTGCGGCACGGCAGCAAAACACAACAAACTGCACAATTAGACAGCAAGTAAAATGTTTCGGTCACCTCATGAGAATGAACCCAAACCGAATACCAATAAGAGCATATAACAAAGGAATATTCGGACATACGGCGAAAGGTAGACCAAGAAAACGGTGGATTGAAAACATCAAGATACCCTTGGAACAAACATGGACGTAATGCAATCAAGACGACACATCTGACTTTGAAACGACAACTGAAAATCGCAACCTTATGCTTAACCCCAAGTGTGAATACGATCAACCAGTGTCCACCTGGGGACAGACAATAGCATAAATGTAGGAGAATCCACTTAAAATTATAAAATTTCCAAATACCCATTACCCGTCAGTTGCTGTCGATGGAAACTTCACTTTCAACTAGCAAAATATGTGGAGCGCAAATGTCTATTGTCTAGACATTTTATACATAGACCAAGATACATGGGAAGAACTTGACTTGCACAAAATAGATCTACATGGAGCTCTACAGTCAAAACTGGATCTATCCCCATGTGGATAATGGTCAGAATATCCAAATTTGCCGTAAAGCGGAGTGGTGATAACTTTACTTGCCTATCCATGACCAGATTGACATGGCTATATCACAGCCTTGGATATGCTGAAGACTGGTGTGTAGGGACATTAGGTCAAATAAAACGGCGAAACAACGCATTTCCATTTTCAGGTCTAAATTCTGCTTGAAGTCTATTGAGACCAATGTCCTGTTACAAGAGAGATCCAGCTGGTGTCTGAGAAGGAACGCTGAACAAGACAGAGAATTTGTATTTGTTCAGTGTTGTCTTGCATTCTCTGTATGTGTACGTTCTTAGACTCTTTGACATTATCTGCATCTTGAAATGAATTTATTACTGCCTTTATTAAATCTGCTTTATCTCTTCTCAGCAATGTGCCATCTATTTCCGCATTGCATGCCAATAAGTCGGCTCTCTTGTTTCCACTGACCCCAGCATATCCAGGGCGGTATATCCATGAAATGCTCTGGATAATTGAGATGTTCAATAAGTCCCACCATTCTTTTCTCAGCATAAACTTGTATATCTTGTGCAGTATGCATTTATAGTCTGTGAGTATTACCGAGTGCTTTGATGTATCAGTTATCAATGCTGCTGTAACTCCCTGTATCTCCATCCTCATACTCAATGTGACAGTAGAATATGCTGAATATTTCTTCACGCCATTTCTGTAGGCAACAAAACCCCAACCGCTTTTATTTGTGTTTGTGTTTTATTTATGAGTTTACTCTCATAATGTGTCCAAAATCATTTTATTTTTCGTTTCTGGAATATTCTGTGCATGGTCTTATACCGATTCCTCGCATGATTTCGTCAAATGTGATTTTGCCTTGTTTAGTCACTCTTAAACTTCTCTCAGACATTTAGTCTCACGTTGTAGTTTTCTGTGTTGGGCTGGTGCCATTCCCTATGTCTGACATTGATAGCAAAGTGTTGGCATAAAAATACTGTTTATAATCTGTCTCCTGGTTTTCCTTTTGATTACAAAGCTGAATTATGTCTTACTTTTCTACATCCAATAGAACGAGATATAAATAGAGCCAATAAGCTCTTTTGAATAGATGCAGTGAGTTTGGTGAAAGTGTTTAATGAAATTTCTGAAAATATGGACAACAGTGGTTTCCTTTGAACTCATGCTGTTTGACCCTAAATTCGATATAAACTTCACTTGGTGCAAAAGTCATTAAGATTAATTGTTGTGACTACATGTTTCAGTTATATTATACATGTTTCGTAAACGACTACCTTCAAATATTCAATCAATGTCTAATATCAACCACACTGATCTACTGGAAAAACGCAATTTTGGTACTTGAAAACTGCAGTGGAATAAAATGGGTCTGCTGTCTTGTCTAAGCGATCGCCTTATCCTGGCTAAGTATTGAAGATGTGATACTGAGAAATCTTGGATCAATGTTACAAACCACAAAGATGTGGATGATGTTCACGATATTAATGAATTGGGACATTTTGCACTATCTCTTCTTTTACTGAGCGAACGTTCCACAAATGAACTTAATTAAGAACAATAAAGTCACATAAAGCAAGATTGTCTCATAAAACAAGACTGCATGGAAGTTTTGTTAAATGTTAGATCAATCTTATAAGCTATATCTACTGTAATATTTTACAACATTCAGCTATGTCTCGAAAGAAATCTGCCAAATTAGTAAAACAATATTTCATGTACACTAATTTGGTTAGTTTGGGCGAATTTTGGAAAGTCGATCCACTGGCTTGAGCTACTATTGGGTGTCCACTCCATGAGTTTTGTACCTGGCAACACTGTCCTTTTGGTCAAAGACTTTCCAGTTAGTTCAAGACAATAAAGATGAGTTCCTCAAACATATTCAACCTGCCACAGACAGAAATTGATGCTGTCTCATTTCTGCAAGATCGTGGAATATTGCCATCTAAAAAATGTTGTGCACTCGGACATTCCATGAAAGTGAATTCCTATGCTGATGGGAGAATTCGATGGATGTGTACAGATCGTCAGCACAGGCAACGCGCAGAGATACGAAGTGGCACATGTTTGCAGAATACAAAGCTAGCTCTAGTGGACGTTATCCGCTTTGTTTATTATTGGGCTATGGAAACGAGCTCAATAAAATGGTGTGTCAGAGAGATGCACATTAATAAAAACACCGTTGTGGAATGGAATGCTTTTCTGCGCGAGGTGTGTGTGTCAGCCCTTTTAAAAGTACAGGACAGTCGCATCGGAGGAGAGGACAAAATTGTCGAAATTGACGAAAGCTTGTTTTCCAAGCGGAAGAACAACGTTGGAAGAGTTTCAAAACAACAATGGATTTTTGGCGGGGTGTGCCGTGAAACGGGCCAAGTATTTTTGGTGCCAGTGCCGAACAGAAATGCTACAACGCTCTTGCAAGCCATTGTTTCTAGTGTGGAGGTGGGATCTACGATATACTCCGACTCGTGGAAAGGCTACAAGAGTGCAGATATCGAAGCATCAGGCTTTGAGCATTAACGAGTAAACCACAGATATAATTTCGTAGATCAAGAAACAGGGGTACACACGCAAACGGTTGAGAGGATGTGGGGTAGCGCCAAATGGAGAAATAAAAAACACAGCAGAACAGCCAGACAACACCTCAAAACATTCTTGGCCGAGTTTATGTGGCGTACAAGATTACCCGCTGGAAAGGGTCCATTTGAAACAATCCTTGAGGATATAAAGAGCTACTGGCCCCCAGCGTAACGAAATATTTACTCCCCAACTCCCCTCTCTTCCATCTTCTCAAAAGAATGAAATACCCCCCGCCCCCCAAAATTCCCCCAAGAATGAAACACTTACACCCCACCCAAACTTCCCCCAAGAACGAATCACTTACACCCCCCCCCCCCAAAAAAAAACTTCCCCCAAGAATGAAACACTTACACCCCCACCCAAACTTCCCCCAAGAATGAAACACTTACACCCTCCCTAACTTCCCCCAAGAATGAAACACTTACACCCCCCAAGAATGAAACACTTAACCCCCCCCCCCCCAAATGAAACACTTACACCCCCCTCAATTCCACCAAGAATGAAACACTTACACCCCCCCCCCCCCAAGAATGAACACTTACCCGCCTCCAATTCCCCCAAGAATGAAACACTTACACCCCCACCAAACTTCCCCAAAAAATGCAACACACAATCTAAAACAAACTCTACCACTTCTCACCTAACTGCCAAACTCAACACACACTCTGACACAAACTACCGCCTTCCCACCTCCCTACTAACTACATGCACTCTGAAACAATCTACCCCTTCCAACCCCCTCCTAACTTGCAATCATTTACTGCATTCCACTGTCTGCTATAAATGTCTGCTGTAAATGTTTTCCTGTGAATAACTTATAATAAATAATTTCCTGCTATAACTGTAATCACCGTTCACCGTCTGCTACAACTAATTTCCGGCACTAGTTTTATACTTGTCTTATATTTCGCTACACATTTCTAAAATCTCAGACAGTTTCGTTAAATTACTGGCACCCGTGTACTAGGAAAGAACCTTTATGCGACATAAACACATTCTTTTTTACTTAGATCCTATAGTGCAAAATTAAAAAATAAACATTTTTATAAAATTTCCTTTTTTCTTTTTATGCGACATATAAACACATTATTTTTCTACTTAGATCCTATAGTGCAAAATTCAAAAATAAACATTTAAAAAAAATTTCCTTTTTTATGCGACATATAAACACATTCTATTTCTACTTAGTTCCTATAGTGCAAAAATCAGAAGTAAATATTTTTATAAAATTTAACTTGTATATAAATAGATGACATATAAAAACATTATTTTTCTACTTAGATCCTATAGTGCAAAAATCAGAAGTAAATAAATTTATAAAATTTACCTTGTATATAAATATATGACATATAAACACATTCTTTTTCTACTTAGTTCCTATAGTGCACAGATCAGAAGTAAATATTTTAATAAAATTTACCTTGTATATAAATATATGACATATAAACACATTCTTTTTCTGCTTAGTTCCAATAGTGCAAAATTCAGAAGTAAACATTTTTATAAAATATACTTTGTATGTAAATATGCGCCATATTAACACATTCGTATAAACATTAAAAAAAATTTTCTTTTCATAAAAATCTGACAACATAAAAATAAATGGAGCAGCCATATGGCGGATAACAAGGTTGACGACAAGAAATGTCGTTATCATTAAAAATTATTAATCATTCATTCATTTTCCTTTTGTTGAATTAACAGCATGAAGGATATATAACATGGTACAGCAGATCAAAATTGAAGCACAATAGAAAATGCTGAAGTGCCGATGGAAAAATTATTTCTAATTTTGTCAGAAAATTTGATTATAAAAAACTGTTATTTTTTACTTCCAGTACACAAGAGCTTCAAGTCTACTTTCATGGGAAGGTGTGCGACACCAGTTCTCTGTCCCAGAAAATGTCAAGTTATCTCTGTGTACCTCTGAGTTCATGCGTGACATCAAATGTCATCTGAGTGTTAAACGTGAGTTTTACCGTGACTTCAGTCTCTGTGTGCCTCTGAGTTCATGCGGGACATCAAATATCACCTGTTAAACGTGAGTTTTACTGTGACTTCGGTTATGAACTAAAAATATATTTGCTTCTCATCTATTCCTGAGTTAACTCTAAAATAACTGCTAGATGGGTATGAAGTGGTGTCCTCCTGTCTCCAGATGTGGAAAGTGGTAATCTAATACTGTCGTCCTGCTAACATTCTTCCCATACAGTGTTGTATGGCATGAGATTATTGATGTTTGTACCTGTAAGCTAGTATTAATTATGTTTCTATAACCACTTACTTCTAATTATTTTTTATGTATGCGAGTCCCCTTCAGAGTAGAATACTGCAGGTTGCTAGTATGCAAAGATTTGGCACTGCATCTAAGTGTCACATTGAGTCGAACAATCTTCTGGAACTGGAAAACTCAGGACACATTGAGTCAAACAATCTTCTGGAACTTGAATTCTCTGAAAACATTGAGTCGAACAATATTCTTGAAGTTAAAAACTCTGAAAACATTGAGTCGAACAATCTTCTGGAACTTGAAAACTCTGGAACCTTCTGGAACTTGAAAACTCTGGAACCTTCTGGAACTTGAAAACTCTGGACACATTGAGTTGAACAATCTTCTGGAACTTGAATTCTCTGAAAATATTAAGTCGAACATTCTTCTGGAGCTTGAATACTCTGGACACATTCAGTCAAACAATCTTCTATAACTTGAAAACTCTGTACACATTTATTTAATTTAATACAAATTTTGTATGCACATTTTTTCAGATGAAGGTCCACCTGATATACAATTTAACCACCAAGGTTATCTTATCCTTGCCAGGGAAAATGAAGCAGAACAATTAGCGGTGAACGTAGATATGCAAAAGTAAGAGTTAGAAGTAATTGTGGCTTTGATTATGTTTTGTTTTTTGTGATTAATTTGTTTATGATTCAAAACAAACTTCAACTTTGCTTGTTTGTCACTTTGACCTAAAAAGGAAAATGGCAACACTGTGACCTGACATGCATGTTGTAAAAGACAATTAAGGAAAATTCAGGGTAGTATTGACTGTCCCATCCCATAGGTCAAAGCATGGCCGATCCCAGTATACAGACATATAAACACATTCTTTTTCTACTTAGTTCCTATAGTGCAAAAGTTCAAAAATTAAAATTTAAAAAAATGTACTTTTTTTCTTTTCACGCGATATATAAACACATTCTTTTTCTACTTAGATCATATAGAGCAAAATTAAAAAAATAAACATTTTTATAATATATACTTTGTATGTAAATATGCAACATATTAACACATTTTTTTCTACTTAGTTCCTATAGTGCAAAAGTTCAAAAATAAACATTAAAAAAAATTTACCTTTTTTCTTTTTATGCGATATATAAACACATTCTTTTCTACTTAGTTTGTATAGTGCAAAATTCAAAAATAAATATTTTTTAAAAAAAATGTATTTTTTTCTTTTTATGCGACATATAAACACATTCTATTTCTACTTAGTTCCTATAGTGCAAAAATCAGAAGTAAATATTTTTATAAAATTTACCTTGTATATAAATATATGACATATAAACACATTCTTTTTCTACTTAGTTCCTATAGTGCACAGATCAGAAGTAAATATTTTAATAAAATTTACCTTGTATATAAATATATGACATATAAACACATTCTTTTTCTGCTTAGTTCCAATAGTGCAAAATTCAGAAGTAAACATTTTTATAAAATATACTTTGTATGTAAATATGCGCCATATTAACACATTCGTATAAACATTTAAAAAAATGTTCTTTTCTTAAAAATCTGACAACATAAAAATAAATGGAGCAGCCATATGGCGGATAACAAGGTTGACGACAAGAAATGTTGTTATCATTAAAAATTATTAATCATTCATTCATTTTCCTTTTGTTGAATTAACAGCATGAAGGATATATAACATGGTACAGCAGATCAAAATTGAAGCACAATAGAAAATGCTGAAGTGCCGATGGAAAAATTATTTCTAATTTTGTCAGAAAATTTGATTATAAAAAACTGTTATTTTTTACTTCCAGTACACAAGAGCTTCAAGTCTACTTTCATGGGAAGGTGTGCGACACCAGTTCTCTGTACCAGAAAATGTCAAGTTATCTCTGTGTACCTCTGAGTTCATGCGTGACATCAAATGTCATCTGAGTGTTAAACGTGAGTTTTACCGTGACTTCAGTCTCTGTGTGCCTCTGAGTTCATGCGGGACATCAAATATTACCTGTTAAACGTGAGTTTTACTGTGACTTCGGTTATGAACTAAAAATATATTTGCTTCTCATCTATTCCTGAGTTAACTCTAAAATAACTGCTAGATGGGTATGAAGTGGTGTCCTCCTATCTCCAGATGTGGAAAGTGGTAATCTAATACTGTCGTCCTGCTAACATTCTTCCCATACAGTGTTGTATGGCATGAGATTATTGATGTTTGTACCTGTAAGCTAGTATTAATTATGTTTCTATAACCACTTACTTCTAATTATTTTTTATGTATGCGAGTCCCCTTCAGAGTAGAATACTGCAGGTTGCTAGTATGCAAAGATTTGGCACTGCATCTAAGTGTCACATTGAGTCGAACAATCTTCTGGAACTGGAAAACTCAGGACACATTGAGTCAAACAATCTTCTGGAACTTGAATTCTCTGAAAACATTGAGTCGAACAATATTCTTGAAGTTAAAAACTCTGAAAACATTGAGTCGAACAATCTTCTGGAACTTGAAAACTCTGGAACCTTCTGGAACTTGAAAACTCTGGAACCTTCTGGAACTTGAAAACTCTGGACACATTGAGTTGAACAATCTTCTGGAACTTGAATTCTCTGAAAATATTAAGTCGAACATTCTTCTGGAGCTTGAATACTCTGGACACATTCAGTCAAACAATCTTCTATAACTTGAAAACTCTGTACACATTTATTTAATTTAATACAAATTTTGTATGCACATTTTTTCAGATGAAGGTCCACCTGATATACAATTTAACCACCAAGGTTATCTTATCCTTGCCAGGGAAAATGAAGCAGAACAATTAGCGGTGAACGTAGATATGCAAAAGTAAGAGTTAGAAGTAATTGTGGCTTTGATTATGTTTTGTTTTTTGTGATTAATTTGTTTATGATTCAAAACAAACTTCAACTTTGCTTGTTTGTCACTTTGACCTAAAAAGGAAAATGGCAACACTGTGACCTGACATGCATGTTGTAAAAGACAATTAAGGAAAATTCAGGGTAGTATTGACTGTCCCATCCCATAGGTCAAAGCATGGCCGATCCCAGTATACAGACATATAAACACATTCTTTTTCTACTTAGTTCCTATAGTGCAAAAGTTCAAAAATTAAAATTTAAAAAAATGTACTTTTTTTCTTTTCACGCGATATATAAACACATTCTTTTTCTACTTAGATCATATAGAGCAAAATTAAAAAAATAAACATTTTTATAATATATACTTTGTATGTAAATATGCAACATATTAACACATTTTTTTCTACTTAGTTCCTATAGTGCAAAAGTTCAAAAATAAACATTAAAAAAAATTTACCTTTTTTCTTTTTATGCGATATATAAACACATTCTTTTCTACTTAGTTTGTATAGTGCAAAATTCAAAAATAAATATTTTTTTAAAAAAATGTATTTTTTTCTTTTTATGCGACATATAAACACATTCTATTTCTACTTAGTTCCTATAGTGCAAAAATCAGAAGTAAATATTTTTATAAAATTTACCTTGTATATAAATATATGACATATAAACACATTCTTTTTCTACTTAGTTCCTATAGTGCACAGATCAGAAGTAAATATTTTAATAAAATTTACCTTGTATATAAATATATGACATATAAACACATTCTTTTTCTGCTTAGTTCCAATAGTGCAAAATTCAGAAGTAAACATTTTTATAAAATATACTTTGTATGTAAATATGCGCCATATTAACACATTCGTATAAACATTTAAAAAAATGTTCTTTTCTTAAAAATCTGACAACATAAAAATAAATGGAGCAGCCATATGGCGGATAACAAGGTTGACGACAAGAAATGTTGTTATCATTAAAAATTATTAATCATTCATTCATTTTCCTTTTGTTGAATTAACAGCATGAAGGATATATAACATGGTACAGCAGATCAAAATTGAAGCACAATAGAAAATGCTGAAGTGCCGATGGAAAAATTATTTCTAATTTTGTCAGAAAATTTGATTATAAAAAACTGTTATTTTTTACTTCCAGTACACAAGAGCTTCAAGTCTACTTTCATGGGAAGGTGTGCGACACCAGTTCTCTGTACCAGAAAATGTCAAGTTATCTCTGTGTACCTCTGAGTTCATGCGTGACATCAAATGTCATCTGAGTGTTAAACGTGAGTTTTACCGTGACTTCAGTCTCTGTGTGCCTCTGAGTTCATGCGGGACATCAAATATTACCTGTTAAACGTGAGTTTTACTGTGACTTCGGTTATGAACTAAAAATATATTTGCTTCTCATCTATTCCTGAGTTAACTCTAAAATAACTGCTAGATGGGTATGAAGTGGTGTCCTCCTATCTCCAGATGTGGAAAGTGGTAATCTAATACTGTCGTCCTGCTAACATTCTTCCCATACAGTGTTGTATGGCATGAGATTATTGATGTTTGTACCTGTAAGCTAGTATTAATTATGTTTCTATAACCACTTACTTCTAATTATTTTTTATGTATGCGAGTCCCCTTCAGAGTAGAATACTGCAGGTTGCTAGTATGCAAAGATTTGGCACTGCATCTAAGTGTCACATTGAGTCGAACAATCTTCTGGAACTGGAAAACTCAGGACACATTGAGTCAAACAATCTTCTGGAACTTGAATTCTCTGAAAACATTGAGTCGAACAATATTCTTGAAGTTAAAAACTCTGAAAACATTGAGTCGAACAATCTTCTGGAACTTGAAAACTCTGGAACCTTCTGGAACTTGAAAACTCTGGAACCTTCTGGAACTTGAAAACTCTGGACACATTGAGTTGAACAATCTTCTGGAACTTGAATTCTCTGAAAATATTAAGTCGAACATTCTTCTGGAGCTTGAATACTCTGGACACATTCAGTCAAACAATCTTCTATAACTTGAAAACTCTGTACACATTTATTTAATTTAATACAAATTTTGTATGCACATTTTTTCAGATGAAGGTCCACCTGATATACAATTTAACCACCAAGGTTATCTTATCCTTGCCAGGGAAAATGAAGCAGAACAATTAGCGGTGAACGTAGATATGCAAAAGTAAGAGTTAGAAGTAATTGTGGCTTTGATTATGTTTTGTTTTTTGTGATTAATTTGTTTATGATTCAAAACAAACTTCAACTTTGCTTGTTTGTCACTTTGACCTAAAAAGGAAAATGGCAACACTGTGACCTGACATGCATGTTGTAAAAGACAATTAAGGAAAATTCAGGGTAGTATTGACTGTCCCATCCCATAGGTCAAAGCATGGCCGATCCCAGTATACAGACATATAAACACATTCTTTTTCTACTTAGTTCCTATAGTGCAAAAGTTCAAAAATTAAAATTTAAAAAAATGTACTTTTTTTCTTTTCACGCGATATATAAACACATTCTTTTTCTACTTAGATCATATAGAGCAAAATTAAAAAAATAAACATTTTTATAATATATACTTTGTATGTAAATATGCAACATATTAACACATTTTTTTCTACTTAGTTCCTATAGTGCAAAAGTTCAAAAATAAACATTAAAAAAAATTTACCTTTTTTCTTTTTATGCGATATATAAACACATTCTTTTCTACTTAGTTTGTATAGTGCAAAATTCAAAAATAAATATTTTTTAAAAAAAATGTATTTTTTTCTTTTTATGCGACATATAAACACATTCTATTTCTACTTAGTTCCTATAGTGCAAAAATCAGAAGTAAATATTTTTATAAAATTTACCTTGTATATAAATATATGACATATAAACACATTCTTTTTCTACTTAGTTCCTATAGTGCACAGATCAGAAGTAAATATTTTAATAAAATTTACCTTGTATATAAATATATGACATATAAACACATTCTTTTTCTGCTTAGTTCCAATAGTGCAAAATTCAGAAGTAAACATTTTTATAAAATATACTTTGTATGTAAATATGCGCCATATTAACACATTCGTATAAACATTTAAAAAAATGTTCTTTTCTTAAAAATCTGACAACATAAAAATAAATGGAGCAGCCATATGGCGGATAACAAGGTTGACGACAAGAAATGTTGTTATCATTAAAAATTATTAATCATTCATTCATTTTCCTTTTGTTGAATTAACAGCATGAAGGATATATAACATGGTACAGCAGATCAAAATTGAAGCACAATAGAAAATGCTGAAGTGCCGATGGAAAAATTATTTCTAATTTTGTCAGAAAATTTGATTATAAAAAACTGTTATTTTTTACTTCCAGTACACAAGAGCTTCAAGTCTACTTTCATGGGAAGGTGTGCGACACCAGTTCTCTGTACCAGAAAATGTCAAGTTATCTCTGTGTACCTCTGAGTTCATGCGTGACATCAAATGTCATCTGAGTGTTAAACGTGAGTTTTACCGTGACTTCAGTCTCTGTGTGCCTCTGAGTTCATGCGGGACATCAAATATTACCTGTTAAACGTGAGTTTTACTGTGACTTCGGTTATGAACTAAAAATATATTTGCTTCTCATCTATTCCTGAGTTAACTCTAAAATAACTGCTAGATGGGTATGAAGTGGTGTCCTCCTATCTCCAGATGTGGAAAGTGGTAATCTAATACTGTCGTCCTGCTAACATTCTTCCCATACAGTGTTGTATGGCATGAGATTATTGATGTTTGTACCTGTAAGCTAGTATTAATTATGTTTCTATAACCACTTACTTCTAATTATTTTTTATGTATGCGAGTCCCCTTCAGAGTAGAATACTGCAGGTTGCTAGTATGCAAAGATTTGGCACTGCATCTAAGTGTCACATTGAGTCGAACAATCTTCTGGAACTGGAAAACTCAGGACACATTGAGTCAAACAATCTTCTGGAACTTGAATTCTCTGAAAACATTGAGTCGAACAATATTCTTGAAGTTAAAAACTCTGAAAACATTGAGTCGAACAATCTTCTGGAACTTGAAAACTCTGGAACCTTCTGGAACTTGAAAACTCTGGAACCTTCTGGAACTTGAAAACTCTGGACACATTGAGTTGAACAATCTTCTGGAACTTGAATTCTCTGAAAATATTAAGTCGAACATTCTTCTGGAGCTTGAATACTCTGGACACATTCAGTCAAACAATCTTCTATAACTTGAAAACTCTGTACACATTTATTTAATTTAATACAAATTTTGTATGCACATTTTTTCAGATGAAGGTCCACCTGATATACAATTTAACCACCAAGGTTATCTTATCCTTGCCAGGGAAAATGAAGCAGAACAATTAGCGGTGAACGTAGATATGCAAAAGTAAGAGTTAGAAGTAATTGTGGCTTTGATTATGTTTTGTTTTTTGTGATTAATTTGTTTATGATTCAAAACAAACTTCAACTTTGCTTGTTTGTCACTTTGACCTAAAAAGGAAAATGGCAACACTGTGACCTGACATGCATGTTGTAAAAGACAATTAAGGAAAATTCAGGGTAGTATTGACTGTCCCATCCCATAGGTCAAAGCATGGCCGATCCCAGTATACAGACATATAAACACATTCTTTTTCTACTTAGTTCCTATAGTGCAAAAGTTCAAAAATTAAAATTTAAAAAAATGTACTTTTTTTCTTTTCACGCGATATATAAACACATTCTTTTTCTACTTAGATCATATAGAGCAAAATTAAAAAAATAAACATTTTTATAATATATACTTTGTATGTAAATATGCAACATATTAACACATTTTTTTCTACTTAGTTCCTATAGTGCAAAAGTTCAAAAATAAACATTAAAAAAAATTTACCTTTTTTCTTTTTATGCGATATATAAACACATTCTTTTCTACTTAGTTTGTATAGTGCAAAATTCAAAAATAAATATTTTTTTAAAAAAATGTATTTTTTTCTTTTTATGCGACATATAAACACATTCTATTTCTACTTAGTTCCTATAGTGCAAAAATCAGAAGTAAATATTTTTATAAAATTTACCTTGTATATAAATATATGACATATAAACACATTCTTTTTCTACTTAGTTCCTATAGTGCACAGATCAGAAGTAAATATTTTAATAAAATTTACCTTGTATATAAATATATGACATATAAACACATTCTTTTTCTGCTTAGTTCCAATAGTGCAAAATTCAGAAGTAAACATTTTTATAAAATATACTTTGTATGTAAATATGCGCCATATTAACACATTCGTATAAACATTTAAAAAAATGTTCTTTTCTTAAAAATCTGACAACATAAAAATAAATGGAGCAGCCATATGGCGGATAACAAGGTTGACGACAAGAAATGTTGTTATCATTAAAAATTATTAATCATTCATTCATTTTCCTTTTGTTGAATTAACAGCATGAAGGATATATAACATGGTACAGCAGATCAAAATTGAAGCACAATAGAAAATGCTGAAGTGCCGATGGAAAAATTATTTCTAATTTTGTCAGAAAATTTGATTATAAAAAACTGTTATTTTTTACTTCCAGTACACAAGAGCTTCAAGTCTACTTTCATGGGAAGGTGTGCGACACCAGTTCTCTGTACCAGAAAATGTCAAGTTATCTCTGTGTACCTCTGAGTTCATGCGTGACATCAAATGTCATCTGAGTGTTAAACGTGAGTTTTACCGTGACTTCAGTCTCTGTGTGCCTCTGAGTTCATGCGGGACATCAAATATTACCTGTTAAACGTGAGTTTTACTGTGACTTCGGTTATGAACTAAAAATATATTTGCTTCTCATCTATTCCTGAGTTAACTCTAAAATAACTGCTAGATGGGTATGAAGTGGTGTCCTCCTATCTCCAGATGTGGAAAGTGGTAATCTAATACTGTCGTCCTGCTAACATTCTTCCCATACAGTGTTGTATGGCATGAGATTATTGATGTTTGTACCTGTAAGCTAGTATTAATTATGTTTCTATAACCACTTACTTCTAATTATTTTTTATGTATGCAAGTCCCCTTCAGAGTAGAATACTGCAGGTTGCTAGTATGCAAAGATTTGGCACTGCATCAAAGTGTCACATTGAGTCGAACAATCTTCTGGAACTGGAAAACTCAGGACACATTGAGTCAAACAATCTTCTGGAACTTGAATTCTCTGAAAACATTGAGTCGAACAATATTCTTGAAGTTAAAAACTCTGAAAACATTGAGTCGAACAATCTTCTGGAACTTGAAAACTCTGGAACCTCCTGGAACTTGAAAACTCTGAAACCTTCTGGAACTTGAAAACTCTGGACACATTGAGTCAAACAATCTTCTATAACTTAAAAACTCTGTACACATTTATTTAATTTAATACAAATTTTGTAGGCACATTTTTTCAGATGAAGGTCCACCTGATATACAATTTAACCACCAAGGTTATCTTATCCTTGCCAGGGAAAATGAAGCAGAACAATTAGCGGTGAACGTAGATATGCAAAAGTAAGAGTTAGAAGTAATTGTGGCTTTGATTATGTTTTGTTTTTTGTGATTAATTTGTTTATGATTCAAAACAAACTTCAACTTTGCTTGTTTGTCACTTTGACCTAAAAAGGAAAATGGCAACACTGTGACCTGACATGCATGTTGTAAAAGACAATTAAGGAGAATTCAGGGTAGTATTGACTGTCCCATCCCATAGGTCAAAGCATGGCCGACCCCAGTATACAGACATATAAACACATTCTTTTTCTACTTAGTTCCTATAGTGCAAAAGTTCAAAAATAAAAATTTAAAAAAATGTACTTTTTTTCTTTTCACGCGATATATAAACACATTCTTTTTCTACTTAGATCATATAGTGCAAAATTAAAAAAATAAACATTTTTATAAAATATACTTTGTATGTAAATATGCAACATATTAACACATTTTTTTCTACTTAGTTCCTATAGTGAAAAAGTTCAAAAATAAACATTAAAAAAAAAATTTACCTTTTTTCTTTTTATGCGATATATAAACACATTCTTTTCTACTTAGTTTGTATAGTGCAAAATTCAAAAATAAATATTTTAAAAAAAAATGTATTTTTTTCTTTTTATGCGACATATAAACACATTCTATTTCTACTTAGTTCCTATAGTGCAAAAATCAGAAGTAAATATTTTTATAAAATTTACCTTGTATATAAATATATGACATATAAACACATTCTTTTTCTACTTAGTTCCTATAGTGCACAGATCAGAAGTAAATATTTTAATAAAATTTACCTTGTATATAAATATATGACATATAAACACATTCTTTTTCTGCTTAGTTCCAATAGTGCAAAATTCAGAAGTAAACATTTTTATAAAATATACTTTGTATGTAAATATGCGCCATACTAACACATTCTATTTCTACTTAGTTCCTATAGTGCAAAAATTAGAAGTAAATATTATTATAAATTTTACCTTGTATATAAATATATTACATATAAACACATTCTTTTTCTACTTAGTTCCTATAGTGCAAAATTCAAAAATAATCATGAAAAAAATTTACTTTTTTATATTTATGCGACATAAACACATTCTTTTTTTACTTAGATCCTATAGTGCAAAATTAAAAAATAAACATTTTTATAAAATTTCCATTTTTTCTTTTTATGCGACATATAAACACATTTTTTTCTACTTAGATCCTATAGTGCAAAATTAAAAATAAACATTTAAAAAAAATTTCCTTTTTTATGCGACATATAAACACATTTTTTTTCTACTTAGTTCCTATAGTGCAAAATTCAGAAGTAAACAAAAGTTCAAAAATTTAAATTTAAAAAAATGTACTTTTTTTCTTTTCACGCGATATATAAACACATTCTTTTTCTACTTAGATCATATAGAGCAAAATTAAAAAAATAAACATTTTTATAATATATACTTTGTATGTAAATATGCAACATATTAACACATTTTTTTCTACTTAGTTCCTATAGTGCAAAAGTTCAAAAATAAACATTAAAAAAAATTTACCTTTTTTCTTTTTATGCGATATATAAACACATTCTTTTCTACTTAGTTTGTATAGTGCAAAATTCAAAAATAAATATTTTTAAAAAAAAATGTATTTTTTTCTTTTTATGCGACATATAAACACATTCTATTTCTACTTAGTTCCTATAGTGCAAAAATCAGAAGTAAATATTTTTATAAAATTTACCTTGTATATAAATATATGACATATAAACACATTCTTTTTCTACTTAGTTCCTATAGTGCACAGATCAGAAGTAAATATTTTAATAAAATTTACCTTGTATATAAATATATGACATATAAACACATTCTTTTTCTGCTTAGTTCCAATAGTGCAAAATTCAGAAGTAAACATTTTTATAAAATATACTTTGTATGTAAATATGCGCCATATTAACACATTCGTATAAACATTTAAAAAAATGTTCTTTTCTTAAAAATCTGACAACATAAAAATAAATGGAGCAGCCATATGGCGGATAACAAGGTTGACGACAAGAAATGTTGTTATCATTAAAAATTATTAATCATTCATTCATTTTCCTTTTGTTGAATTAACAGCATGAAGGATATATAACATGGTACAGCAGATCAAAATTGAAGCACAATAGAAAATGCTGAAGTGCCGATGGAAAAATTATTTCTAATTTTGTCAGAAAATTTGATTATAAAAAACTGTTATTTTTTACTTCCAGTACACAAGAGCTTCAAGTCTACTTTCATGGGAAGGTGTGCGACACCAGTTCTCTGTACCAGAAAATGTCAAGTTATCTCTGTGTACCTCTGAGTTCATGCGTGACATCAAATGTCATCTGAGTGTTAAACGTGAGTTTTACCGTGACTTCAGTCTCTGTGTGCCTCTGAGTTCATGCGGGACATCAAATATTACCTGTTAAACGTGAGTTTTACTGTGACTTCGGTTATGAACTAAAAATATATTTGCTTCTCATCTATTCCTGAGTTAACTCTAAAATAACTGCTAGATGGGTATGAAGTGGTGTCCTCCTATCTCCAGATGTGGAAAGTGGTAATCTAATACTGTCGTCCTGCTAACATTCTTCCCATACAGTGTTGTATGGCATGAGATTATTGATGTTTGTACCTGTAAGCTAGTATTAATTATGTTTCTATAACCACTTACTTCTAATTATTTTTTATGTATGCGAGTCCCCTTCAGAGTAGAATACTGCAGGTTGCTAGTATGCAAAGATTTGGCACTGCATCTAAGTGTCACATTGAGTCGAACAATCTTCTGGAACTGGAAAACTCAGGACACATTGAGTCAAACAATCTTCTGGAACTTGAATTCTCTGAAAACATTGAGTCGAACAATATTCTTGAAGTTAAAAACTCTGAAAACATTGAGTCGAACAATCTTCTGGAACTTGAAAACTCTGGAACCTTCTGGAACTTGAAAACTCTGGAACCTTCTGGAACTTGAAAACTCTGGACACATTGAGTTGAACAATCTTCTGGAACTTGAATTCTCTGAAAATATTAAGTCGAACATTCTTCTGGAGCTTGAATACTCTGGACACATTCAGTCAAACAATCTTCTATAACTTGAAAACTCTGTACACATTTATTTAATTTAATACAAATTTTGTATGCACATTTTTTCAGATGAAGGTCCACCTGATATACAATTTAACCACCAAGGTTATCTTATCCTTGCCAGGGAAAATGAAGCAGAACAATTAGCGGTGAACGTAGATATGCAAAAGTAAGAGTTAGAAGTAATTGTGGCTTTGATTATGTTTTGTTTTTTGTGATTAATTTGTTTATGATTCAAAACAAACTTCAACTTTGCTTGTTTGTCACTTTGACCTAAAAAGGAAAATGGCAACACTGTGACCTGACATGCATGTTGTAAAAGACAATTAAGGAAAATTCAGGGTAGTATTGACTGTCCCATCCCATAGGTCAAAGCATGGCCGATCCCAGTATACAGACATATAAACACATTCTTTTTCTACTTAGTTCCTATAGTGCAAAAGTTCAAAAATTAAAATTTAAAAAAATGTACTTTTTTTCTTTTCACGCGATATATAAACACATTCTTTTTCTACTTAGATCATATAGAGCAAAATTAAAAAAATAAACATTTTTATAATATATACTTTGTATGTAAATATGCAACATATTAACACATTTTTTTCTACTTAGTTCCTATAGTGCAAAAGTTCAAAAATAAACATTAAAAAAAATTTACCTTTTTTCTTTTTATGCGATATATAAACACATTCTTTTCTACTTAGTTTGTATAGTGCAAAATTCAAAAATAAATATTTTTTTAAAAAAATGTATTTTTTTCTTTTTATGCGACATATAAACACATTCTATTTCTACTTAGTTCCTATAGTGCAAAAATCAGAAGTAAATATTTTTATAAAATTTACCTTGTATATAAATATATGACATATAAACACATTCTTTTTCTACTTAGTTCCTATAGTGCACAGATCAGAAGTAAATATTTTAATAAAATTTACCTTGTATATAAATATATGACATATAAACACATTCTTTTTCTGCTTAGTTCCAATAGTGCAAAATTCAGAAGTAAACATTTTTATAAAATATACTTTGTATGTAAATATGCGCCATATTAACACATTCGTATAAACATTTAAAAAAATGTTCTTTTCTTAAAAATCTGACAACATAAAAATAAATGGAGCAGCCATATGGCGGATAACAAGGTTGACGACAAGAAATGTTGTTATCATTAAAAATTATTAATCATTCATTCATTTTCCTTTTGTTGAATTAACAGCATGAAGGATATATAACATGGTACAGCAGATCAAAATTGAAGCACAATAGAAAATGCTGAAGTGCCGATGGAAAAATTATTTCTAATTTTGTCAGAAAATTTGATTATAAAAAACTGTTATTTTTTACTTCCAGTACACAAGAGCTTCAAGTCTACTTTCATGGGAAGGTGTGCGACACCAGTTCTCTGTACCAGAAAATGTCAAGTTATCTCTGTGTACCTCTGAGTTCATGCGTGACATCAAATGTCATCTGAGTGTTAAACGTGAGTTTTACCGTGACTTCAGTCTCTGTGTGCCTCTGAGTTCATGCGGGACATCAAATATTACCTGTTAAACGTGAGTTTTACTGTGACTTCGGTTATGAACTAAAAATATATTTGCTTCTCATCTATTCCTGAGTTAACTCTAAAATAACTGCTAGATGGGTATGAAGTGGTGTCCTCCTATCTCCAGATGTGGAAAGTGGTAATCTAATACTGTCGTCCTGCTAACATTCTTCCCATACAGTGTTGTATGGCATGAGATTATTGATGTTTGTACCTGTAAGCTAGTATTAATTATGTTTCTATAACCACTTACTTCTAATTATTTTTTATGTATGCAAGTCCCCTTCAGAGTAGAATACTGCAGGTTGCTAGTATGCAAAGATTTGGCACTGCATCAAAGTGTCACATTGAGTCGAACAATCTTCTGGAACTGGAAAACTCAGGACACATTGAGTCAAACAATCTTCTGGAACTTGAATTCTCTGAAAACATTGAGTCGAACAATATTCTTGAAGTTAAAAACTCTGAAAACATTGAGTCGAACAATCTTCTGGAACTTGAAAACTCTGGAACCTCCTGGAACTTGAAAACTCTGAAACCTTCTGGAACTTGAAAACTCTGGACACATTGAGTCAAACAATCTTCTATAACTTAAAAACTCTGTACACATTTATTTAATTTAATACAAATTTTGTAGGCACATTTTTTCAGATGAAGGTCCACCTGATATACAATTTAACCACCAAGGTTATCTTATCCTTGCCAGGGAAAATGAAGCAGAACAATTAGCGGTGAACGTAGATATGCAAAAGTAAGAGTTAGAAGTAATTGTGGCTTTGATTATGTTTTGTTTTTTGTGATTAATTTGTTTATGATTCAAAACAAACTTCAACTTTGCTTGTTTGTCACTTTGACCTAAAAAGGAAAATGGCAACACTGTGACCTGACATGCATGTTGTAAAAGACAATTAAGGAGAATTCAGGGTAGTATTGACTGTCCCATCCCATAGGTCAAAGCATGGCCGACCCCAGTATACAGACATATAAACACATTCTTTTTCTACTTAGTTCCTATAGTGCAAAAGTTCAAAAATAAAAATTTAAAAAAATGTACTTTTTTTCTTTTCACGCGATATATAAACACATTCTTTTTCTACTTAGATCATATAGTGCAAAATTAAAAAAATAAACATTTTTATAAAATATACTTTGTATGTAAATATGCAACATATTAACACATTTTTTTCTACTTAGTTCCTATAGTGAAAAAGTTCAAAAATAAACATTAAAAAAAAAATTTACCTTTTTTCTTTTTATGCGATATATAAACACATTC
This sequence comes from Meghimatium bilineatum, assembly GCA_034231615.1. Classification (NCBI taxonomy): domain Eukaryota; kingdom Metazoa; phylum Mollusca; class Gastropoda; order Stylommatophora; family Philomycidae; genus Meghimatium; species Meghimatium bilineatum. The sequence goes on along the minus strand of CM067317.1, from coordinate 33,523,178 downwards.
TTTTCTACTTAGTTTGTATAGTGCAAAATTCAAAAATAAATATTTTAAAAAAAAATGTATTTTTTTCTTTTTATGCGACATATAAACACATTCTATTTCTACTTAGTTCCTATAGTGCAAAAATCAGAAGTAAATATTTTTATAAAATTTACCTTGTATATAAATATATGACATATAAACACATTCTTTTTCTACTTAGTTCCTATAGTGCACAGATCAGAAGTAAATATTTTAATAAAATTTACCTTGTATATAAATATATGACATATAAACACATTCTTTTTCTGCTTAGTTCCAATAGTGCAAAATTCAGAAGTAAACATTTTTATAAAATATACTTTGTATGTAAATATGCGCCATACTAACACATTCTATTTCTACTTAGTTCCTATAGTGCAAAAATTAGAAGTAAATATTATTATAAATTTTACCTTGTATATAAATATATTACATATAAACACATTCTTTTTCTACTTAGTTCCTATAGTGCAAAATTCAAAAATAATCATGAAAAAAATTTACTTTTTTATATTTATGCGACATAAACACATTCTTTTTTTACTTAGATCCTATAGTGCAAAATTAAAAAATAAACATTTTTATAAAATTTCCATTTTTTCTTTTTATGCGACATATAAACACATTTTTTTCTACTTAGATCCTATAGTGCAAAATTAAAAATAAACATTTAAAAAAAATTTCCTTTTTTATGCGACATATAAACACATTTTTTTTCTACTTAGTTCCTATAGTGCAAAATTCAGAAGTAAACATTTTTATAAAATATATTTTGTATGTAAATATGCGACATATAAACACATTCTTTTTCTACTTCGTTCCTATAGTGCAAACATCAGATGTAAATATTTTTCAAAATTTTTCTTGTATATAAATATATGACATATAAACACATTCTTTTTCTGCTTAGTTCTAATAGTGCAAAATTCAGAAGTAAACATTTTTATAAAATATACTTTTTATGTAAATATGCACCATATTAACACATTCTATTTCTACTTAGTTCCTATAGTGCAAAAATCAGAAGTAAATATTATTATAAAATTTGCCTTGTATATAAATATATTACATATAAACACATTCTTTTTCTACTTAGTTCCTATAGTGCAAAATTCAAAAATAATCATGAAAAAAATTTACTTTTTTATATTTATGCGACATAAATACATTCTTTTTCTACTTAGATCCTATTTTTCAAAATACAAAAAATAAACTTTAAAAATAATGTTCTTTTTTCTTTGTATGCGACATATAAACACATTCTATTTCTACTTAGTTCCTATAGTGCAAAAATTAGAAGTAAATATTATTATAAATTTTACCTTGTATATAAATATATTACATATAAACACATTCTTTTTCTACTTAGTTCCTATAATGCAAAATTCAAAAATAATCATGAAAAAAATTTACTTTTTTATATTTATGCGACATAAACACATTCTTTTTTTACTTAGATCCTATAGTGCAAAATTAAAAAATAAACATTTTTATAAAATTTCCTTTTTTCTTTTTATGCGACATATAAACACATTATTTTTCTACTTAGATCCTATAGTGCAAAAAAAAAATAAACATTAAAAAAAAATTTCCTTTTTTATGCGACATATAAACACATTCTATTTCTACTTAGTTCCTATAGTGCAAAATTCAGAAGTAAACATTTTTATAAAATATACTTTGTATGTAAATATGCGCCATACTAACACATTCTATTTCTACTTAGTTCCTATAGTGCAAAAATTAGAAGTAAATATTATTATAAATTTTACCTTGTATATAAATATATTACATATAAACACATTCTTTTTCTACTTAGTTCCTATAGTGCAAAATTCAAAAATAATCATGAAAAAAATTTACTTTTTTTATATTTATGCGACATAAACACATTCTTTTTTTACTTAGATCCTATAGTGCAAAATTAAAAAATAAACATTTTTATAAAATTTCCTTTTTTCTTTTTATGCGACATATAAACACATTATTTTTCTACTTAGATCCTATAGTGCAAAATTAAAAATAAACATTTAAAAAAAATTTCCTTTTTTATGCGACATATAAACACATTTTTTTTCTACTTAGTTCCTATAGTGCAAAATTCAGAAGTAAACATTTTTATAAAATATATTTTGTATGTAAATATGCGACATATAAACACATTCTTTTTCTACTTCGTTCCTATAGTGCAAACATCAGATGTAAATATTTTTCAAAATTTTTCTTGTATATAAATATATGTCATATAAACACATTCTTTTTCTGCTTAGTTCCAATAGTGCAAAATTCAGAAGTAAACATTTTTATAAAATATACTTTTTATGTAAATATGCACCATATTAACACATTCTATTTCTACTTAGTTCCTATAGTGCAAAAATCAGAAGTAAATATTATTATAAAATTTGCCTTGTATATAAATATATTACATATAAACACATTCTTTTTCTACTTAGTTCCTATAGTGCAAAATTCAAAAATAATCATGAAAAAAATTTACTTTTTTATATTTATGCGACATAAATACATTCTTTTTCTACTTAGATCCTTTTTTTCAAAATACAAAAAATAAACTTTAAAAATAATGTTCTTTTTTCTTTGTATGCGACATATAAACACATTCTATTTCTACTTAGTTCCTATAGTGCAAAAATTAGAAGTAAATATTATTATAAATTTTACCTTGTATATAAATATATTACATATAAACACATTCTTTTTCTACTTAGTTCCTATAGTGCAAAATTCAAAAATAATCATGAAAAAAATTTTCTTTTTTATATTTATGCGACATAAACACATTCTTTTTTTACTTAGATCCTATAGTGCAAAATTAAAAAATAAACATTTTTATAAAATTTCCTTTTTTCTTTTTATGCGACATATAAACACATTATTTTTCTACTTAGATCCTATAGTGCAAAATTAAAAATAAACATTAAAAAAAAATTTCCTTTTTTATGCGACATATAAACACATTCTATTTCTACTTAGTTCCTATAGTGCAAAATTCAGAAGTAAACATTTTTATAAAATATATTTTGTATGTAAATATTCGACATATAAACACATTCTTTTTCTACTTAGTTCCTATAGTGCAAACATCAGATGTAAATATTTTTCAAAATTTATCTTGTATATAAATATATGTCATATAAACACATTCTTTTTCTGCTTAGTTCCAATAGTGCAAAATTCAGAAGTAAACATTTTTATAAAATATACTTTGTATGTAAATATGCGCCATATTAACACATTCGTATAAACATTACAAATTTTTTCTTTTCTTAAAAATCTGACAACATAAAAATAAATGGAGCAGCCATATGGCGGATAACAAGGTTGACGACAAGAAATGTCGTTATCATTAAAAATTATTAATCATTCATTCATTTTCCTTTTGTTGAATTAACAGCATGAAGGATATATAACATGGTACAGCAGATCAAAATTGAAGCACAATAGAAAATGCTGAAGTGCCGATGGAAAAATTATTTCTAATTTTGTCAGAAAATTTGATTATAAAAACTGTTATTTTTTACTTCCAGTACACAAGAGCTACTTTCATGGGAAGGTGTGCGACACCAGTTCTCTGTCCCAGAAAATGTCAAGTTATCTCTGTGTACCTCTGAGTTCATGCGTGACATCAAATGTCATCTGAGTGTTAAACGTGAGTTTTACTGTGACTTCAGTCTCTGTGTTCCTCTGAGTTCATGCGTGACATCAAATATCTGTTAAATGTGAGTTTTACCGTGACTTCAGTCTCTGTGTGCCTCTGAGTTCATGCGGGACATCAAATATCACCTGTTAAACGTGAGTTTTACTGTGACTTCGGTTATGAACTAAAAATATATTTGCTTCTCATCTATTCCTGAGTTAACTCTAAAATAACTGCTAGATGGGTATGAAGTGGTGTCCTGTCTCCAGATGTGGAAAGTGGTAATCTAATACTGTCGTCCTGCTAACATTCTTCCCATACAGTGTTGTATGGCATGAGATTATTGATGTTTGTACCTGTAAGCTAGTATTAATTATGTTTCTATAACCACTTACTTCTAATTATTTTTTATGTATGCGAGTCCCCTTCAGAGTAGAATACTGCAGGTTGCTAGTATGCAAAGATTTGGCACTGCATCTAAGTGTCACATTGAGTCGAACAATCTTCTGGAACTGGAAAACTCAGGACACATTGAGTCAAACAATCTTCTGGAACTTGAATTCTCTGAAAACATTGAGTCGAACAATATTCTTGAAGTTAAAAACTCTGAAAACATTGAGTCGAACAATCTTCTGGAACTTGAAAACTCTGGAACCTCCTGGAACTTGAAAACTCTGAAACCTTCTGGAACTTGAAAACTCTGGACACATTGAGTCGAACAATCTTCTGGAACTTGAATTCTCTGAAAATATTAAGTCGAACATTCTTCTGGAGCTTGAATACTCTGGACACATTCAGTCAAACAATCTTCTATAACTTGAAAACTCTGTACACATTTATTTAATTTAATACAAATTTTGTATGCACATTTTTTCAGATGAAGGTCCACCTGATATACAATTTAACCACCAAGGTTATCTTATCCTTGCCAGGGAAAATGAAGCAGAACAATTAGCGGTGAATGTAGATATGCAAAAGTAAGAGTTAGAAGTAATTGTGGCTTTGATTATGTTTTGTTTTTTGTGATTAATTTGTTTATGATTCAAAACAAACTTCAACTTTGCTTGTTTGTCACTTTGACCTAAAAAGGAAAATGGCAACACTGTGACCTGTCATGCATGTTGTAAAAGACAATTAAGGAGAATTCAGGGTAGTATTGACTGTCCCATCCCATAGGTCAAAGCATGGCCGACCCTAGTATACAGACATATAAACACATTCTTTTTCTACTTAGTTCCTATAGTGCAAAAGTTCAAAAATAAAAATTTTAAAAAATGTACTTTTTTTCTTTTCACGCGATATATAAACACATTCTTTTTCTACTTAGATCATATAGTGCAAAATTAAAAAAATAAACATTTTTATAAAATATACTTTGTATGTAAATATGCAACATATTAACACATTTTTTTCTACTTAGTTCCTATAGTGCAAAAGTTTAAAAATAAACATTAAAAAAAAAATTTACCTTTTTTCTTTTTATGCGATATATAAACACATTCTTTTCTACTTAGTTTGTATAGTGCAAAATTCAAAAATAAATATTTTAAAAAAAAATGTATTTTTTTCTTTTTATGCGACATATAAACACATTCTATTTCTACTTAGTTCCTATAGTGCAAAAATCAGAAGTAAATATTTTTATAAAATTTACCTTGTATATAAATATATGACATATAAACACATTCTTTTTCTACTTAGTTCCTATAGTGCACAGATCAGAAGTAAATATTTTAATAAAATTTACCTTGTATATAAATATATGACATATAAACACATTCTTTTTCTGCTTAGTTCCAATAGTGCAAAATTCAGAAGTAAACATTTTTATAAAATATACTTTGTATGTAAATATGCGCCATACTAACACATTCTATTTCTACTTAGTTCCTATAGTGCAAAAATTAGAAGTAAATATTATTATAAATTTTACCTTGTATATAAATATATTACATATAAACACATTCTTTTTCTACTTAGTTCCTATAGTGCAAAATTCAAAAATAATCATGAAAAAAATTTACTTTTTTATATTTATGCGACATAAACACATTCTTTTTTTACTTAGATCCTATAGTGCAAAATTAAAAAATAAACATTTTTATAAAATTTCCTTTTTTCTTTTTATGCGACATATAAACACATTATTTTTCTACTTAGATCCTATAGTGCAAAATTAAAAATAAACATTTAAAAAAAATTTCCTTTTTTATGCGACATATAAACACATTTTTTTTCTACTTAGTTCCTATAGTGCAAAATTCAGAAGTAAACATTTTTATAAAATATATTTTGTATGTAAATATGCGACATATAAACACATTCTTTTTCTACTTCGTTCCTATAGTGCAAACATCAGATGTAAATATTTTTCAAAATTTTTCTTGTATATAAATATATGTCATATAAACACATTCTTTTTCTGCTTAGTTCCAATAGTGCAAAATTCAGAAGTAAACATTTTTATAAAATATACTTTTTATGTAAATATGCACCATATTAACACATTCTATTTCTACTTAGTTCCTATAGTGCAAAAATCAGAAGTAAATATTATTATAAAATTTGCCTTGTATATAAATATATTACATATAAACACATTCTTTTTCTACTTAGTTCCTATAGTGCAAAATTCAAAAATAATCATGAAAAAAATTTACTTTTTTATATTTATGCGACATAAACACATTCTTTTTCTACTTAGATCCTATTTTTCAAAATACAAAAAATAAACTTTAAAAATAATGTTCTTTTTTCTTTGTATGCGACATATAAACACATTCTATTTCTACTTAGTTCCTATAGTGCAAAAATTAGAAGTAAATATTATTATAAATTTTACCTTGTATATAAATATATTACATATAAACACATTCTTTTTCTACTTAGTTCCTATAATGCAAAATTCAAAAATAATCATGAAAAAAATTTACTTTTTTATATTTATGCGACATAAACACATTCTTTTTTTACTTAGATCCTATAGTGCAAAATTACAAAATAAACATTTTTATAAAATTTCCTTTTTTCTTTTTATGCGACATATAAACACATTATTTTTCTACTTAGATCCTATAGTGCAAAAAAAAAATAAACATTAAAAAAAAATTTCCTTTTTTATGCGACATATAAACACATTCTATTTCTACTTAGTTCCTATAGTGCAAAATTCAGAAGTAAACATTTTTATAAAATATACTTTGTATGTAAATATGCGCCATACTAACACATTCTATTTCTACTTAGTTCCTATAGTGCAAAAATTAGAAGTAAATATTATTATAAATTTTACCTTGTATATAAATATATTACATATAAACACATTCTTTTTCTACTTAGTTCCTATAGTGCAAAATTCAAAAATAATCATGAAAAAAATTTACTTTTTTTATATTTATGCGACATAAACACATTCTTTTTTTACTTAGATCCTATAGTGCAAAATTAAAAAATAAACATTTTTATAAAATTTCCTTTTTTCTTTTTATGCGACATATAAACACATTATTTTTCTACTTAGATCCTATAGTGCAAAATTAAAAATAAACATTTAAAAAAAATTTCCTTTTTTATGCGACATATAAACACATTTTTTTTCTACTTAGTTCCTATAGTGCAAAATTCAGAAGTAAACATTTTTATAAAATATATTTTGTATGTAAATATGCGACATATAAACACATTCTTTTTCTACTTCGTTCCTATAGTGCAAACATCAGATGTAAATATTTTTCAAAATTTTTCTTGTATATAAATATATGTCATATAAACACATTCTTTTTCTGCTTAGTTCCAATAGTGCAAAATTCAGAAGTAAACATTTTTATAAAATATACTTTTTATGTAAATATGCACCATATTAACACATTCTATTTCTACTTAGTTCCTATAGTGCAAAAATCAGAAGTAAATATTATTATAAAATTTGCCTTGTATATAAATATATTACATATAAACACATTCTTTTTCTACTTAGTTCCTATAGTGCAAAATTCAAAAATAATCATGAAAAAAATTTACTTTTTTATATTTATGCGACATAAACACATTCTTTTTTTACTTAGATCCTATAGTGCAAAATTAAAAAATAAACATTTTTATAAAATTTCCTTTTTTCTTTTTATGCGACATATAAACACATTATTTTTCTACTTAGATCCTATAGTGCAAAATTAAAAATAAACATTAAAAAAAAATTTCCTTTTTTATGCGACATATAAACACATTCTATTTCTACTTAGTTCCTATAGTGCAAAATTCAGAAGTAAACATTTTTATAAAATATATTTTGTATGTAAATATTCGACATATAAACACATTCTTTTTCTACTTAGTTCATATAGTGCAAACATCAGATGTAAATATTTTTCAAAATTTATCTTGTATATAAATATATGTCATATAAACACATTCTTTTTCTGCTTAGTTCCAATAGTGCAAAATTCAGAAGTAAACATTTTTATAAAATATACTTTGTATGTAAATATGCGCCATATTAACACATTCGTATAAACATTACAAATTTTTTCTTTTCTTAAAAATCTGACAACATAAAAATAAATGGAGCAGCCATATGGCGGATAACAAGGTTGACGACAAGAAATGTCGTTATCATTAAAAATTATTAATCATTCATTCATTTTTCCTTTTGTTGAATTAACAGCATGAAGGATATATAACATGGTACAGCAGATCAAAATTGAAGCACAATAGAAAATGCTGAAGTGCCGATGGAAAAATTATTTCTAATTTTGTCAGAAAATTTGATTATAAAAAACTGTTATTTTTTACTTCCAGTACACAAGAGCTACTTTCATGGGAAGGTGTGCGACACCAGTTCTCTGTCCCAGAAAATGTCAAGTTATCTCTGTGTACCTCTGAGTTCATGCGTGACATCAAATGTCATCTGAGTGTTAAACGTGAGTTTTACTGTGACTTCAGTCTCTGTGTTCCTCTGAGTTTATGCGTGACATCAAATATCTGTTAAATGTGAGTTTTACCGTGACTTCAGTCTCTGTGTGCCTCTGAGTTCATGCGGGACATCAAATATCACCTGTTAAACGTGAGTTTTACTGTGACTTCGGTTATGAACTAAAAATATATTTGCTTCTCATCTATTCCTGAGTTAACTCTAAAATAACTGCTAGATGGGTATGAAGTGGTGTCCTGTCTCCAGATGTGGAAAGTGGTAATCTAATACTGTCGTCCTGCTAACATTCTTCCCATACAGTGTTGTATGGCATGAGATTATTGATGTTTGTACCTGTAAGCTAGTATTAATTATGTTTCTATAACCACTTACTTCTAATTATTTTTTATGTATGCGAGTCCTCTTCAGAGTAGAATACTGCAGGTTGCTAGTATGCAAAGATTTGGCACTGCATCTAAGTGTCACATTGAGTCGAACAATCTTCTGGAACTGGAAAACTCAGGACACATTGAGTCAAACAATCTTCTGGAACTTGAATTCTCTGAAAACATTGAGTCGAACAATATTCTTGAAGTTAAAAACTCTGAAAACATTGAGTCGAACAATCTTCTGGAACTTGAAAACTCTGGAACCTCCTGGAACTTGAAAACTCTGAAACCTTCTGGAACTTGAAAACTCTGGACACATTGAGTCGAACAATCTTCTGGAACTTGAATTCTCTGAAAATATTAAGTCGAACAATCTTCTGGAGCTTGAATACTCTGGACACATTGAGTCAAACAATCTTCTATAACTTGAAAACTCTGTACACATTTATTTTAATTTAATACAAATTGTGTATGCACATTTTTTCAGATGAAGGTCCACCTAATATACAATTTAACTACCAAGGTTATCTTATCCTTGCCAGGGAAAACGAAGCAGAACAATTAGCGGTGAACATAGATATGCAAAAGTAAGAGTTAGAAGTAATTGTGGCTTGGTTTATGTTTTGTTTTTTGTGATTAATTTGTTTATGATTCAAAACAAACTTCAACTTTGCTTGTTTGTCACTTTGACCTAAAAAGGAAAATGGCAACACTGTGACCTGACATGCATGTTGTAAAAGACAATTAAGGAAAATTCAGGGTAGTATTGACTGTCCCATCCCATAGGTCAAAGCATGGCCGATCCCAGTATACAGACATATAAACACATTCTTTTTCTACTTAGTTCCTATAGTGCAAAAGTTCAAAAATAAAAATTTTAAAAAATGTACTTTTTTTCTTTTCACGCGATATATAAACACATTCTTTTTCTACTTAGATCATATAGTGCAAAATTAAAAAAATAAACATTTTTATAAAATATACTTTGTATGTAAATATGCAACATATTAACACATTTTTTTCTACTTAGTTCCTATAGTGCAAAAGTTTAAAAATAAACATTAAAAAAAAAATTTACCTTTTTTCTTTTTATGCGATATATAAACACATTCTTTTCTACTTAGTTTGTATAGTGCAAAATTCAAAAATAAATATTTTAAAAAAAAATGTATTTTTTTCTTTTTATGCGACATATAAACACATTCTATTTCTACTTAGTTCCTATAGTGCAAAAATCAGAAGTAAATATTTTTATAAAATTTACCTTGTATATAAATATATGACATATAAACACATTCTTTTTCTACTTAGTTCCTATAGTGCACAGATCAGAAGTAAATATTTAAATAAAATTTACCTTGTATATAAATATATGACATATAAACACATTCTTTTTCTGCTTAGTTCCAATAGTGCAAAATTCAGAAGTAAACATTTTTATAAAATATACTTTGTATGTAAATATGCGCCATACTAACACATTCTATTTCTACTTAGTTCCTATAGTGCAAAAATTAGAAGTAAATATTATTATAAATTTTACCTTGTATATAAATATATTACATATAAACACATTCTTTTTCTACTTAGTTCCTATAGTGCAAAATTCAAAAATAATCATGAAAAAAATTTACTTTTTTATATTTATGCGACATAAACACATTCTTTTTTTACTTAGATCCTATAGTGCAAAATTAAAAAATAAACATTTTTATAAAATTTCCTTTTTTCTTTTTATGCGACATATAAACACATTATTTTTCTACTTAGATCCTATAGTGCAAAATTAAAAATAAACATTTAAAAAAAATTTCCTTTTTTATGCGACATATAAACACATTTTTTTTCTACTTAGTTCCTATAGTGCAAAATTCAGAAGTAAACATTTTTATAAAATATATTTTGTATGTAAATATGCGACATATAAACACATTCTTTTTCTACTTCGTTCCTATAGTGCAAACATCAGATGTAAATATTTTTCAAAATTTTTCTTGTATATAAATATATGTCATATAAACACATTCTTTTTCTGCTTAGTTCCAATAGTGCAAAATTCAGAAGTAAACATTTTTATAAAATATACTTTTTATGTAAATATGCACCATATTAACACATTCTATTTCTACTTAGTTCCTATAGTGCAAAAATCAGAAGTAAATATTATTATAAAATTTGCCTTGTATATAAATATATTACATATAAACACATTCTTTTTCTACTTAGTTCCTATAGTGCAAAATTCAAAAATAATCATGAAAAAAATTTACTTTTTTATATTTATGCGACATAAACACATTCTTTTTCTACTTAGATCCTATTTTTCAAAATACAAAAAATAAACTTTAAAAATAATGTTCTTTTTTCTTTGTATGCGACATATAAACACATTCTATTTCTACTTAGTTCCTATAGTGCAAAAATTAGAAGTAAATATTATTATAAATTTTACCTTGTATATAAATATATTACATATAAACACATTCTTTTTCTACTTAGTTCCTATAATGCAAAATTCAAAAATAATCATGAAAAAAATTTACTTTTTTATATTTATGCGACATAAACACATTCTTTTTTTACTTAGATCCTATAGTGCAAAATTACAAAATAAACATTTTTATAAAATTTCCTTTTTTCTTTTTATGCGACATATAAACACATTATTTTTCTACTTAGATCCTATAGTGCAAAAAAAAAATAAACATTAAAAAAAAATTTCCTTTTTTATGCGACATATAAACACATTCTATTTCTACTTAGTTCCTATAGTGCAAAATTCAGAAGTAAACATTTTTATAAAATATACTTTGTATGTAAATATGCGCCATACTAACACATTCTATTTCTACTTAGTTCCTATAGTGCAAAAATTAGAAGTAAATATTATTATAAATTTTACCTTGTATATAAATATATTACATATAAACACATTCTTTTTCTACTTAGTTCCTATAGTGCAAAATTCAAAAATAATCATGAAAAAAATTTACTTTTTTTATATTTATGCGACATAAACACATTCTTTTTTTACTTAGATCCTATAGTGCAAAATTAAAAAATAAACATTTTTATAAAATTTCCTTTTTTCTTTTTATGCGACATATAAACACATTATTTTTCTACTTAGATCCTATAGTGCAAAATTAAAAATAAACATTTAAAAAAAATTTCCTTTTTTATGCGACATATAAACACATTTTTTTTCTACTTAGTTCCTATAGTGCAAAATTCAGAAGTAAACATTTTTATAAAATATATTTTGTATGTAAATATGCGACATATAAACACATTCTTTTTCTACTTCGTTCCTATAGTGCAAACATCAGATGTAAATATTTTTCAAAATTTTTCTTGTATATAAATATATGTCATATAAACACATTCTTTTTCTGCTTAGTTCCAATAGTGCAAAATTCAGAAGTAAACATTTTTATAAAATATACTTTTTATGTAAATATGCACCATATTAACACATTCTATTTCTACTTAGTTCCTATAGTGCAAAAATCAGAAGTAAATATTATTATAAAATTTGCCTTGTATATAAATATATTACATATAAACACATTCTTTTTCTACTTAGTTCCTATAGTGCAAAATTCAAAAATAATCATGAAAAAAATTTACTTTTTTATATTTATGCGACATAAACACATTCTTTTTTTACTTAGATCCTATAGTGCAAAATTAAAAAATAAACATTTTTATAAAATTTCCTTTTTTCTTTTTATGCGACATATAAACACATTATTTTTCTACTTAGATCCTATAGTGCAAAATTAAAAATAAACATTAAAAAAAAATTTCCTTTTTTATGCGACATATAAACACATTCTATTTCTACTTAGTTCCTATAGTGCAAAATTCAGAAGTAAACATTTTTATAAAATATATTTTGTATGTAAATATTCGACATATAAACACATTCTTTTTCTACTTAGTTCATATAGTGCAAACATCAGATGTAAATATTTTTCAAAATTTATCTTGTATATAAATATATGTCATATAAACACATTCTTTTTCTGCTTAGTTCCAATAGTGCAAAATTCAGAAGTAAACATTTTTATAAAATATACTTTGTATGTAAATATGCGCCATATTAACACATTCGTATAAACATTACAAATTTTTTCTTTTCTTAAAAATCTGACAACATAAAAATAAATGGAGCAGCCATATGGCGGATAACAAGGTTGACGACAAGAAATGTCGTTATCATTAAAAATTATTAATCATTCATTCATTTTTCCTTTTGTTGAATTAACAGCATGAAGGATATATAACATGGTACAGCAGATCAAAATTGAAGCACAATAGAAAATGCTGAAGTGCCGATGGAAAAATTATTTCTAATTTTGTCAGAAAATTTGATTATAAAAAACTGTTATTTTTTACTTCCAGTACACAAGAGCTACTTTCATGGGAAGGTGTGCGACACCAGTTCTCTGTCCCAGAAAATGTCAAGTTATCTCTGTGTACCTCTGAGTTCATGCGTGACATCAAATGTCATCTGAGTGTTAAACGTGAGTTTTACTGTGACTTCAGTCTCTGTGTTCCTCTGAGTTTATGCGTGACATCAAATATCTGTTAAATGTGAGTTTTACCGTGACTTCAGTCTCTGTGTGCCTCTGAGTTCATGCGGGACATCAAATATCACCTGTTAAACGTGAGTTTTACTGTGACTTCGGTTATGAACTAAAAATATATTTGCTTCTCATCTATTCCTGAGTTAACTCTAAAATAACTGCTAGATGGGTATGAAGTGGTGTCCTGTCTCCAGATGTGGAAAGTGGTAATCTAATACTGTCGTCCTGCTAACATTCTTCCCATACAGTGTTGTATGGCATGAGATTATTGATGTTTGTACCTGTAAGCTAGTATTAATTATGTTTCTATAACCACTTACTTCTAATTATTTTTTATGTATGCGAGTCCTCTTCAGAGTAGAATACTGCAGGTTGCTAGTATGCAAAGATTTGGCACTGCATCTAAGTGTCACATTGAGTCGAACAATCTTCTGGAACTGGAAAACTCAGGACACATTGAGTCAAACAATCTTCTGGAACTTGAATTCTCTGAAAACATTGAGTCGAACAATATTCTTGAAGTTAAAAACTCTGAAAACATTGAGTCGAACAATCTTCTGGAACTTGAAAACTCTGGAACCTCCTGGAACTTGAAAACTCTGAAACCTTCTGGAACTTGAAAACTCTGGACACATTGAGTCGAACAATCTTCTGGAACTTGAATTCTCTGAAAATATTAAGTCGAACAATCTTCTGGAGCTTGAATACTCTGGACACATTGAGTCAAACAATCTTCTATAACTTGAAAACTCTGTACACATTTATTTTAATTTAATACAAATTGTGTATGCACATTTTTTCAGATGAAGGTCCACCTAATATACAATTTAACTACCAAGGTTATCTTATCCTTGCCAGGGAAAACGAAGCAGAACAATTAGCGGTGAACATAGATATGCAAAAGTAAGAGTTAGAAGTAATTGTGGCTTGGTTTATGTTTTGTGTTTGTGATTAATTTGTTTATGATTCAAAACAAACTTCAACTTTGCTTGTTTGTCACTTTGACCTAAAAAGGAAAATGGCAACACTGTGACCTGACATGCATGTTGTAAAAGACAATTAAGGAGAATTCAGGGTAGTATTGACTGTCCCATCCCATAGGTCAAAGCATGGCCGACCCCAGTATACAGACATATAAACACATTCTTTTTCTACTTAGTTCCTATAGTGCAAAAGTTCAAAAATAAAAATTTAAAAAAATGTACTTTTTTTCTTTTCACGCGATATATAAACACATTCTTTTTCTACTTAGATCATATAGTGCAAAATTAAAAAAATAAACATTTTTATAAAATATACTTTGTATGTAAATATGCAACATATTAACACATTTTTTTCTACTTAGTTCCTATAGTGCAAAAGTTCAAAAATAAACATTAAAAAAAAAATTTACCTTTTTTCTTTTTATGCGATATATAAACACATTCTTTTCTACTTAGTTTGTATAGTGCAAAATTCAAAAATAAATATTTAAAAAAAAAATGTATTTTTTTCTTTTTATGCGACATATAAACACATTCTATTTCTACTTAGTTCCTATAGTGCAAAAATCAGAAGTAAATATTTTTATAAAATTTACCTTGTATATAAATATATGACATATAAACACATTCTTTTTCTACTTAGTTCCTATAGTGCACAGATCAGAAGTAAATATTTTAATAAAATTTACCTTGTATATAAATATATGACATATAAACACATTCTTTTTCTGTTTAGATCCAATAGTGCAAAATTCAGAAGTAAACATTTTTATAAAATATACTTTGTATGTAAATATGCGCCATACTAACACATTCTATTTCTACTTAGTTCCTATAGTGCAAAAATTAGAAGTAAATATTATTATAAATTTTACCTTGTATATAAATATATTACATATAAACACATTCTTTTTCTACTTAGTTCCTATAGTGCAAAATTCAAAAATAATCATGAAAAAAATTTACTTTTTTATATTTATGCGACATAAACACATTCTTTTTTTACTTAGATCCTATAGTGCAAAATTAAAAAATAAACATTTTTATAAAATTTCCTTTTTTCTTTTTATGCGACATATAAACACATTATTTTTCTACTTAGATCCTATAGTGCAAAATTAAAAATAAACATTTAAAAAAAATTTCCTTTTTTATGCGACATATAAACACATTTTTTTTCTACTTAGTTCCTATAGTGCAAAATTCAGAAGTAAACATTTTTATAAAATATATTTTGTATGTAAATATGCGACATATAAACACATTCTTTTTCTACTTCGTTCCTATAGTGCAAACATCAGATGTAAATATTTTTCAAAATTTTTCTTGTATATAAATATATGTCATATAAACACATTCTTTTTCTGCTTAGTTCTAATAGTGCAAAATTCAGAAGTAAACATTTTTATAAAATATACTTTTTATGTAAATATGCACCATATTAACACATTCTATTTCTACTTAGTTCCTATAGTGCAAAAATCAGAAGTAAATATTATTATAAAATTTGCCTTGTATATAAATATATTACATATAAACACATTCTTTTTCTACTTAGTTCCTATAGTGCAAAATTCAAAAATAATCATGAAAAAAATTTACTTTTTTATATTTATGCGACATAA
This sequence comes from Meghimatium bilineatum, assembly GCA_034231615.1. Lineage (NCBI taxonomy): Eukaryota > Metazoa > Mollusca > Gastropoda > Stylommatophora > Philomycidae > Meghimatium > Meghimatium bilineatum. The sequence continues at coordinate 33,507,004 of CM067317.1, read as the reverse complement.
ATACATTCTTTTTCTACTTAGATCCTATTTTTCAAAATACAAAAAATAAACTTTAAAAATAATGTTCTTTTTTCTTTGTATGCGACATATAAACACATTCTATTTCTACTTAGTTCCTATAGTGCAAAAATTAGAAGTAAATATTATTATAAATTTTACCTTGTATATAAATATATTACATATAAACACATTCTTTTTCTACTTAGTTCCTATAATGCAAAATTCAAAAATAATCATGAAAAAAATTTACTTTTTTATATTTATGCGACATAAACACATTCTTTTTTTACTTAGATCCTATAGTGCAAAATTAAAAAATAAACATTTTTATAAAATTTCCTTTTTTCTTTTTATGCGACATATAAACACATTATTTTTCTACTTAGATCCTATAGTGCAAAAAAAAAAATAAACATTAAAAAAAAATTTCCTTTTTTATGCGACATATAAACACATTCTATTTCTACTTAGTTCCTATAGTGCAAAATTCAGAAGTAAACATTTTTATAAAATATACTTTGTATGTAAATATGCGCCATACTAACACATTCTATTTCTACTTAGTTCCTATAGTGCAAAAATTAGAAGTAAATATTATTATAAATTTTACCTTGTATATAAATATATTACATATAAACACATTCTTTTTCTACTTAGTTCCTATAGTGCAAAATTCAAAAATAATCATGAAAAAAATTTACTTTTTTTATATTTATGCGACATAAACACATTCTTTTTTTACTTAGATCCTATAGTGCAAAATTAAAAAATAAACATTTTTATAAAATTTCCTTTTTTCTTTTTATGCGACATATAAACACATTATTTTTCTACTTAGATCCTATAGTGCAAAATTAAAAATAAACATTTAAAAAAAATTTCCTTTTTTATGCGACATATAAACACATTTTTTTTCTACTTAGTTCCTATAGTGCAAAATTCAGAAGTAAACATTTTTATAAAATATATTTTGTATGTAAATATGCGACATATAAACACATTCTTTTTCTACTTCGTTCCTATAGTGCAAACATCAGATGTAAATATTTTTCAAAATTTTTCTTGTATATAAATATATGTCATATAAACACATTCTTTTTCTGCTTAGTTCCAATAGTGCAAAATTCAGAAGTAAACATATTTATAAAATATACTTTTTATGTAAATATGCACCATATTAACACATTCTATTTCTACTTAGTTCCTATAGTGCAAAAATCAGAAGTAAATATTATTATAAAATTTGCCTTGTATATAAATATATTACATATAAACACATTCTTTTTCTACTTAGTTCCTATAGTGCAAAATTCAAAAATAATCATGAAAAAAATTTACTTTTTTATATTTATGCGACATAAACACATTCTTTTTTTACTTAGATCCTATAGTGCAAAATTAAAAAATAAACATTTTTATAAAATTTCCTTTTTTCTTTTTATGCGACATATAAACACATTATTTTTCTACTTAGATCCTATAGTGCAAAATTAAAAATAAACATTAAAAAAAAATTTCCTTTTTTATGCGACATATAAACACATTCTATTTCTACTTAGTTCCTATAGTGCAAAATTCAGAAGTAAACATTTTTATAAAATATATTTTGTATGTAAATATTCGACATATAAACACATTCTTTTTCTACTTAGTTCCTATAGTGCAAACATCAGATGTAAATATTTTTCAAAATTTATCTTGTATATAAATATATGTCATATAAACACATTCTTTTTCTGCTTAGTTCCAATAGTGCAAAATTCAGAAGTAAACATTTTTATAAAATATACTTTGTATGTAAATATGCGCCATATTAACACATTCGTATAAACATTACAAATTTTTTCTTTTCTTAAAAATCTGACAACATAAAAATAAATGGAGCAGCCATATGGCGGATAACAAGGTTGACGACAAGAAATGTCGTTATCATTAAAAATTATTAATCATTCATTCATTTTCCTTTTGTTGAATTAACAGCATGAAGGATATATAACATGGTACAGCAGATCAAAATTGAAGCACAATAGAAAATGCTGAAGTGCCGATGGAAAAATTATTTCTAATTTTGTCAGAAAATTTGATTATAAAAAACTGTTATTTTTTACTTCCAGTACACAAGAGCTACTTTCATGGGAAGGTGTGCGACACCAGTTCTCTGTCCCAGAAAATGTCAAGTTATCTCTGTGTACCTCTGAGTTCATGCGTGACATCAAATGTCATCTGAGTGTTAAACGTGAGTTTTACTGTGACTTCAGTCTCTGTGTTCCTCTGAGTTCATGCGTGACATCAAATATCTGTTAAATGTGAGTTTTACCGTGACTTCAGTCTCTGTGTGCCTCTGAGTTCATGCGGGACATCAAATATCACCTGTTAAACGTGAGTTTTACTGTGACTTCGGTTATGAACTAAAAATATATTTGCTTCTCATCTATTCCTGAGTTAACTCTAAAATAACTGCTAGATGGGTATGAAGTGGTGTCCTGTCTCCAGATGTGGAAAGTGGTAATCTAATACTGTCGTCCTGCTAACATTCTTCCCATACAGTGTTGTATGGCATGAGATTATTGATGTTTGTACCTGTAAGCTAGTATTAATTATGTTTCTATAACCACTTACTTCTAATTATTTTTTATGTATGCGAGTCCTCTTCAGAGTAGAATACTGCAGGTTGCTAGTATGCAAAGATTTGGCACTGCATCTAAGTGTCACATTGAGTCGAACAATCTTCTGGAACTGGAAAACTCAGGACACATTGAGTCAAACAATCTTCTGGAACTTGAATTCTCTGAAAACATTGAGTCGAACAATATTCTTGAAGTTAAAAACTCTGAAAACATTGAGTCGAACAATCTTCTGGAACTTGAAAACTCTGGAACCTCCTGGAACTTGAAAACTCTGAAACCTTCTGGAACTTGAAAACTCTGGACACATTGAGTCGAACAATCTTCTGGAACTTGAATTCTCTGAAAATATTAAGTCGAACATTCTTCTGGAGCTTGAATACTCTGGACACATTCAGTCAAACAATCTTCTATAACTTGAAAACTCTGTACACATTTATTTAATTTAATACAAATTGTGTATGCACATTTTTTCAGATGAAGGTCCACCTGATATACAATTTAACCACCAAGGTTATCTTATCCTTGCCAGGGAAAATGAAGCAGAACAATTAGCGGTGAACGTAGATATGCAAAAGTAAGAGTTAGAAGTAATTGTGGCTTTGATTATGTTTTGTTTTTTGTGATTAATTTGTTTATGATTCAAAACAAACTTCAACTTTGCTTGTTTGTCACTTTGACCTAAAAAGGAAAATGGCAACACTGTGACCTGTCATGCATGTTGTAAAAGACAATTAAGGAGAATTCAGGGTAGTATTGACTGTCCCATCCCATAGGTCAAAGCATGGCCGACCCTAGTATACAGACATATAAACACATTCTTTTTCTACTTAGTTCCTATAGTGCAAAAGTTCAAAAATAAAAATTTAAAAAAATGTACTTTTTTTCTTTTCACGCGATATATAAACACATTCTTTTTCTACTTAGATCATATAGTGCAAAATTAAAAAAATAAACATTTTTATAAAATATACTTTGTATGTAAATATGCAACATATTAACACATTTTTTTCTACTTAGTTCCTATAGTGCAAAAGTTCAAAAATAAACATTAAAAAAAAAATTTACCTTTTTTCTTTTTATGCGATATATAAACACATTCTTTTCTACTTAGTTTGTATAGTGCAAAATTCAAAAATAAATATTTTAAAAAAAAATGTATTTTTTTCTTTTTATGCGACATATAAACACATTCTATTTCTACTTAGTTCCTATAGTGCAAAAATCAGAAGTAAATATTTTTATAAAATTTACCTTGTATATAAATATATGACATATAAACACATTCTTTTTCTACTTAGTTCCTATAGTGCACAGATCAGAAGTAAATATTTAAATAAAATTTACCTTGTATATAAATATATGACATATAAACACATTCTTTTTCTGCTTAGTTCCAATAGTGCAAAATTCAGAAGTAAACATTTTTATAAAATATACTTTGTATGTAAATATGCGCCATATTAACACATTCGTATAAACATTTAAAAAAATGTTCTTTTCTTAAAAATCTGACAACATAAAAATAAATGGAGCAGCCATATGGTGGATAACAAGGTTGACGACAAGAAATGTCGTTATCATAAAAAATTATTAATCATTCATTCATTTTCCTTTTGTTGAATTAACAGCATGAAGGATATATAACATGGTACAGCAGATCAAAATTGAAGCACAATAGAAAATGCTGAAGTGCCGATGGAAAAATTATTTCTAATTTTGTCAGAAAATTTGATTATAAAAAACTGTTATTTTTTACTTCCAGTACACAAGAGCTTCAAGTCTACTTTCATGGGAAGGTGTGCGACACCAGTTCTCTGTCCCAGAAAATGTCAAGTTATCTCTGTGTACCTCTGAGTTCATGCGTGACATCAAATGTCATCTGAGTGTTAAACGTGAGTTTTACCGTGACTTCAGTCTCTGTGTGCCTCTGAGTTCATGCGGGACATCAAATATCACCTGTTAAATGTGAGTTTTACTGTGACTTCGGTTATGAACTAAAAATATATTTGCTTCTCATCTATTCCTGAGTTAACTCTAAAATAACTGCTAGATGGGTATGAAGTGGTGTCCTGTCTCCAGATGTGGAAAGTGGTAATCTAATACTGTCGTCCTGCTAACATTCTTCCCATACAGTGTTGTATGGCATGAGATTATTGATGTTTGTACCTGTAAGCTAGTATTAATTATGTTTCTATAACCACTTATTTCTAATTATTTTTTATCTATGCGAGTCCCCTTCAGAGTAGAATACTGCAGGTTGCTAGTATGCAAAGATTTGGCACTGCATCTAAGTGTCACATTGAGTCGAACAATCTTCTGGAACTGGAAAACTCAGGACACATTGAGTCAAACAATCTTCTGGAACTTGAATTCTCTGAAAACATTGAGTCGAACAATATTCTTGAAGTTAAAAACTCTGAAAACATTGAGTCGAACAATCTTCTGGAACTTGAAAACTCTGGAACCTTCTGGAACTTGAAAACTCTGGACACATTGAGTCGAACAATCTTCTGGAACTTGAATTCTCTGAAAATATTAAGTCGAACAATCTTCTGGAGCTTGAATACTCTGGACACATTGAGTCAAACAATCTTCTATAACTTGAAAACTCTGTACACATTTATTTTAATTTAATACAAATTTTGTATGCACATTTTTTCAGATGAAGGTCCACCTAATATACAATTTAACTACCAAGGTTATCTTATCCTTGCCAGGGAAAACGAAGCAGAACAATTAGCGGTGAACATAGATATGCAAAAGTAAGAGTTAGAAGTAATTGTGGCTTGGTTTATGTTTTGTGTTTGTGATTAATTTGTTTATGATTCAAAACAAACTTCAACTTTGCCTGTTTGTCACTTTGACCTAAAAAGGAAAATGGCAACACTGTGACCTGACATGCATGTTGTAAAAGACAATTGAGGAGAATTCAGGGTAGTATTGACTGTCCCATCCCATAGGTCAAAGCATGGCCGACCCCAGTATACAGACATATAAACACATTCTTTTTCTACTTAGTTCCTATAGTGCAAAAGTTCAAAAATAAAATTAAAAAAAATGTACTTTTTTTCTTTTCACGCGATATATAAACACATTCTTTTTCTACTTAGATCATATAGTGCAAAATTAAAAAAATAAACATTTTTATAAAATATACTTTGTATGTAAATATGCAACATATTAACACATTATATTTTTCTACTTAGTTCCTATAGTGCAAAAGTTCAAAAATAAACATTTAAAAAAAAATTACTTTTTTTCTTTTTATGCGATATATAAACACATTATTTTTCTACTTAATTTCTATAGTGCAAAAATCAGAAGTAAATAATTTTATAAAATTTACCTTGTATATAAATATATGACATTTACACACATTCTTTTTCTACTTAGTTCCTATAGTGCACAGATCAGAAGTAAACATTAATATAAAATATACTTTGTATGTAAATATGCAACATATTAACACATTCATTTTTTTCTACTTAGTTCCTATAGTGCAAAATTAAAAAATAAACATTTAAAAAAAACTTACCCTTTTCTTTTTATGCGACATATAAAGACATTCTTTTTCTACTTAGTTCTTATAGTGCAAAATTCAAAAATAAACATTAAAAAAAATTTTCTTTTTTCTTTTTATGCGACATAAACACATTCTTTTTCTACTTAGATCCTATATTTCAAAATACAAAAAATAAACATTTTAAAAAATGTACTTTTTTCTTTTTATGCGACATATAAACACATTCTATTTCTACTTAGTTCCTATAGTGCAAAAATCAGAAGTAAATATTATTATAAAATTTGCCTTGTATATAAATATATTACATATAAACACATTCTTTTTCTACTTAGTTCCTATAGTGCAAAATTCAAAAATAAACATTTTAAAAAAATGTACTCTTTTCTTTTTATGCGACATATAAACACATTCTTTTTCTCCTTAGTTCCTATAGTGCAAAATTCAAAAATAAACATTTAAAAAATTTACTTTTTTTCTTTTTATGCGACATAAACACATTCTTTTTCTACTTAGATCCTATATTTCAAAATACAGAAAATAAACATTTTAAAAAAATGTCCTTTTTTCTTTTTATGCGACATATAAACACATTCTATTTCTACTTAATTCCTATAGTGCAAAAATCAGAAGTAAATATTATTATAAAATTTGCCTTGTATATAAATATATTACATATAAACTCTTCCTCACTTTAATCAAAATCCCCAGTGCAACTCATTTTCACAAGTACATTCTGCAGATTGTACGCAAATGTTTGGCGTAGAAATGGCATTAACCTTCAGACTAAGCTGAAAGTTTACAGAGCAGTGGTACTTCCAGTGCTTGCTATACGCTAGTGAAACATGGACTGTGTATAGACGTCATGTGAAAAAACTCAATCATATTCATACAAATTGTCTCAGAAAAGTTATGAACATCAGATGGCAAGACAAGATTCCAGATACCACTGTCCTTGATAGAGCTGGTATCCCAAGCATTGACACGATCCTGATCCAGACACAGATTCGTTGGGCAGGTCATTTGGTGCGTATGCCAGACCATCGTCTGCCAAAGATACTTCTCTATGGTGAGCTAGAGAAGGGTATACGATCTCAAGGTGGCCAAAAGAAGCGCTACAAGGACTCGTTAAAGGACTCACTGAAAGCCTTTGAAATAGACCACGATACATGAGAAGAACTTGCACAAAATAGATCTACATGGCGTTCTAAAATAAAAAAGAGCGCATCATCTTGTGAAAAGAAGAGAAATGCAGCAGCTCAACAGCGGAGAGCAGCTAGAAAGTCACGGATGGACCAAGATCCGTCTACAGTCGTTATTCCATGTCCAAACTGTCCAAGGACATTTACAGATCGAATAGGGCTCATTAGCCAACTACGAACTCATAATCAAGGACATAACTAAAATTGAATTTTCAAAAGTGGATGTAACAAATGGTCATCATCACTTGTGATGGACGAACAACATTACATATAAACACATTCTTTTTCTACTTAGTTCCTATAGTGCAAAATTCAGAAGTAAACATTTTTATAAAATATATTTTGTATGTAAATATGCGACATATAAACACATTCTTTTTCTACTTAGTTCCTATAGTGCAAACATCAGATGTAAATATTTTTCAAAATTTATCTTGTATATAAATATATGTCAAATAAACACATTCTTTTTCTGCTTAGTTCCAATAGTGCAAAATTCAGAAGTAAACATTTTTATAAAATATACTTTGTATGTAAATATGCGCCATATTAACACATTCGTATAAACATTTCAAATTTTTTTCTTTTCTTAAACATCTGACAACATAAAAATAAATGGAGCAGCCATATGGCGGATAACAAGGTTGACGACAAGAAATGTCGTTATCATTAAAAATTATTAATCATTTATTCATTTTCCTTTTGTTGAATTAACAGCATGAAGGATATATAACATGGTACAGCAGATCAAAATTGAAGCACAATAGAAAATGCTGAAGTGCCGATGGAAAAATTATTTCTAATTTTGTCAGAAAATTTGATTATAAAAAACTGTTATTTTTTACTTCCAGTACACAAGAGCTTCAAGTCTACTTTCATGGGAAGGTGTGCGACACCAGTTCTCTGTCCCAGAAAATGTCAAGTTATCTCTGTGTACCTCTGAGTTCATGCGTGACATCAAATGTCATCTGAGTGTTAAACGTGAGTTTTACCGTGACTTCAGTCTCTGTGTTCCTCTGAGTTCATGCGTGACATCAAATATCTGTTAAATGTGAGTTTTACCGTGACTTCAGTCTCTGTGTGCCTCTGAGTTCATGCGGGACATCAAATATCACCTGTTAAATGTGAGTTTTACTGTGACTTCGGTTATGAACTAAAAATATATTTGCTTCTCATCTATTCCTGAGTTAACTCTAAAATAACTGCTAGATGGGTATGAAGTGGTGTCCTGTCTCCAGATGTGGAAAGTGGTAATCTAATACTGTCGTCCTGCTAACATTCTTCCCATACAGTGTTGTATGGCATGAGATTATTGATGTTTGTACCTGTAAGCTAGTATTAATTATGTTTCTATAACCACTTACTTCAAATTATTTTTTATCTATGCGAGTCCCCTTCAGAGTAGAATACTGCAGGTTGCTAGTATGCAAAGATTTGGCACTGCATCTAAGTGTCACATTGAGTCGAACAATCTTCTGGAACTGGAAAACTCAGGACACATTGAGTCAAACAATCTTCTGGAACTTGAATTCTCTGAAAACATTGAGTCGAACAATATTCTTGAAGTTAAAAACTCTGAAAACATTGAGTCGAACAATCTTCTGGAACTTGAAAACTCTGGAACCTTCTGGAACTTGAAAACTCTGGACACATTGAGTCGAACAATCTTCTGGAACTTGAATTCTCTGAAAATATTAAGTCGAACAATCTTCTGGAGCTTGAATACTCTGGACACATTGAGTCAAACAATCTTCTATAACTTGAAAACTCTGTACACATTTATTTTAATTTAATACAAATTTTGTATGCACATTTTTTCAGATGAAGGTCCACCTAATATACAATTTAACTACCAAGGTTATCTTATCCTTGCCAGGGAAAACGAAGCAGAACAATTAGCGGTGAACATAGATATGCAAAAGTAAGAGTTAGAAGTAATTGTGGCTTGGTTTATGTTTTGTGTTTGTGATTAATTTGTTTATGATTCAAAACAAACTTCAACTTTGCCTGTTTGTCACTTTGACCTAAAAAGGAAAATGGCAACACTGTGACCTGACATGCATGTTGTAAAAGACAATTAAGGAGAATTCAGGGTAGTATTGACTGTCCCATCCCATAGGTCAAAGCATGGCCGACCCCAGTATACAGACATATAAACACATTCTTTTTCTACTTAGTTCCTATAGTGCAAAAGTTCAAAAATAAAATTAAAAAAAATGTACTTTTTTTCTTTTCACGCGATATATAAACACATTCTTTTTCTACTTAGATCATATAGTGCAAAATTAAAAAAATAAACATTTTTATAAAATATACTTTGTATGTAAATATGCAACATATTAACACATTATATTTTTCTACTTAGTTCCTATAGTGCAAAAGTTCAAAAATAAACATTTAAAAAAAAATTACTTTTTTTCTTTTTATGCGATATATAAACACATTATTTTTCTACTTAATTTCTATAGTGCAAAAATCAGAAGTAAATAATTTTATAAAATTTACCTTGTATATAAATATATGACATTTACACACATTCTTTTTCTACTTAGTTCCTATAGTGCACAGATCAGAAGTAAACATTTTTATAAAATATACTTTGTATGTAAATATGCAACATATTAACACATTCATTTTTTTCTACTTAGTTCCTATAGTGCAAAATTAAAAATAAACATTTAAAAAAAACTTACCCTTTTCTTTTTATGCGACATATAAAGACATTTTTTTTCTACTTAGTTCTTATAGTGCAAAATTCAAAAATAAACATTAAAAATAATTTTCTTTTTTCTTTTTATGCGACATAAACACATTCTTTTTCTACTTAGATCCTATATTTCAAAATACAAAAAATAAACATTTTAAAAAATGTACTTTTTTCTTTTTATGCGACATATAAACACATTCTATTTCTACTTAGTTCCTATAGTGCAAAAATCAGAAGTAAATATTATTATAAAATTTGCCTTGTATATAAATATATTACATATAAACACATTCTTTTTCTACTTAGTTCCTATAGTGCAAAATTCAAAAATAAACATTTTAAAAAAATGTACTCTTTTCTTTTTATGCGACATATAAACACATTCTTTTTCTCCTTAGTTCCTATAGTGCAAAATTCAAAAATAAACATTTAAAAAATTTACTTTTTTTCTTTTTATGCGACATAAACACATTCTTTTTCTACTTAGATCCTATATTTCAAAATACAGAAAATAAACATTTAAAAAAAATGTCCTTTTTTCTTTTTATGCGACATATAAACACATTCTATTTCTACTTAATTCCTATAGTGCAAAAATCAGAAGTAAATATTATTATAAAATTTGCCTTGTATATAAATATATTACATATAAACTCTTCCTCACTTTAATCAAAATCCCCAGTGCAACTCATTTTCACAAGTACATTCTGCAGATTGTACGCAAATGTTTGGCGTAGAAATGGCATTAACCTTCAGACTAAGCTGAAAGTTTACAGAGCAGTGGTACTTCCAGTGCTTGCTATACGCTAGTGAAACATGGACTGTGTATAGACGTCATGTGAAAAAACTCAATCATATTCATACAAATTGTCTCAGAAAAGTTATGAACATCAGATGGCAAGACAAGATTCCAGATACCACTGTCCTTGATAGAGCTGGTATCCCAAGCATTGACACGATCCTGATCCAGACACAGATTCGTTGGGCAGGTCATTTGGTGCGTATGCCAGACCATCGTCTGCCAAAGATACTTCTCTATGGTGAGCTAGAGAAGGGTATACGATCTCAAGGTGGCCAAAAGAAGCGCTACAAGGACTCGTTAAAGGACTCACTGAAAGCCTTTGAAATAGACCACGATACATGAGAAGAACTTGCACAAAATAGATCTACATGGCGTTCTAAAATAAAAAAGAGCGCATCATCTTGTGAAAAGAAGAGAAATGCAGCAGCTCAACAGCGGAGAGCAGCTAGAAAGTCACGGATGGACCAAGATCCGTCTACAGTCGTTATTCCATGTCCAAACTGTCCAAGGACATTTACAGATCGAATAGGGCTCATTAGCCAACTACGAACTCATAATCAAGGACATAACTAAAATTGAATTTTCAAAAGTGGATGTAACAAATGGTCATCATCACTTGTGATGGACGAACAACATTACATATAAACACATTCTTTTTCTACTTAGTTCCTATAGTGCAAAATTCAGAAGTAAACATTTTTATAAAATATATTTTGTATGTAAATATGCGACATATAAACACATTCTTTTTCTACTTAGTTCCTATAGTGCAAACATCAGATGTAAATATTTTTCAAAATTTATCTTGTATATAAATATATGTCATATAAACACATTCTTTTTCTGCTTAGTTCCAATAGTGCAAAATTCAGAAGTAAACATTTTTATAAAATATACTTTGTATGTAAATATGCGCCATATTAACACATTCGTATAAACATTTCAAATTTTTTTCTTTTCTTAAACATCTGACAACATAAAAATAAATGGAGCAGCCATATGGCGGATAACAAGGTTGACGACAAGAAATGTCGTTATCATTAAAAATTATTAATCATTTATTCATTTTCCTTTTGTTGAATTAACAGCATGAAGGATATATAACATGGTACAGCAGATCAAAATTGAAGCACAATAGAAAATGCTGAAGTGCCGATGGAAAAATTATTTCTAATTTTGTCAGAAAATTTGATTATAAAAAACTGTTATTTTTTACTTCCAGTACACAAGAGCTTCAAGTCTACTTTCATGGGAAGGTGTGCGACACCAGTTCTCTGTCCCAGAAAATGTCAAGTTATCTCTGTGTACCTCTGAGTTCATGCGTGACATCAAATGTCATCTGAGTGTTAAACGTGAGTTTTACCGTGACTTCAGTCTCTGTGTTCCTCTGAGTTCATGCGTGACATCAAATATCTGTTAAATGTGAGTTTTACAGTGACTTCAGTCTCTGTGTTCCTCTGAGTTCATGCATGACATCAAATATCACCTGTTAAACGTGAGTTTTACTGTGACTTCGGTTATGAACTAAAAATATATTTGCTTCTCATCTATTCCTGAGTTAACTCTAAAATAACTGCTAGATGGGTATGAAGTGGTGTCCTGTCTCCAGATGTGGAAAGTGGTAATCTAATACTGTCGTCCTGCTAACATTCTTCCCATACAGTGTTGTATGGCATGAGATTATTGATGTTTGTACCTGTAAGCTAGTATTAATTATGTTTCTATAACCACTTACTTCAAATTATTTTTTATGTATGCGAGTCCTCTTCAGAGTAGAATACTGCAGGTTGCTAGTATGCAAAGATTTGGCACTGCATCTAAGTGTCACATTGAGTCGAACAATCTTCTGGAACTGGAAAACTCAGGACACATTGAGTCAAACAATCTTCTGGAACTTGAATTCTCTGAAAACATTGAGTCGAACAATATTCTTGAAGTTAAAAACTCTGAAAACATTGAGTCGAACAATCTTCTGGAACTTGAAAACTCTGGAACCTTCTGGAACCTGAAAACTCTGGAACCTTCTGGAACTTGAAAACTCTGGACACATTGAGTCGAACAATCTTCTGGAACTTGAATTCTCTGAAAATATTAAGTCGAACATTCTTCTGGAGATTGAATACTCTGGACACATTGAGTCAAACAATCTTCTATAACTTGAAAACTCTGTACACATTTATTTTAATTTAATACAAATTTTGTATGCACATTTTTTCAGATGAAGGTCCACCTAATATACAATTTAACCACCAAGGTTATCTTATCCTTGCCAGGGAAAATGAAGCAGAACAATTAGCGGTGAACATAGATATGCAAAAGTAAGAGTTAGAAGTAATTGTGGCTTGGATTATGTTTTGTGTTTGTGATTAATTTGTTTATGATTCAAAACAAACTTCAACTTTGCTTGTTTGTCACTTTGACCTAAAAAGGAAAATGGCAACACTGTGACCTGACATGCATGTTGTAAAAGACAATTAAGAAGAATTCAGGGTAGTATTGACTGTCCCATCCCATAGGTCAAAGCATGGCCGACTCCAGTATAGAGACATATAAACACATTCTTTTTCTACTTAGTTCCTATAGTGCAAAATTAAAAAATAAACATTTAAAAATATTTCCTTCTTTCTTTTTATGCGACATAAACACATTCTTTTTCTACTTAGATCATATAGTGCAAAATTTAAAAAATAAACATTTTTATAAAATATACTTTGTATGTAAATATGCAACATATTAACACATTATTTTTTTCTACTTAGTTCCTATAGTGCAAAAGTTCAAAAATAAACATTTAAAAAAAAATTACTTTATTTCTTTTTATGCGATATATAAACACATTATTTTTCAACTTAGTTTCTATAGTGCAAAATTCAGAAGTAAACATTTTTATAAAATATACTTTGTATGTAAATATGCAACATATTAACACATTAATTTTTTTCTACTTAGTTCCTATAGTGCAAAATTAAAAAATAAACATTTAAAAAAAATTTACCCTTTTCTTTTTATGCGACATATAAAGACATTCTTTTTCTACTTAGTTCTTATAGTGCAAAATTCAAAAATAAACATTAAAAAAATTTTCTTTTTTCTTTTTATGCGACATAAACACATTCTTTTTCTAATTAGATCCTATATTTCAAAATACAAAAATATATACATTTAAAAAAATGTACTTTTTTCTTTTTATGCGACATATAAACACATTCTTTTTCTACTTAGTGCAAAAATCAGAAGTAAATATTATTATAAAATTATATTATTAAGATACATTGCTGAAATGTGTTGAAAAGTTTCAAAATCAAAGAAATATTTTTCTAATGATAAATTAGATACATTTATGAGATGTGTTGAAAAGATTGAAAAAGAAAATTAAAAAATATATTTCTAATGATAAACTATATACATTTATGAAATGTGTTGAAAAGTTTCAAAATCAAAAAAATATATTTCTAATGATAAAAACTAGATACATTTATGAAATGTGTTGAAAAATTTCAAAAAGAAAATCAAAAAATAAATTTCTATTGATAAACTATATACACTTATGAAATGTGTTCAAAACTTTGAAAATAAAAAAAAAAATATTTATAATGATAAACTATATACATTTATGAGATGTGTTGAAAAGTTTGAAAAAGAAAATAAAAAAATATATTTCTAATGATAAACTAGATACATTGCTGAAATGTGTTGAAAAGTTGTTTGAAAATCAAAAAAATATATTTCTAATGATAACAACTAGATACATTTATGAAATGTGTTGAAAAATTTCAAAATGAAAATCAAAAAATAAATTTCTATTGATAAACTATATACACTTATGAAATGTGTTCAAAACTTTGAAAATAAAAAAAATATATTTCTAATGATAAACTAGATACATTTATGAAATGTATTGAAAAGTTTGAAAAAGAAAATGAAAAGATATATTTCTAGTGATAATCGACCGGTAGATAAATTTATGAGATGTGTTGAAAAGTTTGAAAAAGAAAATTAAAAAATATATTTCTAATGATAAACTATATACATTTATGAAATGTGTTGAAAATTTGGAAATAAAAAATAAAAAAAATATATTTCAAGTGACAAACTAGATACATTTATGAAATATGTTGAAATGTTTGAACAAGCAAATTAAAAAATATATTTCTAATGATAAACTATATACACTTATGAAATGTGTTCAAAACTTTGAAAATAAAAAAAAAATATTTCTAATGATAAACTATATACATTTATGAAATGTGTTGAAAAGTTTGAAAAAGAAAATGAAAAGATATATTTCTAGTGATAATCTACCGGTAGATACATTTATGAGATGTGTAGAAAGAGATGTGTTGAAAAGTTTGAAAAAGAAAATAAAAAAATATATTTCTAGTGATACTCTACTGGTAGATACATTTATGAGATGTGTTGAAAAGTTTGAAAGTCAAAAAAAAAAATATTTCTAATGATAAACTAGATACATTGCTGAAATGTGTTGAAAAGTTTCAAAATCAAAAAAATATATTTCTAATGATAACAACTAGATACATTTATGAAATGTGTTGAAAAATTTCAAAAAGAAAATCAAAAAATAAATTTCTATTGATAAACTATATACACTTATGAAATGTGTTCAAAACTTTGAAAATAAAAAAAAAATATTTATAATGATAAACTATATACATTTATGAAATGTGTTCAAAACTTTGAAAATAAAAAAAAAATTTATAATGATAAACTATATACATTTATGAGATGTGTTGAAAAGTTTGAAAAAGAAAATAAAAAAATATATTTCTAATGATAAACTAGATACATTGCTGAAATGTGTTGAAAAGTTGTTTGAAAATCAAAAAAAATATATTTCTAATGATAACAACTAGATGATACATTTATGAAATGTGTTGAAAAATTTCAAAATGAAAATCAAAAAATAAATTTCTATTGATAAACTATATACACTTATGAAATGTGTTCAAAACTTTGAAAATAAAGTAAAATATTTATAATGATAAACTATATACATTTATGAAATGTATTGAAAAGTTTGAAAAAGAAAATGAAAATATATATTTCTAGTGATAATCTACCGGTAGATACATTTATGAGATGTGTTGAAAAGTTTGAAAAAGAAAATCAAAATTTATATTTCTAATAATTTGACAATCAATTTATGTGTTGAAATATTTGAAAAAGAAAATTAAAAAATATATTTCTAATGATAACCTATATACATTTATGAAATGTGTTGAAAAGTTTGAAAAAGAAAATGAAAAGATATATTTCTAGTGATAATCTACCGGTAGATACATTTATGAGATGTGTTGAAAAGATTGAAAAAGAAAATAAAAATATATATTTCTAGTGATACTCTACTGGTAGATACATTTATGAGATGTGTTGAAAAGTTTGAAAGTCAAAAAATAAATTTCTATTGATAAACTATATACACTTATGAAATGTGTTCAAAACTTTGAAAATCAAAAAAAATATTTATAATGATAAACTATATACATTTATGAAATGTATTGAAAAGTTTGAAAAAGAAAATAAAAAGATATATTTCTAGTGATAATCTACCGGTAGATACATTTATGAGATGTGTTGAAAAGTTTGAAAAAGAAAATCAAAATTTATATTTCTAATAATTTGACAATCAATTTATGTGTTGAAACATTTGAAAAAGAAAATTAAAAAATATATTTCTAGTGATACTCTACTGGTAGATACATTTATGAGATGTGTTGAAATGTTTGAAAAAGAAAATTAAAAAATATATTTCTAATGATAAACTATATACATTTATGAAATGTGTTGAAAATTTGGTAAAGAAAATTAAAAAATAAATTTCTATTGATCAACTATATACACTTATGAAATGTGTTTAAAAATTTGGAAAAGAAAATAAAAAAATATATTTCTAATGATAAACTATATACATTTATGAAATATGTTGAAAAGTTTGAACAAGAAATATAAAAAAATATATTTCTAATGATAAACTATATACATTTATGAAAAGTTTGAAAAAGAAAATAAAAAGATATATTTCTAGTGATACTCTACCGGTAGATACATTTATGAGATGTGTTGAACAGTTTGAAAATAAAAAATATATATTTCTAATGATAAACTAGATACATTTATGAGATGTGTTGAAAAGATTGAAAAAGAAAATAAAAAAATATATTTCTAATGATAAAAACTAGATACATTTATGAAATGTGTTGAAAAATTTCAAAAAGAAAATCAAAAAATAAATTTCTATTGATAAACTATATACACTTATGAAATGTGTTCAAAACATTGAAAATAAAAAAATTATTTATAATGATAAACTATATACATTTATGAAATGTATTGAAAAGTTTGAAAAAGAAAATGAAAAGATATATTTCTAGTGATAATCTACCGGTAGATACATTTATGAGATGTGTTGAAAAGTTTGAAAAAGAAAATCAAAAAATATATTTCTAATAATTTGACAATCAATTTATGTGTTGAAACGTTTGAAAAATAAAATAAAAAAATATATTTCTAGTGATACTCTACTGGTAGATACATTTATGAGATGTGTTGAAAAGTTTGAAAAAGAAAATTAAAAAAATATATTTCTAATGATAAACTATATACATTTATGAAAAGTTTGAAAAAGAAAATAAAAAGATATATTTCTAATGATAAACTATCGGTAGATACATTTATGAGATGTGTTGAAAAGTTTGAAAATCAAAAAAAAATATTTCTAATGATAAACTAGATACATTTATGAAATGTGTTGAAAATTTTTCAAAATCAAACAAATATATTTCTAAATATAAAAACTAGATACATTTATGAAATGTGTTGAAACGTTTGAAAAAGAAAATCAAAAAATAAATTTCTATTGATCAACTATATACACTTATGAAATGTGTTCAAAACTTTGAAAATAAAAAAAAAATATTTATAATGATAAACTATATACATTTATGAAATGTGTTGAAAAGTTTGAAATAGAAAATGAAAAGATATATTTCTAGTGATAATCTACCGATAGATACATTTATAAGATGTGTTGAAAAGATTGAAAAAGAAAATAAAAATATATATTTCTAGTGATACTCTACTGGTAGATACATTTATGAGATGTGTTGAAAAGTTTGAAAGTCAAAAAAAAAATATTTCTAATGATAAACTAGATACATTTATGAAATGTGTTCAAAACTTTGAAAATTAAAAAAAAATATTTATAATGATAAACTATATACATTTATGAAAGGTATTGAAAAGTTTGAAAAAGAAATTGAAAAGATATATTTCTAGTGATAATCTACCGGTAGACACATTTATGAGATGTGTTGAAAAGTTTGAAAAAGAAAATCAAAAAATATATTTCGAATGATAAACTACCGGTAGATACATTTATGAGATGTGTTGAAAAGTTGTTTGAAAATCAAAAAAATATATTTCTAATGATAAAAACTAGATACATTTATGAAATGTGTTGAAAGATTTCAAAAAGAAAATCAAAAAATAAATTTCTATTGATAAACTATATACACTTATGAAATGGGTTCAAAACATTGAAAATAAAAAAGAAATATTTATAATGATAAACTATATACATTTATGAAATGTATTGAAAAGTTTGAAAAAGAAAATATATATTTCTAGTATAATCTACTGGTAGATAAATTTATGAGATGTGTTCTTCTTCTTCTTCTTTCGTTCACTTGAAACATGTCTATATCTGTAATTCTGTCTCCTTAATAAAACTCACTGTCCTTTGTAGTTCATACAGTGTCCCATAGAGCTTTGATTCCAGTGTTGTTTCCTTTGGCCAATATGTCTGCCTCAGCGTTTCATGCTCAGAACACTCTTGAAGTATATGTTTGGCACTCTGTGCTGCCTGTCCACATGTACACATGGCCGTGTTGCCAATCTTGAACTTTGTATACATGTGACTGCGGAGTCGGTTGTGTCCTGTTCTGAGATGTAGAATTATAACTTGTTCTGATCTGTTCATAATGTGATAGTCATCTTGTGTTGGTGTTTGTGGCTTTCTTATTGACTTTATCATCTGTTTTTTCTGATGGTAGGTGATTGGTATATCTGGTTGGTCTTCGCAGCACCTTCCTTAGCCAGTTGGTCTGCTTTTTCATTTCCTGGTATTCCACAGTGAGAGGGTATCCACTGCATGGTTATCCTATACTGGTAAGACAATTCGCTAAGTAGTTTTTTCAAGTCTGTTAGTTTTCCAGACTGGAGAGCTTGAAGCACTGACCTTGCATCTGTCAGGAATACCACAGGCTGTAGGCCATAGTTGGAGTTCAGCAGTTTTTTAGCTGCCACACTAATTGCCTGGATTTCTGCATCATAATTATTGCAGAATTTTCCCGTCGGTGTTCTGATTGTATCTCTAGGCTTGTGTGGATATTCTATATATACACCTGCACCTCCATTCCTCACAGCATTCTGTGCTGACCCATCTGTGTACACTCTGACTCATATATCTTGTGGATATTCCTCATCCAAGAAACTGAGGGTGACTGTCATTCGCTGCACACTGTTCTGTTCGTCCTCGCTTAGTATTCCTTTCACATGGGTCTGAATGTATATTGGTATTCCATGGCTTTCACTCCACGGGGTTTGTTCTGGTACAGACCTTAAGGGGCTGTCAACTTTAGGTAGGTCTGTAAGTTGTCTACGGAGTCGTTTAGCTTGTTGGATAAAGCTGCTCCTTTTCAGTCGCCCCATTGCTATATTTTGGAATCTTTCCTTCATTGGATGACTTGGCATACACTGAAACTTTTCTGCTTGAATTAGTACTTTTGTGTCTCTTCGTTCGCCAAGTGTTTGCATTCTTCCCATTTTCTGCATCTCTGCTATGGGTGTTGATTACATTGCTCCCAACATTATTCTAAGTGCCTGGTTTTGCACTTTATCTAGGTCTTGTAATGTGGTGATTGATGCAGGACACCACGCAGCTGAACCATATTCCAGGTGTGGTCTTATGCCTTGCTGGTAAACTTTACTGAGTATATTTCCACTGGCTCCCCATGTGGTTCCACTTAGTTTTCTCAGGATAGCTAACTTCCTTCTGGCTTTTGTTGTTGCTTTGTTTATGTGCTGCTTCCATGTCAGCTTATCATCAAAAGTAACTCCGAGGTATGTGGGTTGTTTGTCTTCTTTCAAGAGCTCTCCATCTATCTTGATATGACCAGCTTTTTGTTTTGGTGAGAGGGTAAAGAGTGTAGTGCTGCACTTATCTGTGTTAATGCTGACGCACCATCTATTTGCCCATAATGTTAGGGCATCGATAGCTCTTTGTATTTGTTTAGTGGCCACTGTTGCATGTTCTTCCGTGCACCAGATCACCAGGTCGTCAGCATACATTGCCACTTTGATCCAGTGTGGTAGTTCAGCAACTAGGTCATTGATGTAAACCAAGAAAAGTGTGGGTGACAGGACTCCTCCCTGGGGGACTCCATGACGCAGTAGAACTTTCTTGCTCTTGCGACCATCTAATTGTACCCTGGCTCTTCTATTATGCAGGTATGCTTTTACCCATTTGAACATTCTTGAGCTAACCCTGCAATTTCGCAATTTCTTTAGGAGCCCTTCTTTCCAGACCTTATCAAATGCTTTCCTGAGGTCTATCCATGCTGCTAGTACCAGTTTCTTTTCTTGGAAGGCATCCTCAATCTCTTGGGAGAGGTAGGTTGCCTGATCTTCAGTAGAGTAGCACTGTCTGAAACCTGCTTGCTGTGATACCAGAAGGTTTTCACTTTCAAGGTACCACTGCATCCTAAGATTGATAATGCGTTCCATTGTTTTACATAGACAGCTTGTGAGGCTGATGGGCCTGTAGTTGGAGACTGTGTAGCCATCTTTTCCTGATTTGAGGAGTGGTATCATTATTGCTTCTCTCCACGCCTGTGGTACATTACCTGTGGACCAGCTTGTGTTAAAGATCTGCAGTAGCTTTGCTCTTGCTGCAATTCCCAGGTTTCTAATCATTTCATTGGACACTCCATCAGTTCCAGGGGACTTTTTCAATTTGGATATTGCATGCTCCAGTTCTCTCATTGTGATTGGTGCCTCCATGACTTCAGGTATAGGTTCACCTTGTCCAATGTTTTGCTGGTTCTCTCGAACCTCCTGTTGTTTGTCTGGGCTGACTTTGACGTTATTGTCTTCTGCAAAGGAATCTGCAAAGTAATCAGCTGCATGTTTACCTGCTAAAATGTCTCTATCTTTATAAAGTGTGATCCTGGTATTTCTCCCTGTACCTTCATCATTTAGTTGTTTTACAAGTTTCCATAATTTCCTAGTATCTCTTTCTAGGTTCAGCGACTCTGTTTTTTCTTTCCAGCTGCTCCGTCTGGCTTGTAACTTGGCTCTTTGAAATTTAGCCTTTGTTTGCTGATATTTGTTGTGATGTTCTTGGCTAGGTCTGTTCTCAGCCTGCTGTCTAGATGTTTCCATCTCATTTTGCAGCTTTTCCAGTTCATCATTCCAGTAGGGTTTGTAGTTTTTGCGTGCCCCCCTGGGTATGGTTTTACTAGCAGCATGTAGTATACATCTATTAAATTCACTCACTGCTCTATTGATGTCTTTGTCCAAGTTCATGTCCTTAGCTAGAACACTGGTTAAATGCTGGTACATTTTCCAGTCTGCCCTTTTATAGTTCCACCTAGTGAGCGTGCTGCTGTCCTTGGTAAATTCATTGTGGATTTCCAGAAATACTGGTCTGTGATCACTACCTCCAAGCTGCTTTCCAACAACTCGTGTGATGTTCCATTCCAAGCCTGGTGAGTGGAATGCCAGGTCTGGTGTAGAGGTGGTGTGCCATGCTCTCGAGTAGAAGGTTGGCGAGTCTGCTGGCTGGTTAATAAGGATGAGATTATTTTCATCCTGCCAGCTCTCAAGTTCCTCACCTCTCTTGTCGATATGATCATAGCCCAACTCTGAGAGTGGCTGTTGAAGTCACCACACACCATAAGTCTCTCTTTGTCTGGAATTGTGTCTAGTGCCAATGGTTTATCATTTGGGCAGTAGTAGTTCTGCACTGTCTGTTTTTAGGTGGAGCATCTGGTATTCTGCCCCTTCCATATATACTTCCAGCTGACATGCGCTGATATTGTTTTTAACAAGTGTCAGAATTTCACCCTTTCGCCTGTCCTTTCGGTCAGATCGGTAGCACTGGTAGCCTCTGATTTTGAAGGCTATGTCGCTGCTGAGGTGTGTTTCTTGGATACAGCATATGTTAACTTGTTCTTCACTGAGGACATTTTCAAGTTCCAATTTTTTGCTGTATCCATCTCTTTTACTGTTGACACCCTCAGCATTCCAGTGCATTATTTTTATTGGTCGTTTGTTTGTTTGGCCAGTAGCTCTATTCCCTTGCCTCCTGGCTCCTCGAGGCAATTGAGAAGGACTTTCAGTAACTGAGGTTGGGCCCTTTCGAGGTATAGGGCCAGGCACCGTCCCTGCCTGAATGTCCGCCACAGGGCAGGCACCATAACTATTTATAGATGTAGACATGTTTCCATTGTGTTTTGTGCGTGGCATCCTGATTATCTGTGCGCCTTTTGGCTGGATGCCTCCGTCTTCAGCACTCTGCTTACTTGGGCAGGACTATGGTCCTGCTCGAGTGGGACTGCCCGACCAGTCTTAGTTTCCAGCCCCTGATGGCTGAACTAAGCCCCATCACCTCTGCAAGGTGCTGGTCTCGATGGGGATGAGATGTGTTGAAAAGTTTGAAAAAGAAATTCAAAAAATATATTTCTAATAATTTGACAATCAATTTATGTGTTGACACGTTTGAAAAATAAAATGAAAAGACATATTTCTAATGATAAACTACCGGTAGATACATTTATGAGATGTGTTGAAAAGTTTGAAAATCAAAAAAAAAATATTTCTAATGATAAACTGGATACATTTATGAAATGTGTTCAAAAGTTTCAATATCAAAAAAATATATTTCTAATGATAAAAACTAGATACATTTATGAAATGTGTTGAAAAGTTTGAAAAAAAAAATCAAAAAATAAATTTCTATTGATACACTATATATACTTATGAAATGTGTTGAAAAGTTTGAAAATTAAAAAATATATTTCTAATGATAAACTACCGGTAGATACATTTATGAGATGTGTTGAAAAGTTTGAAAAAGAAAATAAAAAGAAATATTTCTAATGATAAACTATATACATTTATGAAATGTGTTGAAAAGTTTGAAAATCAAAAAATATATTTCTAATGATAAAAACTAGATACATTTATGAAATACCCGGTATGTTGAAAAGTTTGAACAAGAAAATTTAAAAAATATATTTCTAATGATAAACTATATTCATTTATGAGATGTGTTGAAAAGATTGAAAAAGAAAATAAAAAAATATATTTCTAATGATAAACTATATTCATTTATGAAATGTGTTGAGAAGTTTGAACAAGAAAATAAGAAAAAAAAAAATATTTCTAATGATAAACTATATACATTTATGAAAAGTTTGAAAAAGAAAATGAAAAGATATATTTCTAGTGATAATCTACCGGTAGATACATTTATGAGATGTGTTGAAAAGTTTGAAAAAGAAAATCAAAAAATATATTTCTAGTGATATTCTACCGGTAGATTCATTTATGAGATGTGTTGAACAGTTTGAAAATGAAAATAAAAATATATATTTCTAATGATAAACTAGATACATTTATGAGATGTGTTGAACAGTTTGATAATTAAAAAAATATATTTCTAATGATAAGCTAGATACATTTATGAGATGTGTTGAAAAGATTGAAAAAGAAAATAAAAAAATATATTTCTAATGATAAACTACAGGTAGATACATTTATGAGATGTGTTGAAAAGTTGTTTGAAAATCAAAAAAATATATTCTAATGATAAACTAGATACATTTATGAGATGTGTTGAACAGTTTGAAAATTTAAAAAATATATTTCTAATGATAAACTAGATACATTTATGAGATGTGTTGAAAAGATTGAAAAAGAAAATAAGAAAAAAATATTTCTAATTATAAACTATATACATTTATGAAAAGTTTGAAAAAGAAAATGAAAAGATATATTTCTAGTGATACTCTACCGGTAGATACATTTATGAGATGTGTTGAAAAGATTGAAAAAGAAAATAAAAAAATATATTTCTAATGATAAACTACAGGTAGATACATTTATGAGATGTGTTGAAAAGTTGTTTGAAAATCAAAAAAATATATTTCTAATGATAAAAACTAGATACATTTATGAAATGTGTTGAAAAATTTCAAAAAGAAAATCAAAAAATAAATTTCTATTGATAAACTATATACACTTATGAAATGTGTTCACAGCTTTGAAAATTAAAAAAAATATTTATAATGATAAACTATATACATTTATGAAATGTATTGAAAAGTTTAAAAAAGAAACTGAAAAGATATATTTCTAGTGATAATCTACCGGTAGATACATTTATGAGATGTGTTGAAAAGTTTGAAAAAGAAAATCAAAAAATATATTTCTAATAATTTGACAATCAATTTATGTGTTGACACGTTTGAAAAAGAAAATAAAAAAATATATTTCTAGTGATAAACTATATACATTTATGAAATATGTTGAAAAGTTTGAACAAGAAAATAAGAAAAAAATATTTCTAATGATAAACTATATACATTTATGAAAAGTTTGAAAAAGAAAATGAAAAGATATATTTCTAGTGATAATCTACCGGTAGATACATTTATGAGATGTGTTGAAAAGTTTGAAAAAGAAAATAAAAAAATATATTTCTAATGATAAGCTAGATACATTTATGAGATGTGTTGAAAAGATTGAAAAAGAAAATAAAAAAATATATTTCTAATGATAAACTACAGGTAGATACATTTATGAGATGTGTTGAAAAGTTGTTTGAAAATCAAAAAAATATATTTCTAATGATAAAAACTAGATACATTTATGAAATGTGTTGAAAAATTTCAAAAAGAAAATCAAAAAATAAATTTCTATTGATAAACTATATACACTTATGAAATGTGTTCACAGCTTTGAAAATTAAAAAAAATATTTATAATGATAAACTATATACATTTATGAAATGTATTGAAAAGTTTAAAAAAAGAAACTGAAAAGATATATTTCTAGTGATAATCTACCGGTAGATACATTTATGAGATGTGTTGAAAAGTTTGAAAAAGAAAATCAAAAAATATATTTCTAATAATTTGACAATCAATTTATGTGTTGACACGTTTGAAAAAGAAAATAAAAAAATATATTTCTAGTGATAAACTATATACATTTATGAAATATGTTGAAAAATTTGAACAAGAAAATAAGAAAAAAATATTTCTAATGATAAACTATATACATTTATGAAAAGTTTGAAAAAGAAAATGAAAAGATATATTTCTAGTGATAATCTACCGGTAGATACATTTATGAGATGTGTTGAAAAGTTTGAAAAAAAAAAAAAATATATATTTCTAGTGATAAACTATATACATTTATGAAATATGTTGAAAAGTTTGAACAAGAAAATAAGAAAAAAATATTTCTAATGATAAACTATATACATTTATGAAAAGTTTGAAAAAGAAAATGAAAAGATATATTTCTAGTGATAATCTACCGGTAGATACATTTATGAGATGTGTTGAAAAGTTTGAAAAAGAAAATGAAAAAATATATTTCTAATAATTTGACAATCAATTTATGTGTTGACACGTTTGAAAAAGAAAATAAAAAAATATATTTCTAGTGATACTCTACTGGTAGATACATTTATGAGATGTGTTGAAAGTTTGAAAAAGAAAATGAAAAAATATATTTCTAGTGATAAACTATATACATTTATGAAATATGTTGAAAAGTATGAACAAGAAATTAAGAAAAAAATATTTCTAATGATAAACTATATACATTTATGAAAAGTTTGAAAAAGAAAATGAAAAGATATATTTCTAGTGATAATCTACCGGTAGATACATTTATGAGATGTGTTGAACAGTTGAAAATCAAAAAAATATATTTCTAATGATAAACTAGATACATTTATGAGATGTGTTGAAAAGATTGAAAAAGAAAATAAAAAAATATATTTCTAATGATAAACTACCGGTAGATACATTTATGAGATGTGGTGAAAAGTTGTTTGAAAATCAAAAAAATATAATTCTAATGATAAAAACTAGATACATTTATGAAATGTGTTGAAAATTTCAAAAAGAAAATCAAAAAATAAATTTCTATTGATAAATTATATACACTTATGAAATGTGTTCAAAACTTTGAAAATTAAACAAAAATATTTATAATGATAAACTATATACATTTATGAAATGTATTGAAAAGTTTAAAAAAGAGTCTGAAAAGATATATTTCTAGTGATAATCTACCGGTAGATACATTTATGAGATGTGTTGAAAAGTTTGAAAAAGAAAATCAAAAAATATATTTATAATGATAAACTACCGGTAGATACATTTATGAGATGTGTTGAAATGTTGTTTGAAAATCAAAAAAATATATTTCTAATGATAAAAACTAGATACATTTCTGAAATGTGTTGAAAGATTTCAAAAAGAAAATCAAAAAATAAATTTCTATTGATAAACTATATACACTTATGAAATGGGTTCAAAACTTTGAAAATAAAAAAGAAATATTTATAATGATAAAAACTAGATACATTTATGAAATGTGTTGAAAAGTTTGAAAAAGAAAATCAAAAAATAAATTTCTATTGATACACTATATATACTTATGAAATGTGTTGAAAAGTTTGAAAATCAAAAAATATATTTCTAATGATAAACTACCGGTAGATACATTTATGAGATGTGTTGAAAAGTTTGAATTTAAAAAAAATATATTCTAATGATAAACTAGATACATTTATGAGATGTGTTGAACAGTTTGAAAATTTAAAAAATATATTTCTAATGATAAACTAGATACATTTATGAGATGTGTTGAAAAGATTGAAAAAGAAAATAAGAAAAAAATATTTCTAATGATAAACTATATACATTTATGAAAAGTTTGAAAAAGAAAATGAAAAGATATATTTCTAGTGATACTCTACCGGTAGATACATTTATGAGATGTGTTGAACAGTTTGAAAATTAAAAAAATTTATTTCTAATGATAAACTACCGGTAGAAACATTTATGAGATGTGTTGAAAAGTTGTTTGAAAATCAAAAAAATATATTTCTAATGATAAAAACTAGATACATTTATGAAATGTGTTGAAAAATTTCAAAAAGAAAATCAAAAAATAAATTTCTATTGATAAACTATATACACTTATGAAATGTGTTCAAAGCTTTGAGAATTAAAAAAAATATTTATAATGATAAACTATATACATTTATGAAATGTATTGAAAAGTTTAAAAAAGAAACTGAAAAGATATATTTCTAGTGATAATCTACCGGTAGATACATTTATGAGATGTGTTGAAAAGTTTGAAAAAGAAAATCAAAAAATATATTTCTAATAATTTGACAATCAATTTATGTGTTGACACGTTTGAAAAAGAAAATAAAAAAATATATTTCTAGTGATACTCTACTGGTAGATACATTTATGAGATGTGTTGAAAAATTTGAAAAAGAAAATAAAAAAATATATTTCTAGTGATAAACTATATACATTTATGAAATATGTTGAAAAGTTTGAACAAGAAAATAAGAAAAAAATATTTCTAATAATAAACTATATACATTTATGAAAAGTTTGAAAAAGAAAATGAAAAGATATATTTCTAGTGATAATCTACCGGTAGATACATTTATGAGATGTGTTGAAAAGTTTAAAAAGAAAATTAAAAAATATATTTCTAGTGATACTCTACCGGTAGATACATTTATGAGATGTGTTGAACAGTTTGAAAATTTAAAAAATATATTTCTAATGATAAACTAGATACATTTATGAGATGTGTTGAAAAGATTGAAAAAGAAAATAAAAAAATATATTTCTAATGATAAACTACCGGTAGATACATTTATGAGATGTGGTGAAAAGTTGTTTGAAAATCAAAAAAGTATATTTCTAATGATAAAAACTAGATACATTTATGAAATGTGTTGAAAAATTTCAAAAAGAAAATCAAAAAATTAATTTCTATTGATAAACTATATACACTTATGAAATGTGTTCAAAACTTTGAAAATTAAAAAAAAATATTTCTAATGATAAAAACTAGATACATTTCTGAAATGTGTTGAAAGATTTCAAAAAGAAAATCAAAAAATAAATTTCTATTGATAAACTATATACACTTATGAAATGGGTTCAAAACTTTGATAATAAAAAAGAAATATTTATAATGATAAAAACTAGATACATTTATGAAATGTATTGAAAAGTTTGAAAATCAAAAAAAAAAATTTTCTAATGATAAACTGGATACATTTATGAAATGTGTTCAAAAGTTTCAATATCAAAAAAATATATTTCTAATGATAAAAACTAGATACATTTATGAAATGTGTTGAAAAGTTTGAAAAAGAAAATCAAAAAATAAATTTCTATTGATACACTATATATACTTATGAAATGTGTTGAAAAGTTTGAAAATCAAAAAATATATTTCTAATGATAAACTACCGGTAGATACATTTATGAGATGTGTTGAAAAGTTTGAATTTTAAAAAAAAATAAAAAAATAATGATAAACTATATACCTTTATGAAAAGTTTGAAAAAGAAAATCAAAAGATATATTTCTAGTGATACTCTACTGGTAGATACATTTATGAGATGTGTTGAAAAGTTTGAAAATCAAAAAATATATTTCTAATGATAAACTACCGGTTGATACATTTATGAGATGTGTTGAAAAGTTTTAATTTTAAAAAAATATATTTCTAATGATAAACTAGATACATTTATGAAAAGTTTGAAAAAGAAAATGAAAAGATATATTTCTAGTGATAATCTACCGGTAGATACATTTATGAGATGTGTTGAAAAGTTTGAAAAAGAAAATCAAAAAATATATTTCTAGTGATACTCTACCGGTAGAAACATTTATGAGATGTGTTGAAAAGTTTGAAAAAGAAAATAAAAAAATATATTTCTAGTGATAAACTATATACATTTATGAAATATGTTGAAAAGTTTGAACAAGAAATTAAGAAAAAAATATTTCTAATGATAAACTATATACATTTATGAAAAGTTTGAAAAAGAAAATGAAAAGATATATTTCTAGTGATAATCTACCGGTAGATACATTTATGAGATGTGTTGAACAGTTTGAAAATCAAAAAAAATATATTTCTAATGATAAACTAGATACATTTATGAGATGTGTTGAAAAGATTGAAAAAGAAAATAAAAAAATATATTTCTAATGATAAAAACTAGATACATTTATGAAATGTGTTGAAAAATTTCAAAAAGAAAATAAAAAAATAAATTTCTATTGATAAACTATATACACTTATGAAATGTGTTCAATACTTTGAAAATTAAAAAAAAATATTTATAATGATAAACTATATACATTTATGAAATGTATTGAAAAGTTTGAAAATCAAAAAAAAAAAATTTTCTAATGATAAACTGGATACATTTATGAAATGTGTTCAAAAGTTTCAATATCAAAAAAAATATATTTCTAATGATAAAAACTAGATACATTTATGAAATGTGTTGAAAAGTTTGAAAAAGAAAATCAAAAAATAAATTTCTATTGATACACTATATATACTTATGAAATGTGTTGAAAAGTTTGAAAATCAAAAAATATATTTCTAATGATAAACTACCGGTAGATACATTTATGAGATGTGTTGAAAAGTTTGAATTTAAAAAAAATATATTTCTAATGATAAACTATATACATTTATGAAAAGTTTGAAAAAGAAAATCAAAAGATATATTTCTAGTGATACTCTACTGGTAGATACATTTATGACATGTGTTGAAAAGTTTGAAAATCAAAAAATATATTTCTAATGATAAACTACCGGTAGATACATTTATGAGATGTGTTGAAAAGTTTTAATTTAAAAAAAATATATTTCTAATGATAAACTAGATACATTTATGAAAAGTTTGAAAAAGAAAATGAAAAGATATATTTCTAGTGATACTCTACTGGTAGATACATTTATGAGATGTGTTGAAAAGTTTGAAAAAGAAAATTAAAAAATATATTTCTAGTGATAAACTATATACATTTATGAAATATGTTGAAAAGTTTGAACAAGAAAAAAAGAAAAAAATATTTCTAATGATAAACTATATACATTTATGAAAAGTTTGAAAAAGAAAATGAAAAGATATATTTCTAGTGATAATCTACCGGTAGATACATTTATGAGATGTGTTGAAAAGTTTGAAAAAGAAAATCAAAAAATATATTTCTAGTGATACTCTACCGGTAGATACATTTATGAGATGTGTTGAACAGTTTGAAAATTTAAAAAATATATTTCTAATGATAAACTAGATACATTTATGAGATGTGTTGAAAAGATTGAAAAAGAAAATTAAAAAATATATTTCTAATGATAAAAACTAGATACATTTATGAAATGTGTTGAAAATTTCAAAAAGAAAATCAAAAAATAAATTTCTATTGATAAACTATATACACTTATGAAATGTGTTCAAAACTTTGAAAATTAAAAAAAAATATTTATAATGATAAACTATATACATTTATGAAATGTATTTAAAAGTTTAAAAAAGAGTCTGAAAAGATATATTTCTAGTGATAATCTACCGGTAGATACATTTATGAGATGTGTTGAAAAGTTTGAAAATCAAAAAATATATTTCTAATGATAAACTACCGGTTGATACATTTATGAGATGTGTTGAAAAGTTTTAATTTAAAAAAAATATATTTCTAATGATAAACTAGATACATTTATGAAAAGTTTGAAAAAGAAAATGAAAAGATATATTTCTAGTGATAATCTACCGGTAGATACATTTATGAGATGTGTTGAAAAGTTTGAAAAAGAAAATCAAAAAATATATTTCTAGTGATACTCTACCGGTAGATACATTTATGAGATGTGTTGAACAGTTTGAAAATTTAAAAAATATATTTCTAATGATAAACTAGATACATTTATGAGATGTGTTGAAAAGATTGAAAAAGAAAATAAAAAAATATATTTCTAATGATAAACTACCGGTAGATACATTTATGAGATGTGGTGAAAAGTTGTTTGAAAATCAAAAAAGTATATTTCTAATGATAAAAACTAGATACATTTATGAAATGTGTTGAAAAATTTCAAAAAGAAAATCAAAAAATTATTTTCTATTGATAAACTATATACACTTATGAAATGTGTTCAAAACTTTGAAAATTAAAAAAAAATATTTATAATGATAAACTATATACATTTATGAAATGTATTGAAAAGTTTAAAAAAGAGTCTGAAAATATATATTTCTAGTGATAATCTACCGGTAGATACATTTATGAGATGTGTTGAAAAGTTTGAAAAAGAAAATAAAAATATATATTTCTAGTGATAAACTATATACATTTATGAAATATGTTGAAAAGTTTGAACAAGAAATTAAGAAAAAAATATTTCTAATGATAAACTATATACATTTATGAAAAGTTTGAAAAAGAAAATGAAAAGATATATTTCTAGTGATAATCTACCGGTAGATACATTTATGAGATGTGTTGAACAGTTTGAAAATCAAAAAAAATATATTTCTAATGATAAACTAGATACATTTATGAGATGTGTTGAAAAGATTGAAAAAGAAAATAAAAAAATATATTTCTAATGATAAACTACCGGTAGATACATTTATGAGATGTGTTGAAAAGTTGTTTGAAAATCAAAAAAATATATTTCTAATGATAAAAACTAGATACATTTATGAAATGTGTTGAAAAATTTCAAAAAGAAAATAAAAAAATAAATTTCTATTGATAAACTATATACACTTATGAAATGTGTTCAATACTTTGAAAATTAAAAAAAAATATTTATAATGATAAACTATATACATTTATGAAATGTATTGAAAAGTTTGAAAATCAAAAAAAAAAATTTTATAATGATAAACTGGATACATTTATGAAATGTGTTCAAAAGTTTCAATATCAAAAAAATATATTTCTAATGATAAAAACTAGATACATTTATGAAATGTGTTGAAAAGTTTGAAAAAGAAAATCAAAAAATAAATTTCTATTGATACACTATATATACTTATGAAATGTGTTGAAAAGTTTGAAAATCAAAAAATATATTTCTAATGATAAACTACCGGTAGATACATTTATGAGATGTGTTGAAAAGTTTGAATTTAAAAAAAAAATAAAAAAATAATGATAAACTATATACCTTTATGAAAAGTTTGAAAAAGAAAATCAAAAGATATATTTCTAGTGATACTCTACTGGTAGATACATTTATGAGATGTGTTGAAAAGTTTGAAAATCAAAAAATATATTTCTAATGATAAACTACCGGTTGATACATTTATGAGATGTGTTGAAAAGTTTTAATTTAAAAAAAATATATTTCTAATGATAAACTAGATACATTTATGAAAAGTTTGAAAAAGAAAATGAAAAGATATATTTCTAGTGATAATCTACCGGTAGATACATTTATGAGATGTGTTGAAAAGTTTGAAAAAGAAAATCAAAAAATATATTTCTAGTGATACTCTACCGGTAGATACATTTATGAGATGTGTTGAACAGTTTGAAAATTTAAAAAATATATTTCTAATGATAAACTAGATACATTTATGAGATGTGTTGAAAAGATTGAAAAAGAAAATAAAAAAATATATTTCTAATGATAAACTACCGGTAGATACATTTATGAGATGTGGTGAAAAGTTGTTTGAAAATCAAAAAAGTATATTTCTAATGATAAAAACTAGATACATTTATGAAATGTGTTGAAAAATTTCAAAAAGAAAATCAAAAAATTATTTTCTATTGATAAACTATATACACTTATGAAATGTGTTCAAAACTTTGAAAATTAAAAAAAAATATTTATAATGATAAACTATATACATTTATGAAATGTATTGAAAAGTTTAAAAAAGAGTCTGAAAAGATATATTTCTAGTGATAATCTACCGGTAGATACATTTATGAGATGTGTTGAAAAGTTTGAAAAAGAAAATAAAAATATATATTTCTAGTGATAAACTATATACATTTATGAAATATGTTGAAAAGTTTGAACAAGAAATTAAGAAAAAAATATTTCTAATGATAAACTATATACATTTATGAAAAGTTTGAAAAAGAAAATGAAAAGATATATTTCTAGTGATAATCTACCGGTAGATACATTTATGAGATGTGTTGAACAGTTTGAAAATCAAAAAAAATATATTTCTAATGATAAACTAGATACATTTATGAGATGTGTTGAAAAGATTGAAAAAGAAAATAAAAAAATATATTTCTAATGATAAACTACCGGTAGATACATTTATGAGATGTGTTGAAAAGTTGTTTGAAAATCAAAAAAATATATTTCTAATGATAAAAACTAGATACATTTATGAAATGTGTTGAAAAATTTCAAAAAGAAAATAAAAAAATAAATTTCTATTGATAAACTATATACACTTATGAAATGTGTTGAAAAGTTTCAAAAATCAAAAAATATATTTCTAATGATAAACTACCGGTAGATACATTTATGAGATGTGTTGAAAAGTTTGAATTTAAAAAAAATATATTTCTAATGATAAACTATATACATTTATGAAAAGTTTGAAAAAGAAAATCAAAAAATAAATTTCTATTGATACACTATATATACTTATGAAATGTGTTGAAAAGTTTCAAAAATCAAAAAATATATTTCTAATGATAAACTACCGGTAGATACATTTATGAGATGTGTTGAAAAGTTTGAATTTAAAAAAAATATATTTCTAATGATAAACTATATACATTTATGAAAAGTTTGAAAAAGAAAATCAAAAGATATATTTCTAGTGATACTCTACTGGTAGATACATTTATGACATGTGTTGAAAAGTTTGAAAATCAAAAAATATATTTCTAATGATAAACTACCGGTAGATACATTTATGAGATGTGTTGAAAAGTTTTAATTTAAAAAAAATATATTTCTAATGATAAACTAGATACATTTATGAAAAGTTTGAAAAAGAAAATGAAAAGATATATTTCTAGTGATACTCTACTGGTAGATACATTTATGAGATGTGTTGAAAAGTTTGAAAAAGAAAATTAAAAAATATATTTCTAGTGATAAACTATATACATTTATGAAATATGTTGAAAAGTTTGTACAAGAAAATAAGAAAAAAATATTTCTAATGATAAACTATATACATTTATGAAAAGTTTGAAAAAGAAAATGAAAAGATATATTTCTAGTGATAATCTACCGGTAGATACATTTATGAGATGTGTTGAAAAGTTTGAAAAAGAAAATCAAAAAATATATTTCTAGTGATACTCTACCGGTAGATACATTTATGAGATGTGTTGAACAGTTTGAAAATTAAAAAAATATATTTCTAATGATAAACTAGATACATTTATGAGATGTGTTGAAAAGATTGAAAAAGAAAATAAAAAAATATATTTCTAATGATAAACTACCGGTAGATACATTTATGAGATGTGGTGAAAAGTTGTTTGAAAATCAAAAAAGTATATTTCTAATGATAAAAACTAGATACATTTATGAAATGTGTTGAAAGATTTCAAAAAGAAAATCAAAAAATAAATTTCTATTGATAAACTATATACACTTATGAAATGGGTTCAAAACTTTGAAAATAAAAAAGAAATATTTATAATGATAAAAACTAGATACATTTATGAAATGTATTGAAAAGTTTGAAAATCAAAAAAAATAATTTTCTAATGATAAACTATATACATTTATGAAATGTGTTCAAAAGTTTCAATATCAAAAAAATATATTTCTAATGATAAAAACTAGATACATTTATGAAATGTGTTGAAAAGTTTGAAAAAGAAAATCAAAAAATAAATTTCTATTGATACACTATATATACTTATGAAATGTGTTGAAAAGTTTGAAAATCAAAAAATATATTTCTAATGATAAACTACCGGTAGATACATTTATGAGATGTGTTGAAAAGTTTGAATTTTAAAAAAAAATAAAAAAATAATGATAAACTATATACCTTTATGAAAAGTTTGAAAAAGAAAATCAAAAGATATATTTCTAGTGATACTCTACTGGTAGATACATTTATGAGATGTGTTGAAAAGTTTGAAAATCAAAAAATATATTTCTAATGATAAACTACCGGTTGATACATTTATGAGATGTGTTGAAAAGTTTTAATTTAAAAAAAATATATTTCTAATGATAAACTAGATACATTTATGAAAAGTTTGAAAAAGAAAATGAAAAGATATATTTCTAGTGATAATCTACCGGTAGATACATTTATGAGATGTGTTGAAAAGTTTGAAAAAGAAAATCAAAAAATATATTTCTAGTGATACTCTACCGGTAGATACATTTATGAGATGTGTTGAACAGTTTGAAAATTTAAAAAATATATTTCTAATGATAAACTAGATACATTTATGAGATGTGTTGAAAAGATTGAAAAAGAAAATAAAAAAATATATTTCTAATGATAAACTACCGGTAGATACATTTATGAGATGTGGTGAAAAGTTGTTTGAAAATCAAAAAAGTATATTTCTAATGATAAAAACTAGATACATTTATGAAATGTGTTGAAAAATTTCAAAAAGAAAATCAAAAAATTATTTTCTATTGATAAACTATATACACTTATGAAATGTGTTCAAAACTTTGAAAATTAAAAAAAAATATTTATAATGATAAACTATATACATTTATGAAATGTATTGAAAAGTTTAAAAAAGAGTCTGAAAAGATATATTTCTAGTGATAATCTACCGGTAGATACATTTATGAGATGTGTTGAAAAGTTTGAAAAAGAAAATAAAAATATATATTTCTAGTGATAAACTATATACATTTATGAAATATGTTGAAAAGTTTGAACAAGAAATTAAGAAAAAAATATTTCTAATGATAAACTATATACATTTATGAAAAGTTTGAAAAAGAAAATGAAAAGATATATTTCTAGTGATAATCTACCGGTAGATACATTTATGAGATGTGTTGAACAGTTTGAAAATCAAAAAAAATATATTTCTAATGATAAACTAGATACATTTATGAGATGTGTTGAAAAGATTGAAAAAGAAAATAAAAAAATATATTTCTAATGATAAACTACCGGTAGATACATTTATGAGATGTGTTGAAAAGTTGTTTGAAAATCAAAAAAATATATTTCTAA
The DNA here is from genome assembly GCA_034231615.1 of Meghimatium bilineatum. Classification (NCBI taxonomy): domain Eukaryota; kingdom Metazoa; phylum Mollusca; class Gastropoda; order Stylommatophora; family Philomycidae; genus Meghimatium; species Meghimatium bilineatum. Next base: position 33,470,816 of record CM067317.1, on the reverse strand, counting down.
TGATAAAAACTAGATACATTTATGAAATGTGTTGAAAAATTTCAAAAAGAAAATAAAAAAATAAATTTCTATTGATAAACTATATACACTTATGAAATGTGTTCAATACTTTGAAAATTAAAAAAAAATATTTATAATGATAAACTATATACATTTATGAAATGTATTGAAAAGTTTGAAAATCAAAAAAAAAAATTTTATAATGATAAACTGGATACATTTATGAAATGTGTTCAAAAGTTTCAATATCAAAAAAATATATTTCTAATGATAAAAACTAGATACATTTATGAAATGTGTTGAAAAGTTTGAAAAAGAAAATCAAAAAATAAATTTCTATTGATACACTATATATACTTATGAAATGTGTTGAAAAGTTTGAAAATCAAAAAATATATTTCTAATGATAAACTACCGGTAGATACATTTATGAGATGTGTTGAAAAGTTTGAATTTTAAAAAAAAATAAAAAAATAATGATAAACTATATACCTTTATGAAAAGTTTGAAAAAGAAAATCAAAAGATATATTTCTAGTGATACTCTACTGGTAGATACATTTATGAGATGTGTTGAAAAGTTTGAAAATCAAAAAATATATTTCTAATGATAAACTACCGGTTGATACATTTATGAGATGTGTTGAAAAGTTTTAATTTAAAAAAAATATATTTCTAATGATAAACTAGATACATTTATGAAAAGTTTGAAAAAGAAAATGAAAAGATATATTTCTAGTGATAATCTACCGGTAGATACATTTATGAGATGTGTTGAAAAGTTTGAAAAAGAAAATCAAAAAATATATTTCTAGTGATACTCTACCGGTAGATACATTTATGAGATGTGTTGAACAGTTTGAAAATTTAAAAAATATATTTCTAATGATAAACTAGATACATTTATGAGATGTGTTGAAAAGATTGAAAAAGAAAATAAAAAAATATATTTCTAATGATAAACTACCGGTAGATACATTTATGAGATGTGGTGAAAAGTTGTTTGAAAATCAAAAAAGTATATTTCTAATGATAAAAACTAGATACATTTATGAAATGTGTTGAAAAATTTCAAAAAGAAAATCAAAAAATTATTTTCTATTGATAAACTATATACACTTATGAAATGTGTTCAAAACTTTGAAAATTAAAAAAAAATATTTATAATGATAAACTATATACATTTATGAAATGTATTGAAAAGTTTAAAAAAGAGTCTGAAAAGATATATTTCTAGTGATAATCTACCGGTAGATACATTTATGAGATGTGTTGAAAAGTTTGAAAAAGAAAATAAAAATATATATTTCTAGTGATAAACTATATACATTTATGAAATATGTTGAAAAGTTTGAACAAGAAATTAAGAAAAAAATATTTCTAATGATAAACTATATACATTTATGAAAAGTTTGAAAAAGAAAATGAAAAGATATATTTCTAGTGATAATCTACCGGTAGATACATTTATGAGATGTGTTGAACAGTTTGAAAATCAAAAAAAATATATTTCTAATGATAAACTAGATACATTTATGAGATGTGTTGAAAAGATTGAAAAAGAAAATAAAAAAATATATTTCTAATGATAAACTACCGGTAGATACATTTATGAGATGTGTTGAAAAGTTGTTTGAAAATCAAAAAAATATATTTCTAATGATAAAAACTAGATACATTTATGAAATGTGTTGAAAAATTTCAAAAAGAAAATAAAAAAATAAATTTCTATTGATAAACTATATACACTTATGAAATGTGTTCAATACTTTGAAAATTAAAAAAAAATATTTATAATGATAAACTATATACATTTATGAAATGTATTGAAAAGTTTGAAAATCAAAAAAAAAAATTTTCTAATGATAAACTGGATACATTTATGAAATGTGTTCAAAAGTTTCAATATCAAAAAAATATATTTCTAATGATAAAAACTAGATACATTTATGAAATGTGTTGAAAAGTTTGAAAAAGAAAATCAAAAAATAAATTTCTATTGATACACTATATATACTTATGAAATGTGTTGAAAAGTTTGAAAATCAAAAAATATATTTCTAATGATAAACTACCGGTAGATACATTTATGAGATGTGTTGAAAAGTTTGAATTTAAAAAAAATATATTTCTAATGATAAACTATATACATTTATGAAAAGTTTGAAAAAGAAAATCAAAAGATATATTTCTAGTGATACTCTACTGGTAGATATATTTATGACATGTGTTGAAAAGTTTGAAAATCAAAAAATATATTTCTAATGATAAACTACCGGTAGATACATTTATGAGATGTGTTGAAAAGTTTTAATTTAAAAAAAATATATTTCTAATGATAAACTAGATACATTTATGAAAAGTTTGAAAAAGAAAATGAAAAGATATATTTCTAGTGATAATCTACCGGTAGATACATTTATGAGATGTGTTGAAAAGTTTGAAAAAGAAAATCAAAAAATATATTTCTAGTGATACTCTACCGGTAGATACATTTATGAGATGTGTTGAACAGTTTGAAAATTAAAAAAATATATTTCTAATGATAAACTAGATACATTTATGAGATGTGTTGAAAAGATTGAAAAAGAAAATAAAAAAATATATTTCTAATGATAAACTACCGGTAGATACATTTATGAGATGTGGTGAAAAGTTGTTTGAAAATCAAAAAAGTATATTTCTAATGATAAAAACTAGATACATTTATGAAATGTGTTGAAAGATTTCAAAAAGAAAATCAAAAAATAAATTTCTATTGATAAACTATATACACTTATGAAATGGGTTCAAAACTTTGAAAATAAAAAAGAAATATTTATAATGATAAAAACTAGATACATTTATGAAATGTATTGAAAAGTTTGAAAATCAAAAAAAAAAATTTTCTAATGATAAACTGGATACATTTATGAAATGTGTTGAAAAGTTTGAAAAAGAAAATCAAAAAATAAATTTCTATTGATACACTATATATACTTATGAAATGTGTTGAAAAGTTTGAAAATCAAAAAATATATTTCTAATGATAAACTACCGGTAGATACATTTATGAGATGTGTTGAAAAGTTTGAATTTTAAAAAAAAATAAAAAAATAATGATAAACTATATACCTTTATGAAAAGTTTGAAAAAGAAAATCAAAAGATATATTTCTAGTGATACTCTACTGGTAGATACATTTATGAGATGTGTTGAAAAGTTTGAAAATCAAAAAATATATTTCTAATGATAAACTACCGGTTGATACATTTATGAGATGTGTTGAAAAGTTTTAATTTAAAAAAAATATATTTCTAATGATAAACTAGATACATTTATGAAAAGTTTGAAAAAGAAAATGAAAAGATATATTTCTAGTGATAATCTACCGGTAGATACATTTATGAGATGTGTTGAAAAGTTTGAAAAAGAAAATCAAAAAATATATTTCTAGTGATACTCTACCGGTAGATACATTTATGAGATGTGTTGAACAGTTTGAAAATTTAAAAAATATATTTCTAATGATAAACTAGATACATTTATGAGATGTGTTGAAAAGATTGAAAAAGAAAATAAAAAAATATATTTCTAATGATAAACTACCGGTAGATACATTTATGAGATGTGGTGAAAAGTTGTTTGAAAATCAAAAAAGTATATTTCTAATGATAAAAACTAGATACATTTATGAAATGTGTTGAAAAATTTCAAAAAGAAAATCAAAAAATTATTTTCTATTGATAAACTATATACACTTATGAAATGTGTTCAAAACTTTGAAAATTAAAAAAAAATATTTATAATGATAAACTATATACATTTATGAAATGTATTGAAAAGTTTAAAAAAGAGTCTGAAAAGATATATTTCTAGTGATAATCTACCGGTAGATACATTTATGAGATGTGTTGAAAAGTTTGAAAAAGAAAATAAAAATATATATTTCTAGTGATAAACTATATACATTTATGAAATATGTTGAAAAGTTTGAACAAGAAATTAAGAAAAAAATATTTCTAATGATAAACTATATACATTTATGAAAAGTTTGAAAAAGAAAATGAAAAGATATATTTCTAGTGATAATCTACCGGTAGATACATTTATGAGATGTGTTGAACAGTTTGAAAATCAAAAAAAATATATTTCTAATGATAAACTAGATACATTTATGAGATGTGTTGAAAAGATTGAAAAAGAAAATAAAAAAATATATTTCTAATGATAAACTACCGGTAGATACATTTATGAGATGTGTTGAAAAGTTGTTTGAAAATCAAAAAAATATATTTCTAATGATAAAAACTAGATACATTTATGAAATGTGTTGAAAAATTTCAAAAAGAAAATAAAAAAATAAATTTCTATTGATAAACTATATACACTTATGAAATGTGTTCAATACTTTGAAAATTAAAAAAAAATATTTATAATGATAAACTATATACATTTATGAAATGTATTGAAAAGTTTGAAAATCAAAAAAAAAAATTTTCTAATGATAAACTGGATACATTTATGAAATGTGTTCAAAAGTTTCAATATCAAAAAAATATATTTCTAATGATAAAAACTAGATACATTTATGAAATGTGTTGAAAAGTTTGAAAAAGAAAATCAAAAAATAAATTTCTATTGATACACTATATATACTTATGAAATGTGTTGAAAAGTTTGAAAATCAAAAAATATATTTCTAATGATAAACTACCGGTAGATACATTTATGAGATGTGTTGAAAAGTTTGAATTTAAAAAAAATATATTTCTAATGATAAACTATATACATTTATGAAAAGTTTGAAAAAGAAAATCAAAAGATATATTTCTAGTGATACTCTACTGGTAGATACATTTATGACATGTGTTGAAAAGTTTGAAAATCAAAAAATATATTTCTAATGATAAACTACCGGTAGATACATTTATGAGATGTGTTGAAAAGTTTTAATTTAAAAAAAATATATTTCTAATGATAAACTAGATACATTTATGAAAAGTTTGAAAAAGAAAATGAAAAGATATATTTCTAGTGATAATCTACCGGTAGATACATTTATGAGATGTGTTGAAAAGTTTGAAAAAGAAAATCAAAAAATATATTTCTAGTGATACTCTACCGGTAGATACATTTATGAGATGTGTTGAACAGTTTGAAAATTAAAAAAATATATTTCTAATGATAAACTAGATACATTTATGAGATGTGTTGAAAAGATTGAAAAAGAAAATAAAAAAATATATTTCTAATGATAAACTACCGGTAGATACATTTATGAGATGTGGTGAAAAGTTGTTTGAAAATCAAAAAAGTATATTTCTAATGATAAAAACTAGATACATTTATGAAATGTGTTGAAAGATTTCAAAAAGAAAATCAAAAAATAAATTTCTATTGATAAACTATATACACTTATGAAATGGGTTCAAAACTTTGAAAATAAAAAAGAAATATTTATAATGATAAAAACTAGATACATTTATGAAATGTATTGAAAAGTTTGAAAATCAAAAAAAAAAATTTTCTAATGATAAACTGGATACATTTATGAAATGTGTTCAAAAGTTTCAATATCAAAAAAATATATTTCTAATGATAAAAACTAGATACATTTATGAAATGTGTTGAAAAGTTTGAAAAAGAAAATCAAAAAATAAATTTCTATTGATACACTATATATACTTATGAAATGTGTTGAAAAGTTTGAAAATCAAAAAATATATTTCTAATGATAAACTACCGGTAGATACATTTATGAGATGTGTTGAAAAGTTTGAATTTTAAAAAAAAATAAAAAAATAATGATAAACTATATACCTTTATGAAAAGTTTGAAAAAGAAAATCAAAAGATATATTTCTAGTGATACTCTACTGGTAGATACATTTATGAGATGTGTTGAAAAGTTTGAAAATCAAAAAATATATTTCTAATGATAAACTACCGGTTGATACATTTATGAGATGTGTTGAAAAGTTTTAATTTAAAAAAAATATATTTCTAATGATAAACTAGATACATTTATGAAAAGTTTGAAAAAGAAAATGAAAAGATATATTTCTAGTGATAATCTACCGGTAGATACATTTATGAGATGTGTTGAAAAGTTTGAAAAAGAAAATCAAAAAATATATTTCTAGTGATACTCTACCGGTAGATACATTTATGAGATGTGTTGAACAGTTTGAAAATTTAAAAAATATATTTCTAATGATAAACTAGATACATTTATGAGATGTGTTGAAAAGATTGAAAAAGAAAATTAAAAAATATATTTCTAATGATAAACTACCGGTAGATACATTTATGAGATGTGGTGAAAAGTTGTTTGAAAATCAAAAAAGTATATTTCTAATGATAAAAACTAGATACATTTATGAAATGTGTTGAAAAATTTCAAAAAGAAAATCAAAAAATTATTTTCTATTGATAAACTATATACACTTATGAAATGTGTTCAAAACTTTGAAAATTAAAAAAAAATATTTATAATGATAAACTATATACATTTATGAAATGTATTGAAAAGTTTAAAAAAGAGTCTGAAAATATATATTTCTAGTGATAATCTACCGGTAGATACATTTATGAGATGTGTTGAAAAGTTTGAAAAAGAAAATAAAAAAATATATTTCTAGTGATAAACTATATACATTTATGAAATATGTTGAAAAGTTTGAACAAGAAATTAAGAAAAAAATATTTCTAATGATAAACTATATACATTTATGAAAAGTTTGAAAAAGAAAATGAAAAGATATATTTCTAGTGATAATCTACCGGTAGATACATTTATGAGATGTGTTGAACAGTTTGAAAATCAAAAAAAATATATTTCTAATGATAAACTAGATACATTTATGAGATGTGTTGAAAAGATTGAAAAAGAAAATAAAAAAATATATTTCTAATGATAAACTACCGGTAGATACATTTATGAGATGTGTTGAAAAGTTGTTTGAAAATCAAAAAAATATATTTCTAATGATAAAAACTAGATACATTTATGAAATGTGTTGAAAAATTTCAAAAAGAAAATAAAAAAATAAATTTCTATTGATAAACTATATACACTTATGAAATGTGTTCAATACTTTGAAAATTAAAAAAAAATATTTATAATGATAAACTATATACATTTATGAAATGTATTGAAAAGTTTGAATATCAAAAAAAAAAATTTTCTAATGATAAACTGGATACATTTATGAAATGTGTTCAAAAGTTTCAATATCAAAAAAATATATTTCTAATGATAAAAACTAGATACATTTATGAAATGTGTTGAAAAGTTTGAAAAAGAAAATCAAAAAATAAATTTCTATTGATAAACTACCGGTAGATACATTTATGAGATGTGTTGAAAAGTTTGAATTTAAAAAAAATATATTTCTAATGATAAACTATATACATTTATGAAAAGTTTGAAAAAGAAAATCAAAAGATATATTTCTAGTGATACTCTACTGGTAGATACATTTATGACATGTGTTGAAAAGTTTGAAAATCAAAAAATATATTTCTAATGATAAACTACCGGTAGATACATTTATGAGATGTGTTGAAAAGTTTTAATTTAAAAAAAATATATTTCTAATGATAAACTAGATACATTTATGAAAAGTTTGAAAAAGAAAATGAAAAGATATATTTCTAGTGATAATCTACCGGTAGATACATTTATGAGATGTGTTGAAAAGTTTGAAAAAGAAAATCAAAAAATATATTTCTAGTGATACTCTACCGGTAGATACATTTATGAGATGTGTTGAACAGTTTGAAAATTAAAAAAATATATTTCTAATGATAAACTAGATACATTTATGAGATGTGTTGAAAAGATTGAAAAAGAAAATAAAAAAATATATTTCTAATGATAAACTACCGGTAGATACATTTATGAGATGTGGTGAAAAGTTGTTTGAAAATCAAAAAAGTATATTTCTAATGATAAAAACTAGATACATTTATGAAATGTGTTGAAAAATTTCAAAAAGAAAATCAAAAAATTAATTTCTATTGATAAACTATATACACTTATGAAATGTGTTCAAAACTTTGAAAATTAAAAAAAAATATTTATAATGATAAACTATATACATTTATGAAATGTATTGAAAAGTTTAAAAAAGAGTCTGAAAATATATATTTCTAGTGATAATCTACCGGTAGATACATTTATGAGATGTGTTGAAAAGTTTGAAAAAGAAAATAAAAAAATATATTTCTAGTGATAAACTATATACATTTATGAAATATGTTGAAAAGTTTGAACAAGAAATTAAGAAAAAAATATTTCTAATGATAAACTATATACATTTATGAAAAGTTTGAAAAAGAAAATGAAAAGATATATTTCTAGTGATAATCTACCGGTAGATACATTTATGAGATGTGTTGAACAGTTTGAAAATCAAAAAAAATATATTTCTAATGATAAACTAGATACATTTATGAGATGTGTTGAAAAGATTGAAAAAGAAAATAAAAAAATATATTTCTAATGATAAACTACCGGTAGATACATTTATGAGATGTGTTGAAAAGTTGTTTGAAAATCAAAAAAATATATTTCTAATGATAAAAACTAGATACATTTATGAAATGTGTTGAAAAATTTCAAAAAGAAAATAAAAAAATAAATTTCTATTGATAAACTATATACACTTATGAAATGTGTTCAATACTTTGAAAATTAAAAAAAAATATTTATAATGATAAACTATATACATTTATGAAATGTATTGAAAAGTTTGAAAATCAAAAAAAAAAATTTTCTAATGATAAACTGGATACATTTATGAAATGTGTTCAAAAGTTTCAATATCAAAAAAATATATTTCTAATGATAAAAACTAGATACATTTATGAAATGTGTTGAAAAGTTTGAAAAAGAAAATCAAAAAATAAATTTCTATTGATACACTATATATACTTATGAAATGTGTTGAAAAGTTTGAAAATCAAAAAATATATTTCTAATGATAAACTACCGGTAGATACATTTATGAGATGTGTTGAAAAGTTTGAATTTAAAAAAAATATATTTCTAATGATAAACTATATACATTTATGAAAAGTTTGAAAAAGAAAATCAAAAGATATATTTCTAGTGATACTCTACTGGTAGATACATTTATGACATGTGTTGAAAAGTTTGAAAATCAAAAAATATATTTCTAATGATAAACTACCGGTAGATACATTTATGAGATGTGTTGAAAAGTTTTAATTTAAAAAAAATATATTTCTAATGATAAACTAGATACATTTATGAAAAGTTTGAAAAAGAAAATGAAAAGATATATTTCTAGTGATAATCTACCGGTAGATACATTTATGAGATGTGTTGAAAAGTTTGAAAAAGAAAATCAAAAAATATATTTCTAGTGATACTCTACCGGTAGATACATTTATGAGATGTGTTGAACAGTTTGAAAATCAAAAAAATATATTTCTAATGATAAACTAGATACATTTATGAGATGTGTTGAAAAGATTGAAAAAGAAAATAAAAAAATATATTTCTAATGATAAACTACCGGTAGATACATTTATGAGATGTGGTGAAAAGTTGTTTGAAAATCAAAAAAGTATATTTCTAATGATAAAAACTAGATACATTTATGAAATGTGTTGAAAAATTTCAAAAAGAAAATCAAAAAATTAATTTCTATTGATAAACTATATACACTTATGAAATGTGTTCAAAACTTTGAAAATTAAAAAAAAATATTTATAATGATAAACTATATACATTTATGAAATGTATTGAAAAGTTTGAAAATAAAAAAAAAAATTTTCTAATGATAAACTGGATACATTTATGAAATGTGTTCAAAAGTTTCAATATCAAAAAAATATATTTCTAATGATAAAAACTAGATACATTTATGAAATGTGTTGAAAAGTTTGAAAAAGAAAATCAAAAAATAAATTTCTATTGATACACTATATATACTTATGAAATGTGTTGAAAAGTTTGAAAATCAAAAAATATATTTCTAATGATAAACTACCGGTAGATACATTTATGAGATGTGTTGAAAAGTTTGAATTTAAAAAAAAAATAAAAAAATAATGATAAACTATATACCTTTATGAAAAGTTTGAAAAAGAAAATCAAAAGATATATTTCTAGTGATACTCTACTGGTAGATACATTTATGAGATGTGTTGAAAAGTTTGAAAATCAAAAAATATATTTCTAATGAAAAACTACCGGTTGATACATTTATGAGATGTGTTGAAAAGTTTTAATTTAAAAAAAATATATTTCTAATGATAAACTAGATACATTTATGAAAAGTTTGAAAAAGAAAATGAAAAGATATATTTCTAGTGATAATCTACCGGTAGATACATTTATGAGATGTGTTGAAAAGTTTGAAAAAGAAAATCAAAAAATATATTTCTAGTGATACTCTACCGGTAGATACATTTATGAGATGTGTTGAACAGTTTGAAAATCAAAAAAAATATATTTCTAATGATAAACTAGATACATTTATGAGATGTGTTGAAAAGATTGAAAAAGAAAATAAAAAAAATATATTTCTAATGATAAACTACCGGTAGATACATTTATGAGATGTGTTGAAAAGTTGTTTGAAAATCAAAAAAATATATTTCTAATGATAAAAACTAGATACATTTATGAAATGTGTTGAAAAGTTTGAAAAAGAAAATCAAAAAATAAATTTCTATTGATACACTATATATACTTATGAAATGTGTTGAAAAGTTTGAAAATCAAAAAATATATTTCTAATGATAAACTACCGGTAGATACATTTATGAGATGTGTTGAAAAGTTTGAATTTAAAAAAAATATATTTCTAATGATAAACTATATACATTTATGAAAAGTTTGAAAAAGAAAATCAAAAGATATATTTCTAGTGATACTCTACTGGTAGATACATTTATGACATGTGTTGAAAAGTTTGAAAATCAAAAAATATATTTCTAATGATAAACTACCGGTAGATACATTTATGAGATGTGTTGAAAAGTTTTAATTTAAAAAAAATATATTTCTAATGATAAACTAGATACATTTATGAAAAGTTTGAAAAAGAAAATGAAAAGATATATTTCTAGTGATACTCTACTGGTAGATACATTTATGAGATGTGTTGAAAAGTTTGAAAAAGAAAATAAAAAAATATATTTCTAGTGATAAACTATATACATTTATGAAATATGTTGAAAAGTTTGAACAAGAAAATAAGAAAAAAATATTTCTAATGATAAACTATATACATTTATGAAAAGTTTGAAAAAGAAAATGAAAAGATATATTTCTAGTGATAATCTACCGGTAGATACATTTATGAGATGTGTTGAAAAGTTTGAAAAAGAAAATCAAAAAATATATTTCTAGTGATACTCTACCGGTAGATACATTTATGAGATGTGTTGAACAGTTTGAAAATTTAAAAAATATATTTCTAATGATAAACTAGATACATTTATGAGATGTGTTGAAAAGATTGAAAAAGAAAATAAAAAAATATATTTCTAATGATAAACTACCGGTAGATACATTTATGAGATGTGGTGAAAAGTTGTTTGAAAATCAAAAAAGTATATTTCTAATGATAAAAACTAGATACATTTATGAAATGTGTTGAAAAATTTCAAAAAGAAAATCAAAAAATTAATTTCTATTGATAAACTATATACACTTATGAAATGTGTTCAAAACTTTGAAAATTAAAAAAAAATATTTATAATGATAAACTATATACATTTATGAAATGTATTGAAAAGTTTAAAAAAGAGTCTGAAAATATATATTTCTAGTGATAATCTACCGGTAGATACATTTATGAGATGTGTTGAAAAGTTTGAAAAAGAAAATAAAAAAATATATTTCTAGTGATAAACTATATACATTTATGAAATATGTTGAAAAGTTTGAACAAGAAATTAAGAAAAAAATATTTCTAATGATAAACTATATACATTTATGAAAAGTTTGAAAAAGAAAATGAAAAGATATATTTCTAGTGATAATCTACCGGTAGATACATTTATGAGATGTGTTGAACAGTTTGAAAATCAAAAAAAATATATTTCTAATGATAAACTAGATACATTTATGAGATGTGTTGAAAAGATTGAAAAAGAAAATAAAAAAATATATTTCTAATGATAAACTACCGGTAGATACATTTATGAGATGTGTTGAAAAGTTGTTTGAAAATCAAAAAAATATATTTCTAATGATAAAAACTAGATACATTTATGAAATGTGTTGAAAAATTTCAAAAAGAAAATAAAAAAATAAATTTCTATTGATAAACTATATACACTTATGAAATGTGTTCAATACTTTGAAAATTAAAAAAAAATATTTATAATGATAAACTATATACATTTATGAAATGTATTGAAAAGTTTGAAAATCAAAAAAAAAAATTTTCTAATGATAAACTGGATACATTTATGAAATGTGTTCAAAAGTTTCAATATCAAAAAAATATATTTCTAATGATAAAAACTAGATACATTTATGAAATGTGTTGAAAAGTTTGAAAAAGAAAATCAAAAAATAAATTTCTATTGATACACTATATATACTTATGAAATGTGTTGAAAAGTTTGAAAATCAAAAAATATATTTCTAATGATAAACTACCGGTAGATACATTTATGAGATGTGTTGAAAAGTTTGAATTTAAAAAAAATATATTTCTAATGATAAACTATATACATTTATGAAAAGTTTGAAAAAGAAAATCAAAAGATATATTTCTAGTGATACTCTACTGGTAGATACATTTATGACATGTGTTGAAAAGTTTGAAAATCAAAAAATATATTTCTAATGATAAACTACCGGTAGATACATTTATGAGATGTGTTGAAAAGTTTTAATTTAAAAAAAATATATTTCTAATGATAAACTAGATACATTTATGAAAAGTTTGAAAAAGAAAATGAAAAGATATATTTCTAGTGATAATCTACCGGTAGATACATTTATGAGATGTGTTGAAAAGTTTGAAAAAGAAAATCAAAAAATATATTTCTAGTGATACTCTACCGGTAGATACATTTATGAGATGTGTTGAACAGTTTGAAAATCAAAAAAATATATTTCTAATGATAAACTAGATACATTTATGAGATGTGTTGAAAAGATTGAAAAAGAAAATAAAAAAATATATTTCTAATGATAAACTACCGGTAGATACATTTATGAGATGTGGTGAAAAGTTGTTTGAAAATCAAAAAAGTATATTTCTAATGATAAAAACTAGATACATTTATGAAATGTGTTGAAAAATTTCAAAAAGAAAATCAAAAAATTAATTTCTATTGATAAACTATATACACTTATGAAATGTGTTCAAAACTTTGAAAATTAAAAAAAAATATTTATAATGATAAACTATATACATTTATGAAATGTATTGAAAAGTTTGAAAATAAAAAAAAAAATTTTCTAATGATAAACTGGATACATTTATGAAATGTGTTCAAAAGTTTCAATATCAAAAAAATATATTTCTAATGATAAAAACTAGATACATTTATGAAATGTGTTGAAAAGTTTGAAAAAGAAAATCAAAAAATAAATTTCTATTGATACACTATATATACTTATGAAATGTGTTGAAAAGTTTGAAAATCAAAAAATATATTTCTAATGATAAACTACCGGTAGATACATTTATGAGATGTGTTGAAAAGTTTGAATTTAAAAAAAAAATAAAAAAATAATGATAAACTATATACCTTTATGAAAAGTTTGAAAAAGAAAATCAAAAGATATATTTCTAGTGATACTCTACTGGTAGATACATTTATGAGATGTGTTGAAAAGTTTGAAAATCAAAAAATATATTTCTAATGAAAAACTACCGGTTGATACATTTATGAGATGTGTTGAAAAGTTTTAATTTAAAAAAAATATATTTCTAATGATAAACTAGATACATTTATGAAAAGTTTGAAAAAGAAAATGAAAAGATATATTTCTAGTGATAATCTACCGGTAGATACATTTATGAGATGTGTTGAAAAGTTTGAAAAAGAAAATCAAAAAATATATTTCTAGTGATACTCTACCGGTAGATACATTTATGAGATGTGTTGAACAGTTTGAAAATCAAAAAAAATATATTTCTAATGATAAACTAGATACATTTATGAGATGTGTTGAAAAGATTGAAAAAGAAAATAAAAAAAATATATTTCTAATGATAAACTACCGGTAGATACATTTATGAGATGTGTTGAAAAGTTGTTTGAAAATCAAAAAAATATATTTCTAATGATAAAAACTAGATACATTTATGAAATGTGTTGAAAAGTTTGAAAAAGAAAATCAAAAAATAAATTTCTATTGATACACTATATATACTTATGAAATGTGTTGAAAAGTTTGAAAATAAAAAAATATATTTCTAATGATAAACTACCGGTAGATACATTTATGAGATGTGTTGAAAAGTTTGAATTTAAAAAAAATATATTTCTAATGATAAACTATATACATTTATGAAAAGTTTGAAAAAGAAAATCAAAAGATATATTTCTAGTGATACTCTACTGGTAGATACATTTATGACATGTGTTGAAAAGTTTGAAAATCAAAAAATATATTTCTAATGATAAACTACCGGTAGATACATTTATGAGATGTGTTGAAAAGTTTTAATTTAAAAAAAATATATTTCTAATGATAAACTAGATACATTTATGAAAAGTTTGAAAAAGAAAATGAAAAGATATATTTCTAGTGATACTCTACTGGTAGATACATTTATGAGATGTGTTGAAAAGTTTGAAAAAGAAAATAAAAAAATATATTTCTAGTGATAAACTATATACATTTATGAAATATGTTGAAAAGTTTGAACAAGAAAATAAGAAAAAAATATTTCTAATGATAAACTATATACATTTATGAAAAGTTTGAAAAAGAAAATGAAAAGATATATTTCTAGTGATAATCTACCGGTAGATACATTTATGAGATGTGTTGAAAAGTTTGAAAAAGAAAATCAAAAAATATATTTCTAGTGATACTCTACCGGTAGATACATTTATGAGATGTGTTGAACAGTTTGAAAATTTAAAAAATATATTTCTAATGATAAACTAGATACATTTATGAGATGTGTTGAAAAGATTGAAAAAGAAAATAAAAAAATATATTTCTAATGATAAACTACCGGTAGATACATTTATGAGATGTGGTGAAAAGTTGTTTGAAAATCAAAAAAGTATATTTCTAATGATAAAAACTAGATACATTTATGAAATGTGTTGAAAAATTTCAAAAAGAAAATCAAAAAATTAATTTCTATTGATAAACTATATACACTTATGAAATGTATTGAAAAGTTTAAAAAAGAGTCTGAAAAGATATATTTCTAGTGATAATCTACCGGTAGAAACATTTATGAGATGTGTTGAAAAGTTTGAAAATCAAAAAAAAAAATTTTCTAATGATAAACTGGATACATTTATGAAATGTGTTCAAAAGTTTCAATATCAAAAAAATATATTTCTAATGATAAAAACTAGATACATTTATGAAATGTGTTGAAAAGTTTGAAAAAGAAAATCAAAAAATAAATTTCTATTGATACACTATATATACTTATGAAATGTGTTGAAAAGTTTGAAAATAAAAAAATATATTTCTAATGATAAACTACCGGTAGATACATTTATGAGATGTGTTGAAAAGTTTGAATTTAAAAAAAATATATTTCTAATGATAAACTATATACATTTATGAAAAGTTTGAAAAAGAAAATCAAAAGATATATTTCTAGTGATACTCTACTGGTAGATACATTTATGACATGTGTTGAAAAGTTTGAAAAAGAAAATAAAAAAATATATTTCTAGTGATAAACTATATACATTTATGAAATATGTTGAAAAGTTTGAACAAGAAAATAAGAAAAAAATATTTCTAATGATAAACTATATACATTTATGAAAAGTTTGAAAAAGAAAATGAAAAGATATATTTCTAGTGATAATCTACCGGTAGATACATTTATGAGATGTGTTGAAAAGTTTGAAAAAGAAAATCAAAAAATATATTTCTAGTGATACTCTACCGGTAGATACATTTATGAGATGTGTTGAACAGTTTGAAAATTTAAAAAATATATTTCTAATGATAAACTAGATACATTTATGAGATGTGTTGAAAAGATTGAAAAAGAAAATAAAAAAATATATTTCTAATGATAAACTACCGGTAGATACATTTATGAGATGTGGTGAAAAGTTGTTTGAAAATCAAAAAAGTATATTTCTAATGATAAAAACTAGATACATTTATGAAATGTGTTGAAAAATTTCAAAAAGAAAATCAAAAAATTAATTTCTATTGATAAACTATATACACTTATGAAATGTGTTCAAAACTTTGAAAATTAAAAAAAAATATTTATAAGATAAACTATATACATTTATGAAATGTATTGAAAAGTTTAAAAAAGAGTCTGAAAAGATATATTTCTAGTGATAATCTACCGGTAGAAACATTTATGAGATGTGTTGAAAAGTTTGAAAAAGAAATTAAGAAAAAAATATTTCTAATGATAAACTATATACATTTATGAAAAGTTTGAAAAAGAAAATGAAAAGATATATTTCTAGTGATAATCTACCGGTAGATACATTTATGAGATGTGTTGAACAGTTTAAAAAGAAAATCAAAAAATATATTTCTAGTGATACTCTACCGGTAGATACATTTATGAGATGTGTTGAACAGTTTGAAAATTTAAAAAATATATTTCTAATGATAAACTAGATACATTTATGAGATGTGTTGAAAAGATTGAAAAAGAAAATAAAAAAATATATTTCTAATGATAAAAACTAGATACATTTATGAAATGTGTTGAAAATTTCAAAAAGAAAATAAAAAAATAAATTTCTATTGATAAACTATATACACTTATGAAATGTGTTCAAAACTTTGAAAATTAAAAAAAATATTTATAATGATAAACTATATACATTTATGAAATGTATTTAAAAGTTTAAAAAAGAGTCTGAAAAGATATATTTCTAGTGATAATCTACCGGTAGATACATTTATGAGATGTGTTGAAAAGTTTGAAAAAGAATATCAAAAAATATATTTATAATGATAAACTACCGGTAGATACATTTATGAGATGTGTTGAAATGTTGTTTGAAAATCAAAAAAATATATTTCTAATGATAAAAACTAGATACATTTCTGAAATGTGTTGAAAGATTTCAAAAAGAAAATCAAAAAATAAATTTCTATTGATAAACTATATACACTTATGAAATGGGTTCAAAACTTTGAAAATAAAAAAGAAATATTTATAATGATAAAAACTAGATACATTTATGAAATGTGTTGAAAAGTTTGAAAAAGAAAATCAAAAAATAAATTTCTATTGATACACTATATATACTTATGAAATGTGTTGAAAAGTTTGAAAATAAAAAAATATATTTCTAATGATAAACTACCGGTAGATACATTTATGAGATGTGTTGAAAAGTTTGAATTTAAAAAAAATATATTTCTAATGATAAACTATATACATTTATGAAAAGTTTGAAAAAGAAAATCAAAAGATATATTTCTAGTGATACTCTACTGGTAGATACATTTATGACATGTGTTGAAAAGTTTGAAAATCAAAAAATATATTTCTAATGATAAACTACCGGTAGATACATTTATGAGATGTGTTGAAAAGTTTTAATTTAAAAAAAATATATTTCTAATGATAAACTAGATACATTTATGAAAAGTTTGAAAAAGAAAATGAAAAGATATATTTCTAGTGATACTCTACTGGTAGATACATTTATGAGATGTGTTGAAAAGTTTGAAAAAGAAAATAAAAAAATATATTTCTAGTGATAAACTATATACATTTATGAAATATGTTGAAAAGTTTGAACAAGAAAATAAGAAAAAAATATTTCTAATGATAAACTATATACATTTATGAAAAGTTTGAAAAAGAAAATGAAAAGATATATTTCTAGTGATAATCTACCGGTAGATACATTTATGAGATGTGTTGAAAAGTTTGAAAAAGAAAATCAAAAAATATATTTCTAGTGATACTCTACCGGTAGATACATTTATGAGATGTGTTGAACAGTTTGAAAATTTAAAAAATATATTTCTAATGATAAACTAGATACATTTATGAGATGTGTTGAAAAGATTGAAAAAGAAAATAAAAAAATATATTTCTAATGATAAACTACCGGTAGATACATTTATGAGATGTGGTGAAAAGTTGTTTGAAAATCAAAAAAGTATATTTCTAATGATAAAAACTAGATACATTTATGAAATGTGTTGAAAAATTTCAAAAAGAAAATCAAAAAATTAATTTCTATTGATAAACTATATACACTTATGAAATGTGTTCAAAACTTTGAAAATTAAAAAAAAATATTTATAATGATAAACTATATACATTTATGAAATGTATTGAAAAGTTTAAAAAAGAGTCTGAAAAGATATATTTCTAGTGATAATCTACCGGTAGAAACATTTATGAGATGTGTTGAAAAGTTTGAAAAAGAAATTAAGAAAAAAATATTTCTAATGATAAACTATATACATTTATGAAAAGTTTGAAAAAGAAAATGAAAAGATATATTTCTAGTGATAATCTACCGGTAGATACATTTATGAGATGTGTTGAACAGTTTAAAAAGAAAATCAAAAAATATATTTCTAGTGATACTCTACCGGTAGATACATTTATGAGATGTGTTGAACAGTTTGAAAATTTAAAAAATATATTTCTAATGATAAACTAGATACATTTATGAGATGTGTTGAAAAGATTGAAAAAGAAAATAAAAAAATATATTTCTAATGATAAAAACTAGATACATTTATGAAATGTGTTGAAAATTTCAAAAAGAAAATAAAAAAATAAATTTCTATTGATAAACTATATACACTTATGAAATGTGTTCAAAACTTTGAAAATTAAAAAAAATATTTATAATGATAAACTATATACATTTATGAAATGTATTTAAAAGTTTAAAAAAGAGTCTGAAAAGATATATTTCTAGTGATAATCTACCGGTAGATACATTTATGAGATGTGTTGAAAAGTTTGAAAAAGAATATCAAAAAATATATTTATAATGATAAACTACCGGTAGATACATTTATGAGATGTGTTGAAATGTTGTTTGAAAATCAAAAAAATATATTTCTAATGATAAAAACTAGATACATTTCTGAAATGTGTTGAAAGATTTCAAAAAGAAAATCAAAAAATAAATTTCTATTGATAAACTATATACACTTATGAAATGGGTTCAAAACTTTGAAAATAAAAAAGAAATATTTATAATGATAAAAACTAGATACATTTATGAAATGTGTTGAAAAGTTTGATAAAGAAAATCAAAAAATAAATTTCTATTGATACACTATATATACTTATGAAATGTGTTGAAAAGTTTGAAAATCAAAAAATATATTTCTAATGATAAACTACCGGTAGATACATTTATGAGATGTGTTGAAATGTTGTTTGAAAATCAAAAAAATATATTTCTAATGATAAAAACTAGATACATTTCTGAAATGTGTTGAAAGATTTCAAAAAGAAAATCAAAAAATAAATTTCTATTGATAAACTATATACACTTATGAAATGGGTTCAAAACTTTGAAAATAAAAAAGAAATATTTATAATGATAAAAACTAGATACATTTATGAAATGTATTGAAAAGTTTGAAAAAGAAAATCAAAAAATAAATTTCTATTGATACACTATATATACTTATGAGATGTGTTGAAAAGTTTGAATTTAAAAAAAATATATTCTAATGATAAACTAGATACATTTATGAGATGTGTTGAACAGGTTGAAAATTTAATATATTTCTAATGATAAACTAGATACATTTATGAGATGTGTTGAAAAGATTGAAAAAGAAAATAAGAAAAAAATATTTCTAATAATAAACTATATACATTTATGAAAAGTTTGAAAAAGAAAATGAAAAGATATATTCTAGTGATACTCTACCGGTAGATACATTTATGAGATGTGTTGAACAGTTTGAAAATCAATAAAATATATTTCTAATGATAAACTAGATACATTTATGAGATGTGTTGAAAAGATTGAAAAAGAAAATAAAAAAATATATTTCTAATGATAAACTACCGGTAGATACATTTATGAGATGTGTTGAAAAGTTGTTTGAAAATCAAAAAAATATATTTCTAATGATAAAAACTAGATACATTTATGAAATGTGTTGAAAAATTTCAAAAAGAAAATCAAAAAATAAATTTCTATTGATAAACTATATACATTTATGAAAAGTTTGAAAAAGAAAATGAAAAGATATATTTCTAGTGATACTCTACCGGTAGATACATTTATGAGATGTGTTGAACAGTTTGAAAATCAAAAAAATATATTTCTAATGATAAACTAGATACATTTATGAGATGTGTTGAAAAGATTGAAAAAGAAAATCAAAAAATAAATTTCTATTGATAAACTATATACACTTATGAAATGGGTTCAAAACTTTGAAAATAAAAAAGAAATATTTATAATGATAAAAACTAGATACATTTATGAAATGTATTGAAAAGTTTGAAAAAGAAAATCAAAAAATAAATTTCTATTGATACACTATATATACTTATGAGATGTGTTGAAAAGTTTGAATTTAAAAAAAATATATTCTAATGATAAACTAGATACATTTATGAGATGTGTTGAACAGGTTGAAAATTTAAAAAATATATTTCTAATGATAAACTAGATACATTTATGAGATGTGTTGAAAAGATTGAAAAAGAAAATAAGAAAAAAATATTTCTAATAATAAACTATATACATTTATGAAAAGTTTGAAAAAGAAAATGAAAAGATATATTCTAGTGATACTCTACCGGTAGATACATTTATGAGATGTGTTGAACAGTTTGAAAATCAATAAAATATATTTCTAATGATAAACTAGATACATTTATGAGATGTGTTGAAAAGATTGAAAAAGAAAATAAAAAAATATATTTCTAATGATAAACTACCGGTAGATACATTTATGAGATGTGTTGAAAAGTTGTTTGAAAATCAAAAAAATATATTTCTAATGATAAAAACTAGATACATTTATGAAATGTGTTGAAAAATTTCAAAAAGAAAATCAAAAAATAAATTTCTATTGATAAACTATATACATTTATGAAAAGTTTGAAAAAGAAAATGAAAAGATATATTTCTAGTGATACTCTACCGGTAGATACATTTATGAGATGTGTTGAACAGTTTGAAAATCAAAAAAATATATTTCTAATGATAAACTAGATACATTTATGAGATGTGTTGAAAAGATTGAAAAAGAAAATAAAAAAATATATTTCTAATGATAAACTACCGGTAGATACATTTATGAGATGTGTTGAAAAGTTGTTTGAAAATCAAAAAAATATATTTCTAATGATAAAAACTAGATACATTTATGAAATGTGTTGAAAAATTTCAAAATGAAAATCAAAAAATAAATTTCTATTGATAAACTATATACACTTATGAAATGTGTTCAAAACTTTGAAAATTAAAAAAAAATATTTATAATGATAAACTATATACATTTATGAAATGTATTGAAAAGTTTGAAAATAAAAAAAAAAAATTTTCTAATGATAAACTGGATACATTTATGAAATGTGTTCAAAAGTTTCAATATCAAAAAAATATATTTCTAATGATAAAAACTAGATACATTTATGAAATGTGTTGAAAAGTTTGAAAAAGAAAATCAAAAAATAAATTTCTATTGATACACTATATATACTTATGAAATGTGTTGAAAAGTTTGAAAATCAAAAAATATATTTCTAATGATAAACTACCGGTAGATACATTTATGAGATGTGTTGAAAAGTTTGAATTTTTAAAAAAAATAAAAAAATAATGATAAACTATATACCTTTATGAAAAGTTTGAAAAAGAAAATCAAAAGATATATTTCTAGTGATACTCTACTGGTAGATACATTTATGAGATGTGTTGAAAAGTTTGAAAATCAAAAAATATATTTCTAATGATAAACTACCGGTTGATACATTTATGAGATGTGTTGAAAAGTTTTAATTTAAAAAAAATATATTTCTAATGATAAACTAGATACATTTATGAAAAGTTTGAAAAAGAAAATGAAAAGATATATTTCTAGTGATAATCTACCGGTAGATACATTTATGAGATGTGTTGAAAAGTTTGAAAAAGAAAATCAAAAAATATATTTCTAGTGATACTCTACCGGTAGATACATTTATGAGATGTGTTGAACAGTTTGAAAATTTAAAAAATATATTTCTAATGATAAACTAGATACATTTATGAGATGGGTTGAAAAGATTGAAAAAGAAAATAAAAAAATATATTTCTAATGATAAACTACCGGTAGATACATTTATGAGATGTGGTGAAAAGTTGTTTGAAAATCAAAAAAGTATATTTCTAATGATAAAAACTAGATACATTTATGAAATGTGTTGAAAAATTTCAAAAAGAAAATCAAAAAATTATTTTCTATTGATAAACTATATACACTTATGAAATGTGTTCAAAACTTTGAAAATTAAAAAAAAATATTTATAATGATAAACTATATACATTTATGAAATGTATTGAAAAGTTTAAAAAAGTGTCTGAAAAGATATATTTCTAGTGATAATCTACCGGTAGATACATTTATGAGATGTGTTGAAAAGTTTGAAAAAGAAAATAAAAAAATATATTTCTAGTGATAAACTATATACATTTATGAAATATGTTGAAAAGTTTGAACAAGAAATTAAGAAAAAAATATTTCTAATGATAAACTATATACATTTATGAAAAGTTTGAAAAAGAAAATGAAAAGATATATTTCTAGTGATAATCTACCGGTAGATACATTTATGAGATGTGTTGAACAGTTTGAAAATCAAAAAAATATATTTCTAATGATAAACTAGATACATTTATGAGATGTGTTGAAAAGATTGAAAAAGAAAATAAAAAAATATATTTCTAATGATAAACTACCGGTAGATACATTTATGAGATGTGGTGAAAAGTTGTTTGAAAATCAAAAAAGTATATTTCTAATGATAAAAACTAGATACATTTATGAAATGTGTTGAAAAATTTCAAAAAGAAAATCAAAAAATTAATTTCTATTGATAAACTATATACACTTATGAAATGTGTTCAAAACTTTGAAAATTAAAAAAAAATATTTATAAGATAAACTATATACATTTATGAAATGTATTGAAAAGTTTAAAAAAGAGTCTGAAAAGATATATTTCTAGTGATAATCTACCGGTAGAAACATTTATGAGATGTGTTGAAAAGTTTGAAAAAGAAATTAAGAAAAAAATATTTCTAATGATAAACTATATACATTTATGAAAAGTTTGAAAAAGAAAATGAAAAGATATATTTCTAGTGATAATCTACCGGTAGATACATTTATGAGATGTGTTGAACAGTTTAAAAAGAAAATCAAAAAATATATTTCTAGTGATACTCTACCGGTAGATACATTTATGAGATGTGTTGAACAGTTTGAAAATTTAAAAAATATATTTCTAATGATAAACTAGATACATTTATGAGATGTGTTGAAAAGATTGAAAAAGAAAATAAAAAAATATATTTCTAATGATAAAAACTAGATACATTTATGAAATGTGTTGAAAATTTCAAAAAGAAAATAAAAAAATAAATTTCTATTGATAAACTATATACACTTATGAAATGTGTTCAAAACTTTGAAAATTAAAAAAAATATTTATAATGATAAACTATATACATTTATGAAATGTATTTAAAAGTTTAAAAAAGAGTCTGAAAAGATATATTTCTAGTGATAATCTACCGGTAGATACATTTATGAGATGTGTTGAAAAGTTTGAAAAAGAATATCAAAAAATATATTTATAATGATAAACTACCGGTAGATACATTTATGAGATGTGTTGAAATGTTGTTTGAAAATCAAAAAAATATATTTCTAATGATAAAAACTAGATACATTTCTGAAATGTGTTGAAAGATTTCAAAAAGAAAATCAAAAAATAAATTTCTATTGATAAACTATATACACTTATGAAATGGGTTCAAAACTTTGAAAATAAAAAAGAAATATTTATAATGATAAAAACTAGATACATTTATGAAATGTGTTGAAAAGTTTGAAAAAGAAAATCAAAAAATAAATTTCTATTGATACACTATATATACTTATGAAATGTGTTGAAAAGTTTGAAAATAAAAAAATATATTTCTAATGATAAACTACCGGTAGATACATTTATGAGATGTGTTGAAAAGTTTGAATTTAAAAAAAATATATTTCTAATGATAAACTATATACATTTATGAAAAGTTTGAAAAAGAAAATCAAAAGATATATTTCTAGTGATACTCTACTGGTAGATACATTTATGACATGTGTTGAAAAGTTTGAAAATCAAAAAATATATTTCTAATGATAAACTACCGGTAGATACATTTATGAGATGTGTTGAAAAGTTTTAATTTAAAAAAAATATATTTCTAATGATAAACTAGATACATTTATGAAAAGTTTGAAAAAGAAAATGAAAAGATATATTTCTAGTGATACTCTACTGGTAGATACATTTATGAGATGTGTTGAAAAGTTTGAAAAAGAAAATAAAAAAATATATTTCTAGTGATAAACTATATACATTTATGAAATATGTTGAAAAGTTTGAACAAGAAAATAAGAAAAAAATATTTCTAATGATAAACTATATACATTTATGAAAAGTTTGAAAAAGAAAATGAAAAGATATATTTCTAGTGATAATCTACCGGTAGATACATTTATGAGATGTGTTGAAAAGTTTGAAAAAGAAAATCAAAAAATATATTTCTAGTGATACTCTACCGGTAGATACATTTATGAGATGTGTTGAACAGTTTGAAAATTTAAAAAATATATTTCTAATGATAAACTAGATACATTTATGAGATGTGTTGAAAAGATTGAAAAAGAAAATAAAAAAATATATTTCTAATGATAAACTACCGGTAGATACATTTATGAGATGTGGTGAAAAGTTGTTTGAAAATCAAAAAAGTATATTTCTAATGATAAAAACTAGATACATTTATGAAATGTGTTGAAAAATTTCAAAAAGAAAATCAAAAAATTAATTTCTATTGATAAACTATATACACTTATGAAATGTGTTCAAAACTTTGAAAATTAAAAAAAAATATTTATAATGATAAACTATATACATTTATGAAATGTATTGAAAAGTTTAAAAAAGAGTCTGAAAAGATATATTTCTAGTGATAATCTACCGGTAGAAACATTTATGAGATGTGTTGAAAAGTTTGAAAAAGAAATTAAGAAAAAAATATTTCTAATGATAAACTATATACATTTATGAAAAGTTTGAAAAAGAAAATGAAAAGATATATTTCTAGTGATAATCTACCGGTAGATACATTTATGAGATGTGTTGAACAGTTTAAAAAGAAAATCAAAAAATATATTTCTAGTGATACTCTACCGGTAGATACATTTATGAGATGTGTTGAACAGTTTGAAAATTTAAAAAATATATTTCTAATGATAAACTAGATACATTTATGAGATGTGTTGAAAAGATTGAAAAAGAAAATAAAAAAATATATTTCTAATGATAAAAACTAGATACATTTATGAAATGTGTTGAAAATTTCAAAAAGAAAATAAAAAAATAAATTTCTATTGATAAACTATATACACTTATGAAATGTGTTCAAAACTTTGAAAATTAAAAAAAATATTTATAATGATAAACTATATACATTTATGAAATGTATTTAAAAGTTTAAAAAAGAGTCTGAAAAGATATATTTCTAGTGATAATCTACCGGTAGATACATTTATGAGATGTGTTGAAAAGTTTGAAAAAGAATATCAAAAAATATATTTATAATGATAAACTACCGGTAGATACATTTATGAGATGTGTTGAAATGTTGTTTGAAAATCAAAAAAATATATTTCTAATGATAAAAACTAGATACATTTCTGAAATGTGTTGAAAGATTTCAAAAAGAAAATCAAAAAATAAATTTCTATTGATAAACTATATACACTTATGAAATGGGTTCAAAACTTTGAAAATAAAAAAGAAATATTTATAATGATAAAAACTAGATACATTTATGAAATGTGTTGAAAAGTTTGATAAAGAAAATCAAAAAATAAATTTCTATTGATACACTATATATACTTATGAAATGTGTTGAAAAGTTTGAAAATCAAAAAATATATTTCTAATGATAAACTACCGGTAGATACATTTATGAGATGTGTTGAAATGTTGTTTGAAAATCAAAAAAATATATTTCTAATGATAAAAACTAGATACATTTCTGAAATGTGTTGAAAGATTTCAAAAAGAAAATCAAAAAATAAATTTCTATTGATAAACTATATACACTTATGAAATGGGTTCAAAACTTTGAAAATAAAAAAGAAATATTTATAATGATAAAAACTAGATACATTTATGAAATGTATTGAAAAGTTTGAAAAAGAAAATCAAAAAATAAATTTCTATTGATACACTATATATACTTATGAGATGTGTTGAAAAGTTTGAATTTAAAAAAAATATATTCTAATGATAAACTAGATACATTTATGAGATGTGTTGAACAGGTTGAAAATTTAAAAAATATATTTCTAATGATAAACTAGATACATTTATGAGATGTGTTGAAAAGATTGAAAAAGAAAATAAGAAAAAAATATTTCTAATAATAAACTATATACATTTATGAAAAGTTTGAAAAAGAAAATGAAAAGATATATTCTAGTGATACTCTACCGGTAGATACATTTATGAGATGTGTTGAACAGTTTGAAAATCAATAAAATATATTTCTAATGATAAACTAGATACATTTATGAGATGTGTTGAAAAGATTGAAAAAGAAAATAAAAAAATATATTTCTAATGATAAACTACCGGTAGATACATTTATGAGATGTGTTGAAAAGTTGTTTGAAAATCAAAAAAATATATTTCTAATGATAAAAACTAGATACATTTATGAAATGTGTTGAAAAATTTCAAAAAGAAAATCAAAAAATAAATTTCTATTGATAAACTATATACATTTATGAAAAGTTTGAAAAAGAAAATGAAAAGATATATTTCTAGTGATACTCTACCGGTAGATACATTTATGAGATGTGTTGAACAGTTTGAAAATCAAAAAAATATATTTCTAATGATAAACTAGATACATTTATGAGATGTGTTGAAAAGATTGAAAAAGAAAATCAAAAAATAAATTTCTATTGATAAACTATATACACTTATGAAATGGGTTCAAAACTTTGAAAATAAAAAAGAAATATTTATAATGATAAAAACTAGATACATTTATGAAATGTATTGAAAAGTTTGAAAAAGAAAATCAAAAAATAAATTTCTATTGATACACTATATATACTTATGAGATGTGTTGAAAAGTTTGAATTTAAAAAAAATATATTCTAATGATAAACTAGATACATTTATGAGATGTGTTGAACAGGTTGAAAATTTAAAAAATATATTTCTAATGATAAACTAGATACATTTATGAGATGTGTTGAAAAGATTGAAAAAGAAAATAAGAAAAAAATATTTCTAATAATAAACTATATACATTTATGAAAAGTTTGAAAAAGAAAATGAAAAGATATATTCTAGTGATACTCTACCGGTAGATACATTTATGAGATGTGTTGAACAGTTTGAAAATCAATAAAATATATTTCTAATGATAAACTAGATACATTTATGAGATGTGTTGAAAAGATTGAAAAAGAAAATAAAAAAATATATTTCTAATGATAAACTACCGGTAGATACATTTATGAGATGTGTTGAAAAGTTGTTTGAAAATCAAAAAAATATATTTCTAATGATAAAAACTAGATACATTTATGAAATGTGTTGAAAAATTTCAAAAAGAAAATCAAAAAATAAATTTCTATTGATAAACTATATACATTTATGAAAAGTTTGAAAAAGAAAATGAAAAGATATATTTCTAGTGATACTCTACCGGTAGATACATTTATGAGATGTGTTGAACAGTTTGAAAATCAAAAAAATATATTTCTAATGATAAACTAGATACATTTATGAGATGTGTTGAAAAGATTGAAAAAGAAAATAAAAAAATATATTTCTAATGATAAACTACCGGTAGATACATTTATGAGATGTGTTGAAAAGTTGTTTGAAAATCAAAAAAATATATTTCTAATGATAAAAACTAGATACATTTATGAAATGTGTTGAAAAATTTCAAAATGAAAATCAAAAAATAAATTTCTATTGATAAACTATATACACTTATGAAATGTGTTCAAAACTTTGAAAATTAAAAAAAAATATTTATAATGATAAACTATATACATTTATGAAATGTATTGAAAAGTTTGAAAATAAAAAAAAAAAATTTTCTAATGATAAACTGGATACATTTATGAAATGTGTTCAAAAGTTTCAATATCAAAAAAATATATTTCTAATGATAAAAACTAGATACATTTATGAAATGTGTTGAAAAGTTTGAAAAAGAAAATCAAAAAATAAATTTCTATTGATACACTATATATACTTATGAAATGTGTTGAAAAGTTTGAAAATCAAAAAATATATTTCTAATGATAAACTACCGGTAGATACATTTATGAGATGTGTTGAAAAGTTTGAATTTTTAAAAAAAATAAAAAAATAATGATAAACTATATACCTTTATGAAAAGTTTGAAAAAGAAAATCAAAAGATATATTTCTAGTGATACTCTACTGGTAGATACATTTATGAGATGTGTTGAAAAGTTTGAAAATCAAAAAATATATTTCTAATGATAAACTACCGGTTGATACATTTATGAGATGTGTTGAAAAGTTTTAATTTAAAAAAAATATATTTCTAATGATAAACTAGATACATTTATGAAAAGTTTGAAAAAGAAAATGAAAAGATATATTTCTAGTGATAATCTACCGGTAGATACATTTATGAGATGTGTTGAAAAGTTTGAAAAAGAAAATCAAAAAATATATTTCTAGTGATACTCTACCGGTAGATACATTTATGAGATGTGTTGAACAGTTTGAAAATTTAAAAAATATATTTCTAATGATAAACTAGATACATTTATGAGATGGGTTGAAAAATTTCAAAAAGAAAATCAAAAAATTATTTTCTATTGATAAACTATATACACTTATGAAATGTGTTCAAAACTTTGAAAATTAAAAAAAAATATTTATAATGATAAACTATATACATTTATGAAATGTATTGAAAAGTTTAAAAAAGAGTCTGAAAAGATATATTTCTAGTGATAATCTACCGGTAGATACATTTATGAGATGTGTTGAAAAGTTTGAAAAAGAAAATAAAAAAATATATTTCTAGTGATAAACTATATACATTTATGAAATATGTTGAAAAGTTTGAACAAGAAATTAAGAAAAAAATATTTCTAATGATAAACTATATACATTTATGAAAAGTTTGAAAAAGAAAATGAAAAGATATATTTCTAGTGATAATCTACCGGTAGATACATTTATGAGATGTGTTGAACAGTTTGAAAATCAAAAAAATATATTTCTAATGATAAACTAGATACATTTATGAGATGTGTTGAAAAGATTGAAAAAGAAAATAAAAAAATATATTTCTAATGATAAACTACCGGTAGATACATTTATGAGATGTGTTGAAAAGTTGTTTGAAAATCAAAAAAATATATTTCTAATGATAAAAACTAGATACATTTATGAAATGTGTTGAAAAATTTCAAAAAGAAAATAAAAAAATAAATTTCTATTGATAAACTATATACACTTATGAAATGTGTTCAATACTTTGAAAATTAAAAAAAAATATTTATAATGATAAACTATATACATTTATGAAATGTATTGAAAAGTTTGAAAATCAAAAAAAAAAATTTTCTAATGATAAACTGGATACATTTATAAAATGTGTTCAAAAGTTTCAATATCAAAAAAATATATTTCTAATGATAAAAACTAGATACATTTATGAAATGTGTTGAAAAGTTTGAAAAAGAAAATCAAAAAATAAATTTCTATTGATACACTATATATACTTATGAAATGTGTTGAAAAGTTTGAAAATAAAAAAATATATTTCTAATGATAAACTACCGGTAGATACATTTATGAGATGTGTTGAAAAGTTTGAATTTAAAAAAAATATATTTCTAATGATAAACTATATACATTTATGAAAAGTTTGAAAAAGAAAATCAAAAGATATATTTCTAGTGATACTCTACTGGTAGATACATTTATGAGATGTGTTGAAAAGTTTGAAAATCAAAAAATATATTTCTAATGATAAACTACCGGTAGATACATTTATGAGATGTGTTGAAAAGTTTTAATTTAAAAAAAATATATTTCTAATGATAAACTAGATACATTTATGAAAAGTTTGAAAAAGAAAATGAAAAGATATATTTCTAGTGATACTCTACTGGTAGATACATTTATGAGATGTGTTGAAAAGTTTGAAAAAGAAAATAAAAAAATATATTTCTAGTGATAAACTATATACATTTATGAAATATGTTGAAAAGTATGAACAAGAAAATAAGAAAAAAATATTTCTAATGATAAACTATATACATTTATGAAAAGTTTGAAAAAGAAAATGAAAAGATATATTTCTAGTGATAATCTACCGGTAGATACATTTATGAGATATGTTGAAAAGTTTGAAAAAGAAAATCAAAAAATATATTTCTAGTGATACTCTACTGGTAGATACATTTATGAGATGTGTTGAAAAGTTTGAAAATCAAAAAATATATTTCTAATGATAAACTACCGGTAGATACATTTATGAGATGTGTTGAAAAGTTTTAATTTAAAAAAAATATATTTCTAATGATAAACTAGATACATTTATGAAAAGTTTGAAAAAGAAAATGAAAAGATATATTTCTAGTGATACTCTACTGGTAGATACATTTATGAGATGTGTTGAAAAGTTTGAAAAAGAAAATAAAAAAATATATTTCTAGTGATAAACTATATACATTTATGAAATATGTTGAAAAGTATGAACAAGAAAATAAGAAAAAAATATTTCTAATGATAAACTATATACATTTATGAAAAGTTTGAAAAAGAAAATGAAAAGATATATTTCTAGTGATAATCTACCGGTAGATACATTTATGAGATATGTTGAAAAGTTTGAAAAAGAAAATCAAAAAATATATTTCTAGTGATACTCTACCGGTAGATACATTTATGAGATGTGTTGAACAGTTTGAAAATTTAAAAAATATATTTCTAATGATAAACTAGATACATTTATGAGATGTGTTGAAAAGATTGAAAAAGAAAATAAAAAAATATATTTCTAATGATAAACTACCGGTAGATACATTTATGAGATGTGGTGAAAAGTTGTTTGAAAATCAAAAAAGTATATTTCTAATGATAAAAACTAGATACATTTATGAAATGTGTTGAAAAATTTCAAAAAGAAAATCAAAAAATTAATTTCTATTGATAAACTATATACACTTATGAAATGTATTGAAAAGTTTAAAAAAGAGTCTGAAAAGATATATTTCTAGTGATAATCTACCGGTAGAAACATTTATGAGATGTGTTGAAAAGTTTGAAAATCAAAAAAAAAAATTTTCTAATGATAAACTGGATACATTTATGAAATGTGTTCAAAAGTTTCAATATCAAAAAAATATATTTCTAATGATAAAAACTAGATACATTTATGAAATGTGTTGAAAAGTTTGAAAAAGAAAATCAAAAAATAAATTTCTATTGATACACTATATATACTTATGAAATGTGTTGAAAAGTTTGAAAATAAAAAAATATATTTCTAATGATAAACTACCGGTAGATACATTTATGAGATGTGTTGAAAAGTTTGAATTTAAAAAAAATATATTTCTAATGATAAACTATATACATTTATGAAAAGTTTGAAAAAGAAAATCAAAAGATATATTTCTAGTGATACTCTACTGGTAGATACATTTATGACATGTGTTGAAAAGTTTGAAAATCAAAAAATATATTTCTAATGATAAACTACCGGTAGATACATTTATGAGATGTGTTGAAAAGTTTTAATTTAAAAAAAATATATTTCTAATGATAAACTAGATACATTTATGAAAAGTTTGAAAAAGAAAATGAAAAGATATATTTCTAGTGATACTCTACTGGTAGATACATTTATGAGATGTGTTGAAAAGTTTGAAAAAGAAAATAAAAAAATATATTTCTAGTGATAAACTATATACATTTATGAAATATGTTGAAAAGTTTGAACAAGAAAATAAGAAAAAAATATTTCTAATGATAAACTATATACATTTATGAAAAGTTTGAAAAAGAAAATGAAAAGATATATTTCTAGTGATAATCTACCGGTAGATACATTTATGAGATGTGTTGAAAAGTTTGAAAAAGAAAATCAAAAAATATATTTCTAGTGATACTCTACCGGTAGATACATTTATGAGATGTGTTGAACAGTTTGAAAATTTAAAAAATATATTTCTAATGATAAACTAGATACATTTATGAGATGTGTTGAAAAGATTGAAAAAGAAAATAAAAAAATATATTTCTAATGATAAACTACCGGTAGATACATTTATGAGATGTGGTGAAAAGTTGTTTGAAAATCAAAAAAGTATATTTCTAATGATAAAAACTAGATACATTTATGAAATGTGTTGAAAAATTTCAAAAAGAAAATCAAAAAATTAATTTCTATTGATAAACTATATACACTTATGAAATGTGTTCAAAACTTTGAAAATTAAAAAAAAATATTTATAATGATAAACTATATACATTTATGAAATGTATTGAAAAGTTTAAAAAAGAGTCTGAAAAGATATATTTCTAGTGATAATCTACCGGTAGAAACATTTATGAGATGTGTTGAAAAGTTTGAAAAAGAAATTAAGAAAAAAATATTTCTAATGATAAACTATATACATTTATGAAAAGTTTGAAAAAGAAAATGAAAAGATATATTTCTAGTGATAATCTACCGGTAGATACATTTATGAGATGTGTTGAACAGTTTAAAAAGAAAATCAAAAAATATATTTCTAGTGATACTCTACCGGTAGATACATTTATGAGATGTGTTGAACAGTTTGAAAATTTAAAAAATATATTTCTAATGATAAACTAGATACATTTATGAGATGTGTTGAAAAGATTGAAAAAGAAAATAAAAAAATATATTTCTAATGATAAAAACTAGATACATTTATGAAATGTGTTGAAAATTTCAAAAAGAAAATAAAAAAATAAATTTCTATTGATAAACTATATACACTTATGAAATGTGTTCAAAACTTTGAAAATTAAAAAAAATATTTATAATGATAAACTATATACATTTATGAAATGTATTTAAAAGTTTAAAAAAGAGTCTGAAAAGATATATTTCTAGTGATAATCTACCGGTAGATACATTTATGAGATGTGTTGAAAAGTTTGAAAAAGAATATCAAAAAATATATTTATAATGATAAACTACCGGTAGATACATTTATGAGATGTGTTGAAATGTTGTTTGAAAATCAAAAAAATATATTTCTAATGATAAAAACTAGATACATTTCTGAAATGTGTTGAAAGATTTCAAAAAGAAAATCAAAAAATAAATTTCTATTGATAAACTATATACACTTATGAAATGGGTTCAAAACTTTGAAAATAAAAAAGTAATATTTATAATGATAAAAACTAGATACATTTATGAAATGTGTTGAAAAGTTTGATAAAGAAAATCAAAAAATAAATTTCTATTGATACACTATATATACTTATGAAATGTGTTGAAAAGTTTGAAAATCAAAAAATATATTTCTAATGATAAACTACCGGTAGATACATTTATGAGATGTGTTGAAATGTTGTTTGAAAATCAAAAAAATATATTTCTAATGATAAAAACTAGATACATTTCTGAAATGTGTTGAAAGATTTCAAAAAGAAAATCAAAAAATAAATTTCTATTGATAAACTATATACACTTATGAAATGGGTTCAAAACTTTGAAAATAAAAAAGAAATATTTATAATGATAAAAACTAGATACATTTATGAAATGTATTGAAAAGTTTGAAAAAGAAAATCAAAAAATAAATTTCTATTGATACACTATATATACTTATGAGATGTGTTGAAAAGTTTGAATTTAAAAAAAATATATTCTAATGATAAACTAGATACATTTATGAGATGTGTTGAACAGGTTGAAAATTTAAAAAATATATTTCTAATGATAAACTAGATACATTTATGAGATGTGTTGAAAAGATTGAAAAAGAAAATAAGAAAAAAATATTTCTAATAATAAACTATATACATTTATGAAAAGTTTGAAAAAGAAAATGAAAAGATATATTCTAGTGATACTCTACCGGTAGATACATTTATGAGATGTGTTGAACAGTTTGAAAATCAATAAAATATATTTCTAATGATAAACTAGATACATTTATGAGATGTGTTGAAAAGATTGAAAAAGAAAATAAAAAAATATATTTCTAATGATAAACTACCGGTAGATACATTTATGAGATGTGTTGAAAAGTTGTTTGAAAATCAAAAAAATATATTTCTAATGATAAAAACTAGATACATTTATGAAATGTGTTGAAAAATTTCAAAAAGAAAATCAAAAAATAAATTTCTATTGATAAACTATATACATTTATGAAAAGTTTGAAAAAGAAAATGAAAAGATATATTTCTAGTGATACTCTACCGGTAGATACATTTATGAGATGTGTTGAACAGTTTGAAAATCAAAAAAATATATTTCTAATGATAAACTAGATACATTTATGAGATGTGTTGAAAAGATTGAAAAAGAAAATAAAAAAATATATTTCTAATGATAAACTACCGGTAGATACATTTATGAGATGTGTTGAAAAGTTGTTTGAAAATCAAAAAAATATATTTCTAATGATAAAAACTAGATACATTTATGAAATGTGTTGAAAA
This sequence comes from Meghimatium bilineatum, assembly GCA_034231615.1. Taxonomy (NCBI): domain Eukaryota; kingdom Metazoa; phylum Mollusca; class Gastropoda; order Stylommatophora; family Philomycidae; genus Meghimatium; species Meghimatium bilineatum. The sequence continues at coordinate 33,435,690 of CM067317.1, read as the reverse complement.
ATTTCAAAATGAAAATCAAAAAATAAATTTCTATTGATAAACTATATACACTTATGAAATGTGTTCAAAACTTTGAAAATTAAAAAAAAATATTTATAATGATAAACTATATACATTTATGAAATGTATTGAAAAGTTTGAAAATAAAAAAAAAAAATTTTCTAATGATAAACTGGATACATTTATGAAATGTGTTCAAAAGTTTCAATATCAAAAAAATATATTTCTAATGATAAAAACTAGATACATTTATGAAATGTGTTGAAAAGTTTGAAAAAGAAAATCAAAAAATAAATTTCTATTGATACACTATATATACTTATGAAATGTGTTGAAAAGTTTGAAAATCAAAAAATATATTTCTAATGATAAACTACCGGTAGATACATTTATGAGATGTGTTGAAAAGTTTGAATTTTTAAAAAAAATAAAAAAATAATGATAAACTATATACCTTTATGAAAAGTTTGAAAAAGAAAATCAAAAGATATATTTCTAGTGATACTCTACTGGTAGATACATTTATGAGATGTGTTGAAAAGTTTGAAAATCAAAAAATATATTTCTAATGATAAACTACCGGTTGATACATTTATGAGATGTGTTGAAAAGTTTTAATTTAAAAAAAATATATTTCTAATGATAAACTAGATACATTTATGAAAAGTTTGAAAAAGAAAATGAAAAGATATATTTCTAGTGATAATCTACCGGTAGATACATTTATGAGATGTGTTGAAAAGTTTGAAAAAGAAAATCAAAAAATATATTTCTAGTGATACTCTACCGGTAGATACATTTATGAGATGTGTTGAACAGTTTGAAAATTTAAAAAATATATTTCTAATGATAAACTAGATACATTTATGAGATGGGTTGAAAAGATTGAAAAAGAAAATAAAAAAATATATTTCTAATGATAAACTACCGGTAGATACATTTATGAGATGTGGTGAAAAGTTGTTTGAAAATCAAAAAAGTATATTTCTAATGATAAAAACTAGATACATTTATGAAATGTGTTGAAAAATTTCAAAAAGAAAATCAAAAAATTATTTTCTATTGATAAACTATATACACTTATGAAATGTGTTCAAAACTTTGAAAATTAAAAAAAAATATTTATAATGATAAACTATATACATTTATGAAATGTATTGAAAAGTTTAAAAAAGAGTCTGAAAAGATATATTTCTAGTGATAATCTACCGGTAGATACATTTATGAGATGTGTTGAAAAGTTTGAAAAAGAAAATAAAAAAATATATTTCTAGTGATAAACTATATACATTTATGAAATATGTTGAAAAGTTTGAACAAGAAATTAAGAAAAAAATATTTCTAATGATAAACTATATACATTTATGAAAAGTTTGAAAAAGAAAATGAAAAGATATATTTCTAGTGATAATCTACCGGTAGATACATTTATGAGATGTGTTGAACAGTTTGAAAATCAAAAAAATATATTTCTAATGATAAACTAGATACATTTATGAGATGTGTTGAAAAGATTGAAAAAGAAAATAAAAAAATATATTTCTAATGATAAACTACCGGTAGATACATTTATGAGATGTGTTGAAAAGTTGTTTGAAAATCAAAAAAATATATTTCTAATGATAAAAACTAGATACATTTATGAAATGTGTTGAAAAATTTCAAAAAGAAAATAAAAAAATAAATTTCTATTGATAAACTATATACACTTATGAAATGTGTTCAATACTTTGAAAATTAAAAAAAAATATTTATAATGATAAACTATATACATTTATGAAATGTATTGAAAAGTTTGAAAATCAAAAAAAAAAATTTTCTAATGATAAACTGGATACATTTATAAAATGTGTTCAAAAGTTTCAATATCAAAAAAATATATTTCTAATGATAAAAACTAGATACATTTATGAAATGTGTTGAAAAGTTTGAAAAAGAAAATCAAAAAATAAATTTCTATTGATACACTATATATACTTATGAAATGTGTTGAAAAGTTTGAAAATAAAAAAATATATTTCTAATGATAAACTACCGGTAGATACATTTATGAGATGTGTTGAAAAGTTTGAATTTAAAAAAAATATATTTCTAATGATAAACTATATACATTTATGAAAAGTTTGAAAAAGAAAATCAAAAGATATATTTCTAGTGATACTCTACTGGTAGATACATTTATGAGATGTGTTGAAAAGTTTGAAAATCAAAAAATATATTTCTAATGATAAACTACCGGTAGATACATTTATGAGATGTGTTGAAAAGTTTTAATTTAAAAAAAATATATTTCTAATGATAAACTAGATACATTTATGAAAAGTTTGAAAAAGAAAATGAAAAGATATATTTCTAGTGATACTCTACTGGTAGATACATTTATGAGATGTGTTGAAAAGTTTGAAAAAGAAAATAAAAAAATATATTTCTAGTGATAAACTATATACATTTATGAAATATGTTGAAAAGTATGAACAAGAAAATAAGAAAAAAATATTTCTAATGATAAACTATATACATTTATGAAAAGTTTGAAAAAGAAAATGAAAAGATATATTTCTAGTGATAATCTACCGGTAGATACATTTATGAGATATGTTGAAAAGTTTGAAAAAGAAAATCAAAAAATATATTTCTAGTGATACTCTACCGGTAGATACATTTATGAGATGTGTTGAACAGTTTGAAAATTTAAAAAATATATTTCTAATGATAAACTAGATACATTTATGAAATGTGTTGAAAAATTTCAAAAAGAAAATCAAAAAATTAATTTCTATTGATAAACTATATACACTTATGAAATGTGTTCAAAACTTTGAAAATTAAAAAAAAATATTTATAATGATAAACTATATACATTTATGAAATGTATTGAAAAGTTTAAAAAAGAGTCTGAAAAGATATATTTCTAGTGATAATCTACCGGTAGATACATTTATGAGATGTGTTGAAAAGTTTGAAAAAGAAATTAAGAAAAAAATATTTCTAATGATAAACTATATACATTTATGAAAAGTTTGAAAAAGAAAATGAAAAGATATATTTCTAGTGATAATCTACCGGTAGATACATTTATGAGATGTGTTGAACAGTTTGAAAATCAAAAAAATATATTTCTAATGATAAACTAGATACATTTATGAGATGTGTTGAAAAGATTGAAAAAGAAAATAAAAAAATATATTTCTAATGATAAACTACCGGTAGATACATTTATGAGATGTGTTGAAAAGTTGTTTGAAAATCAAAAAAATATATTTCTAATGATAAAAACTAGATACATTTATGAAATGTGTTGAAAAATTTCAAAAATAAAATCAAAAAATAAATTTCTATTGATAAACTATATACACTTATGAAATGTTTTCAAAACTTTGAAAATTAAAAAAAAATATTTATAATGATAAACTATATACATTTATGAAATGTATTGAAAAGTTTGAAAATCAAACAAAAAATTTTTCTAATGATAAACTGGATACATTTATGAAATGTGTTCAAAAGTTTCAATATCAAAAAAATATATTTCTAATGATAAAAACTAGATACATTTATGAAATGTGTTGAAAAGTTTGAAAAAGAAAATCAAAAAATAAATTTCTATTGATACACTATATATACTTATGAAATGTGTTGAAAAGTTTGAAAATCAAAAAATATATTTCTAATGATAAACTACCGGTAGATACATTTATGAGATGTGTTGAAAAGTTTGAATTTAAAAAAAATATATTTCTAATGATAAACTATATACATTTATGAAAAGTTTGAAAAAGAAAATCAAAAGATATATTTCTAGTGATACTCTACTGGTAGATACATTTATGAGATGTGTTGAAAAGTTTGAAAATCAAAAAATATATTTCTAATGATAAACTACCGGTAGATACATTTATGAGATGTGTTGAAAAGTTTTAATTTAAAAAAAATATATTTCTAATGATAAACTAGATACATTTATGAAAAGTTTGAAAAAGAAAATGAAAAGATATATTTCTAGTGATACTCTACTGGTAGATACATTTATGAGATGTGTTGAAAAGTTTGAAAAAGAAAATAAAAAAATATATTTCTAGTGATAAACTATATACATTTATGAAATATGTTGAAAAGTTTGAACAAGAAAATAAGAAAAAAATATTTCTAATGATAAACTATATACATTTATGAAAAGTTTGAAAAAGAAAATGAAAAGATATATTTCTAGTGATAATCTACCGGTAGATACATTTATGAGATGTGTTGAAAAGTTTGAAAAAGAAAATCAAAAAATATATTTCTAGTGATACTCTACCGGTAGATACATTTATGAGATGTGTTGAACAGTTTGAAAATTTAAAAAATATATTTCTAATGATAAACTAGATACATTTATGAGATGTGTTGAAAAGATTGAAAAAGAAAATAAAAAAATATATTTCTAATGATAAACTACCGGTAGATACATTTATGAGATGTGGTGAAAAGTTGTTTGAAAATCAAAAAAGTATATTTCTAATGATAAAAACTAGATACATTTATGAAATGTGTTGAAAAATTTCAAAAAGAAAATCAAAAAATTAATTTCTATTGATAAACTATATACACTTATGAAATGTGTTCAAAACTTTGAAAATTAAAAAAAAATATTTATAATGATAAACTATATACATTTATGAAATGTATTGAAAAGTTTAAAAAAGAGTCTGAAAAGATATATTTCTAGTGATAATCTACCGGTAGAAACATTTATGAGATGTGTTGAAAAGTTTGAAAAAGAAATTAAGAAAAAAATATTTCTAATGATAAACTATATACATTTATGAAAAGTTTGAAAAAGAAAATGAAAAGATATATTTCTAGTGATAATCTACCGGTAGATACATTTATGAGATGTGTTGAACAGTTTAAAAAGAAAATCAAAAAATATATTTCTAGTGATACTCTACCGGTAGATACATTTATGAGATGTGTTGAACAGTTTGAAAATTTAAAAAATATATTTCTAATGATAAACTAGATACATTTATGAGATGTGTTGAAAAGATTGAAAAAGAAAATAAAAAAATATATTTCTAATGATAAAAACTAGATACATTTATGAAATGTGTTGAAAATTTCAAAAAGAAAATAAAAAAATAAATTTCTATTGATAAACTATATACACTTATGAAATGTGTTCAAAACTTTGAAAATTAAAAAAAATATTTATAATGATAAACTATATACATTTATGAAATGTATTTAAAAGTTTAAAAAAGAGTCTGAAAAGATATATTTCTAGTGATAATCTACCGGTAGATACATTTATGAGATGTGTTGAAAAGTTTGAAAAAGAATATCAAAAAATATATTTATAATGATAAACTACCGGTAGATACATTTATGAGATGTGTTGAAATGTTGTTTGAAAATCAAAAAAATATATTTCTAATGATAAAAACTAGATACATTTCTGAAATGTGTTGAAAGATTTCAAAAAGAAAATCAAAAAATAAATTTCTATTGATAAACTATATACACTTATGAAATGGGTTCAAAACTTTGAAAATAAAAAAGAAATATTTATAATGATAAAAACTAGATACATTTATGAAATGTGTTGAAAAGTTTGAAAAAGAAAATCAAAAAATAAATTTCTATTGATACACTATATATACTTATGAAATGTGTTGAAAAGTTTGAAAATCAAAAAATATATTTCTAATGATAAACTACCGGTAGATACATTTATGAGATGTGTTGAAATGTTGTTTGAAAATCAAAAAAATATATTTCTAATGATAAAAACTAGATACATTTCTGAAATGTGTTGAAAGATTTCAAAAAGAAAATCAAAAAATAAATTTCTATTGATAAACTATATACACTTATGAAATGGGTTCAAAACTTTGAAAATAAAAAAGAAATATTTATAATGATAAAAACTAGATACATTTATGAAATGTATTGAAAAGTTTGAAAAAGAAAATCAAAAAATAAATTTCTATTGATACACTATATATACTTATGAGATGTGTTGAAAAGTTTGAATTTAAAAAAAATATATTCTAATGATAAACTAGATACATTTATGAGATGTGTTGAACAGGTTGAAAATTTAAAAAATATATTTCTAATGATAAACTAGATACATTTATGAGATGTGTTGAAAAGATTGAAAAAGAAAATAAGAAAAAAATATTTCTAATAATAAACTATATACATTTATGAAAAGTTTGAAAAAGAAAATGAAAAGATATATTTCTAGTGATACTCTACCGGTAGATACATTTATGAGATGTGTTGAACAGTTTGAAAATCAATAAAATATATTTCTAATGATAAACTAGATACATTTATGAGATGTGTTGAAAAGATTGAAAAAGAAAATAAAAAAATATATTTCTAATGATAAACTACCGGTAGATACATTTATGAGATGTGTTGAAAAGTTGTTTGAAAATCAAAAAAATATATTTCTAATGATAAAAACTAGATACATTTATGAAATGTGTTGAAAAATTTCAAAAAGAAAATCAAAAAATAAATTTCTATTGATAAACTATATACATTTATGAAAAGTTTGAAAAAGAAAATGAAAAGATATATTTCTAGTGATACTCTACCGGTAGATACATTTATGAGATGTGTTGAACAGTTTGAAAATCAAAAAAATATATTTCTAATGATAAACTAGATACATTTATGAGATGTGTTGAAAAGATTGAAAAAGAAAATAAAAAAATATATTTCTAATGATAAACTACCGGTAGATACATTTATGAGATGTGTTGAAAAGTTGTTTGAAAATCAAAAAAATATATTTCTAATGATAAAAACTAGATACATTTATGAAATGTGTTGAAAAATTTCAAAATGAAAATCAAAAAATAAATTTCTATTGATAAACTATATACACTTATGAAATGTGTTCAAAACTTTGAAAATTAAAAAAAAATATTTATAATGATAAACTATATACATTTATGAAATGTATTGAAAAGTTTGAAAATAAAAAAAAAAAATTTTCTAATGATAAACTGGATACATTTATGAAATGTGTTCAAAAGTTTCAATATCAAAAAAATATATTTCTAATGATAAAAACTAGATACATTTATGAAATGTGTTGAAAAGTTTGAAAAAGAAAATCAAAAAATAAATTTCTATTGATACACTATATATACTTATGAAATGTGTTGAAAAGTTTGAAAATCAAAAAATATATTTCTAATGATAAACTACCGGTAGATACATTTATGAGATGTGTTGAAAAGTTTGAATTTTTAAAAAAAATAAAAAAATAATGATAAACTATATACCTTTATGAAAAGTTTGAAAAAGAAAATCAAAAGATATATTTCTAGTGATACTCTACTGGTAGATACATTTATGAGATGTGTTGAAAAGTTTGAAAATCAAAAAATATATTTCTAATGATAAACTACCGGTTGATACATTTATGAGATGTGTTGAAAAGTTTTAATTTAAAAAAAATATATTTCTAATGATAAACTAGATACATTTATGAAAAGTTTGAAAAAGAAAATGAAAAGATATATTTCTAGTGATAATCTACCGGTAGATACATTTATGAGATGTGTTGAAAAGTTTGAAAAAGAAAATCAAAAAATATATTTCTAGTGATACTCTACCGGTAGATACATTTATGAGATGTGTTGAACAGTTTGAAAATTTAAAAAATATATTTCTAATGATAAACTAGATACATTTATGAGATGGGTTGAAAAGATTGAAAAAGAAAATAAAAAAATATATTTCTAATGATAAACTACCGGTAGATACATTTATGAGATGTGGTGAAAAGTTGTTTGAAAATCAAAAAAGTATATTTCTAATGATAAAAACTAGATACATTTATGAAATGTGTTGAAAAATTTCAAAAAGAAAATCAAAAAATTATTTTCTATTGATAAACTATATACACTTATGAAATGTGTTCAAAACTTTGAAAATTAAAAAAAAATATTTATAATGATAAACTATATACATTTATGAAATGTATTGAAAAGTTTAAAAAAGAGTCTGAAAAGATATATTTCTAGTGATAATCTACCGGTAGATACATTTATGAGATGTGTTGAAAAGTTTGAAAAAGAAAATAAAAAAATATATTTCTAGTGATAAACTATATACATTTATGAAATATGTTGAAAAGTTTGAACAAGAAATTAAGAAAAAAATATTTCTAATGATAAACTATATACATTTATGAAAAGTTTGAAAAAGAAAATGAAAAGATATATTTCTAGTGATAATCTACCGGTAGATACATTTATGAGATGTGTTGAACAGTTTGAAAATCAAAAAAATATATTTCTAATGATAAACTAGATACATTTATGAGATGTGTTGAAAAGATTGAAAAAGAAAATAAAAAAATATATTTCTAATGATAAACTACCGGTAGATACATTTATGAGATGTGTTGAAAAGTTTGAATTTAAAAAAAATATATTTCTAATGATAAACTATATACATTTATGAAAAGTTTGAAAAAGAAAATCAAAAGATATATTTCTAGTGATACTCTACTGGTAGATACATTTATGAGATGTGTTGAAAAGTTTGAAAATCAAAAAATATATTTCTAATGATAAACTACCGGTAGATACATTTATGAGATGTGTTGAAAAGTTTTAATTTAAAAAAAATATATTTCTAATGATAAACTAGATACATTTATGAAAAGTTTGAAAAAGAAAATGAAAAGATATATTTCTAGTGATACTCTACTGGTAGATACATTTATGAGATGTGTTGAAAAGTTTGAAAAAGAAATTAAGAAAAAAATATTTCTAATGATAAACTATATACATTTATGAAAAGTTTGAAAAAGAAAATGAAAAGATATATTTCTAGTGATAATCTACCGGTAGATACATTTATGAGATGTGTTGAACAGTTTGAAAATCAAAAAAATATATTTCTAATGATAAACTAGATACATTTATGAGATGTGTTGAAAAGATTGAAAAAGAAAATAAAAAAATATATTTCTAATGATAAACTACCGGTAGATACATTTATGAGATGTGTTGAAAAGTTGTTTGAAAATCAAAAAAATATATTTCTAATGATAAAAACTAGATACATTTATGAAATGTGTTGAAAAATTTCAAAAATAAAATCAAAAAATAAATTTCTATTGATAAACTATATACACTTATGAAATGTTTTCAAAACTTTGAAAATTAAAAAAAAATATTTATAATGATAAACTATATACATTTATGAAATGTATTGAAAAGTTTGAAAATCAAACAAAAAATTTTTCTAATGATAAACTGGATACATTTATGAAATGTGTTCAAAAGTTTCAATATCAAAAAAATATATTTCTAATGATAAAAACTAGATACATTTATGAAATGTGTTGAAAAGTTTGAAAAAGAAAATCAAAAAATAAATTTCTATTGATACACTATATATACTTATGAAATGTGTTGAAAAGTTTGAAAATCAAAAAATATATTTCTAATGATAAACTACCGGTAGATACATTTATGAGATGTGTTGAAAAGTTTGAATTTAAAAAAAATATATTTCTAATGATAAACTATATACATTTATGAAAAGTTTGAAAAAGAAAATCAAAAGATATATTTCTAGTGATACTCTACTGGTAGATACATTTATGAGATGTGTTGAAAAGTTTGAAAATCAAAAAATATATTTCTAATGATAAACTACCGGTAGATACATTTATGAGATGTGTTGAAAAGTTTGAATTTAAAAAAAATATATTTCTAATGATAAACTAGATACATTTATGAAAAGTTTGAAAAAGAAAATGAAAAGATATATTTCTAGTGATACTCTACTGGTAGATACATTTATGAGATGTGTTGAAAAGTTTGAAAAAGAAAATAAAAAAATATATTTCTAGTGATAAACTATATACATTTATGAAATATGTTGAAAAGTTTGAACAAGAAAATAAGAAAAAAATATTTCTAATGATAAACTATATACATTTATGAAAAGTTTGAAAAAGAAAATGAAAAGATATATTTCTAGTGATAATCTACCGGTAGATACATTTATGAGATGTGTTGAAAAGTTTGAAAAAGAAAATCAAAAAATATATTTCTAGTGATACTCTACCGGTAGATACATTTATGAGATGTGTTGAACAGTTTGAAAATTTAAAAAATATATTTCTAATGATAAACTAGATACATTTATGAGATGTGTTGAAAAGATTGAAAAAGAAAATAAAAAAATATATTTCTAATGATAAACTACCGGTAGATACATTTATGAGATGTGGTGAAAAGTTGTTTGAAAATCAAAAAAGTATATTTCTAATGATAAAAACTAGATACATTTATGAAATGTGTTGAAAAATTTCAAAAAGAAAATCAAAAAATTAATTTCTATTGATAAACTATATACACTTATGAAATGTGTTCAAAACTTTGAAAATTAAAAAAAAATATTTATAATGATAAACTATATACATTTATGAAATGTATTGAAAAGTTTAAAAAAGAGTCTGAAAAGATATATTTCTAGTGATAATCTACCGGTAGAAACATTTATGAGATGTGTTGAAAAGTTTGAAAAAGAAATTAAGAAAAAAATATTTCTAATGATAAACTATATACATTTATGAAAAGTTTGAAAAAGAAAATGAAAAGATATATTTCTAGTGATAATCTACCGGTAGATACATTTATGAGATGTGTTGAACAGTTTAAAAAGAAAATCAAAAAATATATTTCTAGTGATACTCTACCGGTAGATACATTTATGAGATGTGTTGAACAGTTTGAAAATTTAAAAAATATATTTCTAATGATAAACTAGATACATTTATGAGATGTGTTGAAAAGATTGAAAAAGAAAATAAAAAAATATATTTCTAATGATAAAAACTAGATACATTTATGAAATGTGTTGAAAATTTCAAAAAGAAAATAAAAAAATAAATTTCTATTGATAAACTATATACACTTATGAAATGTGTTCAAAACTTTGAAAATTAAAAAAAATATTTATAATGATAAACTATATACATTTATGAAATGTATTTAAAAGTTTAAAAAAGAGTCTGAAAAGATATATTTCTAGTGATAATCTACCGGTAGATACATTTATGAGATGTGTTGAAAAGTTTGAAAAAGAATATCAAAAAATATATTTATAATGATAAACTACCGGTAGATACATTTATGAGATGTGTTGAAATGTTGTTTGAAAATCAAAAAAATATATTTCTAATGATAAAAACTAGATACATTTCTGAAATGTGTTGAAAGATTTCAAAAAGAAAATCAAAAAATAAATTTCTATTGATAAACTATATACACTTATGAAATGGGTTCAAAACTTTGAAAATAAAAAAGAAATATTTATAATGATAAAAACTAGATACATTTATGAAATGTGTTGAAAAGTTTGAAAAAGAAAATCAAAAAATAAATTTCTATTGATACACTATATATACTTATGAGATGTGTTGAAAAGTTTGAATTTAAAAAAAATATATTCTAATGATAAACTAGATACATTTATGAGATGTGTTGAACAGGTTGAAAATTTAAAAAATATATTTCTAATGATAAACTAGATACATTTATGAGATGTGTTGAAAAGATTGAAAAAGAAAATAAGAAAAAAATATTTCTAATAATAAACTATATACATTTATGAAAAGTTTGAAAAAGAAAATGAAAAGATATATTTCTAGTGATACTCTACCGGTAGATACATTTATGAGATGTGTTGAACAGTTTGAAAATCAATAAAATATATTTCTAATGATAAACTAGATACATTTATGAGATGTGTTGAAAAGATTGAAAAAGAAAATAAAAAAATATATTTCTAATGATAAACTACCGGTAGATACATTTATGAGATGTGTTGAAAAGTTGTTTGAAAATCAAAAAAATATATTTCTAATGATAAAAACTAGATACATTTATGAAATGTGTTGAAAAATTTCAAAAAGAAAATCAAAAAATAAATTTCTATTGATAAACTATATACATTTATGAAAAGTTTGAAAAAGAAAATGAAAAGATATATTTCTAGTGATACTCTACCGGTAGATACATTTATGAGATGTGTTGAACAGTTTGAAAATCAAAAAAATATATTTCTAATGATAAACTAGATACATTTATGAGATGTGTTGAAAAGATTGAAAAAGAAAATAAAAAAATATATTTCTAATGATAAACTACCGGTAGATACATTTATGAGATGTGTTGAAAAGTTGTTTGAAAATCAAAAAAATATATTTCTAATGATAAAAACTAGATACATTTATGAAATGTGTTGAAAAATTTCAAAAAGAAAATCAAAAAATAAATTTCTATTGATAAACTATATACACTTATGAAATGTGTTCAAAACTTTGAAAATTAAAAAAAAATATTTATAATGATAAACTATATACATTTATGAAATGTATTGAAAAGTTTGAAAATAAAAAAAAAAAATTTTCTAATGATAAACTGGATACATTTATGAAATGTGTTCAAAAGTTTCAATATCAAAAAAATATATTTCTAATGATAAAAACTAGATACATTTATGAAATGTGTTGAAAAGTTTGAAAAAGAAAATCAAAAAATAAATTTCTATTGATACACTATATATACTTATGAAATGTGTTGAAAAGTTTGAAAATCAAAAAATATATTTCTAATGATAAACTACCGGTAGATACATTTATGAGATGTGTTGAAAAGTTTGAATTTTTAAAAAAAATAAAAAAATAATGATAAACTATATACCTTTATGAAAAGTTTGAAAAAGAAAATCAAAAGATATATTTCTAGTGATACTCTACTGGTAGATACATTTATGAGATGTGTTGAAAAGTTTGAAAATCAAAAAATATATTTCTAATGATAAACTACCGGTTGATACATTTATGAGATGTGTTGAAAAGTTTTAATTTAAAAAAAATATATTTCTAATGATAAACTAGATACATTTATGAAAAGTTTGAAAAAGAAAATGAAAAGATATATTTCTAGTGATAATCTACCGGTAGATACATTTATGAGATGTGTTGAAAAGTTTGAAAAAGAAAATCAAAAAATATATTTCTAGTGATACTCTACCGGTAGATACATTTATGAGATGTGTTGAACAGTTTGAAAATTTAAAAAATATATTTCTAATGATAAACTAGATACATTTATGAGATGGGTTGAAAAGATTGAAAAAGAAAATAAAAAAATATATTTCTAATGATAAACTACCGGTAGATACATTTATGAGATGTGGTGAAAAGTTGTTTGAAAATCAAAAAAGTATATTTCTAATGATAAAAACTAGATACATTTATGAAATGTGTTGAAAAATTTCAAAAAGAAAATCAAAAAATTATTTTCTATTGATAAACTATATACACTTATGAAATGTGTTCAAAACTTTGAAAATTAAAAAAAAATATTTATAATGATAAACTATATACATTTATGAAATGTATTGAAAAGTTTAAAAAAGAGTCTGAAAAGATATATTTCTAGTGATAATCTACCGGTAGATACATTTATGAGATGTGTTGAGATGTGTTGAAAAGTTTGAAAAAGAAATTAAGAAAAAAATATTTCTAATGATAAACTATATACATTTATGAAAAGTTTGAAAAAGAAAATGAAAAGATATATTTCTAGTGATAATCTACCGGTAGATACATTTATGAGATGTGTTGAACAGTTTGAAAATCAAAAAAATATATTTCTAATGATAAACTAGATACATTTATGAGATGTGTTGAAAAGATTGAAAAAGAAAATAAAAAAATATATTTCTAATGATAAACTACCGGTAGATACATTTATGAGATGTGTTGAAAAGTTGTTTGAAAATCAAAAAAATATATTTCTAATGATAAAAACTAGATACATTTATGAAATGTGTTGAAAAATTTCAAAAAGAAAATAAAAAAATAAATTTCTATTGATAAACTATATACACTTATGAAATGTGTTCAATACTTTGAAAATTAAAAAAAAATATTTATAATGATAAACTATATACATTTATGAAATGTATTGAAAAGTTTGAAAATCAAACAAAAAATTTTTCTAATGATAAACTGGATACATTTATGAAATGTGTTCAAAAGTTTCAATATCAAAAAAATATATTTCTAATGATAAAAACTAGATACATTTATGAAATGTGTTGAAAAGTTTGAAAAAGAAAATCAAAAAATAAATTTCTATTGATACACTATATATACTTATGAAATGTGTTGAAAAGTTTGAAAATCAAAAAATATATTTCTAATGATAAACTACCGGTAGATACATTTATGAGATGTGTTGAAAAGTTTGAATTTAAAAAAAATATATTTCTAATGATAAACTATATACATTTATGAAAAGTTTGAAAAAGAAAATCAAAAGATATATTTCTAGTGATACTCTACTGGTAGATACATTTATGAGATGTGTTGAAAAGTTTGAAAATCAAAAAATATATTTCTAATGATAAACTACCGGTAGATACATTTATGAGATGTGTTGAAAAGTTTGAATTTAAAAAAAATATATTTCTAATGATAAACTAGATACATTTATGAAAAGTTTGAAAAAGAAAATGAAAAGATATATTTCTAGTGATACTCTACTGGTAGATACATTTATGAGATGTGTTGAAAAGTTTGAAAAAGAAAATAAAAAAATATATTTCTAGTGATAAACTATATACATTTATGAAATATGTTGAAAAGTTTGAACAAGAAATTAAGAAAAAAATATTTCTAATGATAAACTATATACATTTATGAAAAGTTTGAAAAAGAAAATGAAAAGATATATTTCTAGTGATAATCTACCGGTAGATACATTTATGAGATGTGTTGAACAGTTTGAAAATCAAAAAAATATATTTCTAATGATAAACTAGATACATTTATGAGATGTGTTGAAAAGATTGAAAAAGAAAATAAAAAAATATATTTCTAATGATAAACTACCGGTAGATACATTTATGAGATGTGTTGAAAAGTTGTTTGAAAATCAAAAAAATATATTTCTAATGATAAAAACTAGATACATTTATGAAATGTGTTGAAAAATTTCAAAAAGAAAATAAAAAAATAAATTTCTATTGATAAACTATATACACTTATGAAATGTGTTCAATACTTTGAAAATTAAAAAAAAATATTTATAATGATAAACTATATACATTTATGAAATGTATTGAAAAGTTTGAAAATCAAAAAAAAAAATTTTCTAATGATAAACTGGATACATTTATAAAATGTGTTCAAAAGTTTCAATATCAAAAAAATATATTTCTAATGATAAAAACTAGATACATTTATGAAATGTGTTGAAAAGTTTGAAAAAGAAAATCAAAAAATAAATTTCTATTGATACACTATATATACTTATGAAATGTGTTGAAAAGTTTGAAAATAAAAAAATATATTTCTAATGATAAACTACCGGTAGATACATTTATGAGATGTGTTGAAAAGTTTGAATTTAAAAAAAATATATTTCTAATGATAAACTATATACATTTATGAAAAGTTTGAAAAAGAAAATCAAAAGATATATTTCTAGTGATACTCTACTGGTAGATACATTTATGAGATGTGTTGAAAAGTTTGAAAATCAAAAAATATATTTCTAATGATAAACTACCGGTAGATACATTTATGAGATGTGTTGAAAAGTTTTAATTTAAAAAAAATATATTTCTAATGATAAACTAGATACATTTATGAAAAGTTTGAAAAAGAAAATGAAAAGATATATTTCTAGTGATACTCTACTGGTAGATACATTTATGAGATGTGTTGAAAAGTTTGAAAAAGAAAATAAAAAAATATATTTCTAGTGATAAACTATATACATTTATGAAATATGTTGAAAAGTATGAACAAGAAAATAAGAAAAAAATATTTCTAATGATAAACTATATACATTTATGAAAAGTTTGAAAAAGAAAATGAAAAGATATATTTCTAGTGATAATCTACCGGTAGATACATTTATGAGATATGTTGAAAAGTTTGAAAAAGAAAATCAAAAAATATATTTCTAGTGATACTCTACCGGTAGATACATTTATGAGATGTGTTGAACAGTTTGAAAATTTAAAAAATATATTTCTAATGATAAACTAGATACATTTATGAAATGTGTTGAAAAATTTCAAAAAGAAAATCAAAAAATTAATTTCTATTGATAAACTATATACACTTATGAAATGTGTTCAAAACTTTGAAAATTAAAAAAAAATATTTATAATGATAAACTATATACATTTATGAAATGTATTGAAAAGTTTAAAAAAGAGTCTGAAAAGATATATTTCTAGTGATAATCTACCGGTAGATACATTTATGAGATGTGTTGAAAAGTTTGAAAAAGAAATTAAGAAAAAAATATTTCTAATGATAAACTATATACATTTATGAAAAGTTTGAAAAAGAAAATGAAAAGATATATTTCTAGTGATAATCTACCGGTAGATACATTTATGAGATGTGTTGAACAGTTTGAAAATCAAAAAAATATATTTCTAATGATAAACTAGATACATTTATGAGATGTGTTGAAAAGATTGAAAAAGAAAATAAAAAAATATATTTCTAATGATAAACTACCGGTAGATACATTTATGAGATGTGTTGAAAAGTTGTTTGAAAATCAAAAAAATATATTTCTAATGATAAAAACTAGATACATTTATGAAATGTGTTGAAAAATTTCAAAAATAAAATCAAAAAATAAATTTCTATTGATAAACTATATACACTTATGAAATGTTTTCAAAACTTTGAAAATTAAAAAAAAATATTTATAATGATAAACTATATACATTTATGAAATGTATTGAAAAGTTTGAAAATCAAACAAAAAATTTTTCTAATGATAAACTGGATACATTTATGAAATGTGTTCAAAAGTTTCAATATCAAAAAAATATATTTCTAATGATAAAAACTAGATACATTTATGAAATATGTTGAAAAGTTTGAACAAGAAATTAAGAAAAAAATATTTCTAATTATAAACTATATACATTTATGAAAATTTTGAAAAAGAAAATGAAAAGATATATTTCTAGTGATAATCTACCGGTAGATACATTTATGAGATGTGTTGAACAGTTTGAAAATCAAAAAAATATATTTCTAATGATAAACTAGATACATTTATGAGATGTGTTGAAAAGAGTGAAAAAGAAAATAAAAAAATATATTTCTAATGATAAACTACCGGTAGATACATTTATGAGATGTGTTGAAAAGTTGTTTGAAAATCAAAAAAATATATTTCTAATGATAAAAACTAGATACATTTATGAAATGTGTTGAAAAATTTCAAAAAGAAAATCAAAAAATAAATTTCTATTGATAAACTATATACACTTATGAAATGTGTTCAAAACTTTGAAAATTAAAAAAAAAAAAATTAATGATAAACTATATACATTTATGAAATGTATTGAAAAGTTTGAAAATCAAAAAAAAAAATTTTCTAATGATAAACTGGATACATTTATGAAATGTGTTCAAAAGTTTCAATATCAAAAAAATATATTTCTAATGATAAAAACTAGATACATTTATGAAATGTGTTGAAAAGTTTGAAAAAGAAAATCAAAAAATAAATTTCTATTGATACACTATATATACTTATGAAATGTGTTGAAAAGTTTGAAAATCAAAAAATATATTTCTAATGATAAACTACCGGTAGATACATTTATGAGATGTGTTGAAAAGTTTGAATTTAAAAAAAATATATTTCTAATGATAAACTATATACATTTATGAAAAGTTTGAAAAAGAAAATCAAAAGATATATTTCTAGTGATACTCTACTTGTAGATACATTTATGAGATGTGTTGAAAAGTTTGAAAATCAAAAAATATATTTCTAATGATAAACTACCGGTAGATACATTTATGAGATGTGTTGAAAAGTTTTAATTTTAAAAAAATATATTTCTAATGATAAACTAGATACATTTATGAAAAGTTTGAAAAAGAAAATGAAAAGATATATTTCTAGTGATACTCTACTGGTAGATACATTTATGAGATGTGTTGAAAAGTTTGAAAAAGAAAATAAAAAAATATATTTCTAGTGATAAACTATATACATTTATGAAATATGTTGAAAAGTTTGAACAAGAAAATTAAAAAAAAATATTTATAATGATAAACTATATACATTTATGAAATGTATTGAAAAGTTTAAAAAAGAGTCTGAAAAGATATATTTCTAGTGATAATCTACCGGTAGATACATTTATGAGATGTGTTGAAAAGTTTGAAAAAGAAATTAAGAAAAAAATATTTCTAATGATAAACTATATACATTTATGAAAAGTTTGAAAAAGAAAATGAAAAGATATATTTCTAGTGATAATCTACCGGTAGATACATTTATGAGATGTGTTGAATAGTTTGAAAATCAAAAAAATATATTTCTAATGATAAACTAGATACATTTATGAGATGTGTTGAAAAGATTGAAAAAGAAAATAAAAAAATATATTTCTAATGATAAACTACCGGTAGATACATTTATGAGATGTGTTGAAAAGTTGTTTGAAAATCAAAAAAATATATTTCTAATGATAAAAACTAGATACATTTATGAAATGTGTTGAAAAATTTCAAAAAGAAAATCAAAAAATAAATTTCTATTGATAAACTATATACACTTATGAAATGTGTTCAAAACATTGAAAATTAAAAAAAAAATTTCTAATGATAAACTGGATACATTTATGAAATGTGTTCAAAAGTTTCAATATCAAAAAAATATATTTCTAATGATAAAAACTAGATACATTTATGAAATGTGTTGAAAAGTTTGAAAAAGAAAATCAAAAAATAAATTTCTATTGATACACTATATATACTTATGAAATGTGTTGAAAAGTTTGAAAATCAAAAAATATATTTCTAATGATAAACTACCGGTAGATACATTTATGAGATGTGTTGAAAAGTTTGAATTTAAAAAAAATATATTTCTAATGATAAACTATATACATTTATGAAAAGTTTGAAAAAGAAAATCAAAAGATATATTTCTAGTGATACTCTACTGGTAGATACATTTATGAGATGTGTTGAAAAGTTTGAAAATCAAAAAATATATTTCTAATGATAAACTACCGGTAGATACATTTATGAGATGTGTTGAAAAGTTTGAATTTAAAAAAAATATATTTCTAATGATAAACTAGATACATTTATGAAAAGTTTGAAAAAGAAAATGAAAAGATATATTTCTAGTGATACTCTACTGGTAGATACATTTATGAGATGTGTTGAAAAGTTTGAAAAAGAAAATAAAATAATATATTTCTAGTGATAAACTATATACATTTATGAAATATGTTGAAAAGTTTGAACAAGAAATTAAGAAAAAAATATTTCTAATGATAAACTATATACATTTATGAAAAGTTTGAAAAAGAAAATGAAAAGATATATTTCTAGTGATAATCTACCGGTAGATACATTTATGAGATGTGTTGAACAGTTTGAAAATCAAAAAAATATATTTCTAATGATAAACTAGATACATTTATGAGATGTGTTGAAAAGATTGAAAAAGAAAATTAAAAAATATATTTCTAATGATAAACTACCGGTAGATACATTTATGAGATGTGTTGAAAAGTTGTTTGAAAATCAAAAAAATATATTTCTAATGATAAAAACTATATACATTTATGAAATGTGTTGAAAAATTTCAAAAAGAAAATCAAAAAATAAATTTCTATTGATAAACTATATACACTTATGAAATGTGTTCAAAACTTTGAAAATTAAAAAAAAATATTTATAATGATAAACTATATACATTTATGAAATGTATTGAAAAGTTTGAAAGTCAAACAAAAAATTTTTCTAATGATAAACTGGATACATTTATGAAATGTGTTCAAAAGTTTCAATATCAAAAAAATATATTTCTAATGATAAAAACTAGATACATTTATGAAATGTGTTGAAAAGTTTGAAAAAGAAAATCAAAAAATAAATTTCTATTGATACACTATATATACTTATGAAATGTGTTGAAAAGTTTGAAAATCAAAAAATATATTTCTAAGGATAAACTACTGGTAGATACATTTATGAGATGTGTTGAAAAGTTTGAATTTAAAAAAAATTTATTTCTAATGATAAACTATATACATTTATGAAAAGTTTGAAAAAGAAAATGAAAAGATATATTTCTAGTGATACTCTACTGGTAGATACATTTATGAGATGTGTTGAAAAGTTGTTTGAAAATAAAAAAAATATATTTCTAATGATAAACTAGATACATTTATGAGATGTGTTGAAAAGATTGAAAAAGAAAATAAAAAAATATATTTCTAATGATAAACTACCGGTAGATACATTTATGAGATGTGGTGAAAAGTTGTTTGAAAATCAAAAAAATATATTTCTAATGATAAAAACTAGATACATTTATGAAATGTGTTGAAAAATTTCAAAAAGAAAATCAGCAAATAAATTTCTATTGATAAACTATATACACTTATGAAATGTGTTCAAAACTTTGAAAATTAAAAAAAAATATTTATAATGATAAACTATATACGAGGCGTGTTCAAATGAAAACGGGACTTGTTACACCACGCGTGATAGAGCGCACTGATATTGATGACATTTTGCACTAGTAATGAGTATCCAATAATTTACATACGGTCACGTGTTCATCTTCCCAGCATGCATATGTGCTGCAGAAGACTGTTAACAATATGGCGGGTGTGATTCCGAACCCGTCCAAAGTGAATCAGCGTGCTGTGATCCAGTTTCTTTCATTTGAAGGATGTCAAGCAGTAGACATTCATCGGAGAATGAAGGCAGCATATGGTGACAAATGTTTGTCGAGGACCAGAGTGATGGAGTGGGTGCGTATGTTTAAAGACGGACGTGAGTTAACGGCAGATCTTGCACGGCCAGGTCAGGCGCATATTGTTGCAACAGAAGAAGCCATAGCCGTGCTTGATAAAGCAGTACTGACTGACCGTCGTCGGAGCATTCGTTCGCTTGCAGAAGAATTCCATATGTCAATTGGGACAGCCCACATGGTTGTTCGGAAGAAATTGAACTATCGGAAGGTGTATTCACAGTGGGTCCCACGGATGTTGACTGACCACCATAAGGAAGAACGGATGGGGTGGAGTTTGAACCACCTGATGCGTTACAGGGCAGAGGGTGATGCATTTCTGTTGAGCATTGTGGCAGGTGATGAATCGTGGTCGACAACGCTCGTCCGCACGTCGCAAAAATTGTGCAGGAAACATTGGCAAAGAAGAATTGGGAAGTTCTTCATCACCCAGCCTATAGTCCCGATTTATCCCCGTGTGATTTCCATTTGTTCGGAGCGTTGAAGAAAGCACTAAAGGGACAGCGTTTCAACAGCGACGCAGACGTGAAGACAGCGGTGACCACATGGTTCAGAGAACAGCCACGCAACTTTTTCTCGGACGGTATTCGACGTCTACCTAAACAGTGGGATGCTTGCCTAAATGCATACGGAGATTTTTTCTGATGAACCCAGGTGCATTCTTATTCACAAGTGGTTGCTTTGTTCAATTCCGTTGAAAATATTAAATTGCGTATGATACTTTTTAAATAAATCCACAAGTCCCGTTTTCATTTGAACACGCCTCGTACATTTATGAAATGTATTGAAAAGTTTAAAAAAGAGTCTGAAAAGATATATTTCTAGTGATAATCTACCGGTAGATACATTTATGAGATGTGTTGAAAAGTTTGAAAAAGAAAATCAAAAAATATATTTCTAATGATAAACTACCGGTAGATACATTTATGAGATGTGTTGAAATGTTGTTTGAAAATCAAAAAAATATATTTCTAATGATAAAAACTAGATACATTTCTGAAATGTGTTGAAAGATTTCAAAAAGAAAATCAAAAAATAAATTTCTATTGATAAAGTATATACACTTATGAAATGGGTTCAAAACTTTGAAAATAAAAAAGAAATATTTATAATGATAAAAACTAGATACATTTATGAAATGTGTTGAAAAGTTTGAAAAAGAAAATCAAAAAATAAATTTCTGTTGATACACTATATATACTTATGAAATGTGTTGAAAAGTTTGAAAATCATAAAATATATTTCTAATGATAAACTACCGGTGGATACATTTATGAGATGGGTTGAAAAGTTTGACTTTTAAAAAAAATATATTCTAATGATAAACTAGATACATTTATGAGATGTGTTGAACAGTTTGAAAATTTAAAATTATATTTCTAATGATAAACTAGATACATTTATGAGATGTGTTGAAAAGATTGAAAAAGAAAATAAAAAAATATATTTCTAATGATAAACTATATTCATTTATGAAATGTGTTGAGAAGTTTGAACAAGAAAATAAGAAAAAAATATTTCTAATGATAAACTATATACATTTATGAAAAGTTTGAAAAAGAAAATGAAAAGATATATTTCTAGTGATAATCTACCGGTAGATACATTTATGAGATGTGTTGAAAAGTTTGAAAAAGAAAATCAAAAAAT
Organism: Meghimatium bilineatum; assembly: GCA_034231615.1. Taxonomy (NCBI): domain Eukaryota; kingdom Metazoa; phylum Mollusca; class Gastropoda; order Stylommatophora; family Philomycidae; genus Meghimatium; species Meghimatium bilineatum. The sequence continues at coordinate 33,413,167 of CM067317.1, read as the reverse complement.
ATATTTCTAGTGATACTCTACCGGTAGATACATTTATGAGATGTGTTGAAAAGTTTGAAAATCAAAAAATATATTTCTAATGATAAACTACCGGTAGATACATTTATGAGATGGGTTGAAAAGTTTGACTTTTAAAAAAAATATATTTCTAATGATAAACTAGATACATTTATGAAATGTGTGGAAAATTTGGAAATTTAAAAAATATATTTCTAGTGATAAACTATATTCATTTATGAAATGTGTTGAAAAGTTTGAAAATCAAAAAAAAATATTTCTAATGATAAACTGGATACATTTATGAAATATGTTCAAAAGTTTCAATATCAAAAAAAAATGTTTCTAATGATAAAAACTAGATACATTTATGAAATGTGTTGGAAAGTTTGAAAAAGAAAATCAAAAAATAAATTTCTATTGATACACTATATATACTTATGATATGTGTTGAAAAGTTTGAAAATCAAAAAATATATTTCTAATGATAAACTACCGGTAGATACATTTATGAGATGTGTTGAAAAGTTTGAAAAAGAAAATAAAAAAATATATTTCTAATGATAAACTACCGGTAGATACATTTATGAGATGGGTTGAAAAGTTTGACTTTTAAAAAAAATATATTTCTAATGATAAACTAGATACATTTATGAAATGTGTGGAAAATTTGGAAATTTAAAAAATATATTTCTAGTGATAAACTATATTCATTTATGAAATGTGTTGAAAAGTTTGAAAATCAAAAAAAAATATTTCTAATGATAAACTGGATACATTTATGAAATATGTTCAAAAGTTTCAATATCAAAAAAAAATGTTTCTAATGATAAAAACTAGATACATTTATGAAATGTGTTGGAAAGTTTGAAAAAGAAAATCAAAAAATAAATTTCTATTGATACACTATATATACTTATGATATGTGTTGAAAAGTTTGAAAATCAAAAAATATATTTCTAATGATAAACTACCGGTAGATACATTTATGAGATGTGTTGAAAAGTTTGAAAAAGAAAATAAAAAAATATATTTCTAATGATAAACTATATACATTTATGAAATGTATTGAAAAAGTTTGAAAATCAAAAAATATATTTCTAATGATAAAAACTAGATACATTTATGAAATGTGTTGAAAAGTTTGAAAAAGAAAATAAAAAAATAAATTTCTATTGATACACTATATATACTTATGAAATGTGTTGAAAAGTTTGAAAATCAAAAAATATATTTCTAATGATAAACTACCGGTAGATACATTTATGAGATGTGTTGAAAAGTTGTTTGAAAATCAAAAAAATATATTTCTAATGATAAAAACTAAATACATTTATGAAATGTGTTGAAAAGTTTCAAAAAGAAAATCAAAAAATAAATTTCTATAACTATATACACTTATGAAATGGGTTCAAAACTTTGAAAATACAAAAAAAATATTTCTAATGATAAACTATATACATTTATGAAATGTATTGAAAAGTTTGAAAAAGAAAATGAAAAGATATATTTCTAGTGATAATCTACCGGTAGATACATTTATGAGATGTGTTGAAAAGTTTGAAAAAGAAAATAAAAAAATATATTTCTAATGATAAACTATATACATTTATGAAATGTGTTGAAAAGTTTGAAAATCAAAAAAAAATATTTCTAATGATAAACTGGATACATTTATGAAATGTGTTCAAAAGTTTCAATATCAAAAAAATATATTTCTAATGATAAAAACTAGATACATTTATGAAATGTGTTCAAAAGTTTAAAAAAGAAAATCAAAAAATAAATTTCTATTGATACACTATATATACTTATGAAATGTGTTGAAAAGTTTGAAAATCAAAAAATATATTTCTAATGATAAAAACTAGATACATTTATGAAATACCCGGTATGTTGAAAAGTTTGAACAAGAAAATAAAAAAAAAATATTTCTAATGATAAACTAATACATTTATGAAAAGTTTGAAAAAGAAAATAAAAAAAAAATATTTCTAATGATAAACTAATACATTTATGAAAAGTTTGAAAAAGAAAATGAAAAGATATATTTCTCGTGATAATCTACCGGTAGATACATTTATGAGATGTGTTGAAAAGTTTGAAAGAGAAAATAAAAAAATATATTTCTAGTGATACTCTACCAGTAGATACATTTATGAGATGTGTTGAACAGTTTGAAAATAAAAAAAATATATTTCTAATGATAAACTAGATAAATTTATGAGATGTGTTGAAAAGATTGAAAAAGAAAATAAAAAAATATATTTCTATTGATAAACTATATACACTTATGAAATGGGTTCAAAACTTTGAAAATACAAAAAAAAATATTTATAATGATAAACTATATACATTTATGAAATGTATTGAAAGGTTTGAAAAAGAAAATGAAAAGATATATTTCTAGTGATATCTACCGGTAGATACATTTATGAGATGTGTTGAAAAGTTTGAAAAAGAAAATCAAATAATATATTTCTAATAATTTGACAATCAATTTTTGTGTTGAAACGTTTGAAAAAGAAAATACAAAAATATATTTCTAGTGATACTCTACTGGTAAATACATTTATGAGATGTGTTGAAAAGTTTGAAAAAGAAAATAAAAAAATATATTTCTAATGATAAACTATATACATTTATGAAATGTGTTGAAAAGTTTGAAAATCAAAAAAAAATATTTCTAATGATAAACTGGATACATTTATGAAATGTGTTCAAAAGTTTCAATATCAAAAAAATATATTTCTAATAATAAAAACTAGATACATTTATGAAATGTGTTGGAAAGTTTGAAAAAGAAAATCAAAAAATAAATTTCTATTGATACACTATATATACTTATGACATGTGTTGAAAAGTTTGAAAATCAAAAAATATATTTCTAATGATAAACTACCGGTAGATACATTTATGAGATGTGTTGAAAAGATTGAAAAAGAAAATAAAAAAAAATATTTCTAATGATAAACTATATACATTTATGAAATGTGTTGAGAAGTTTGAACAAGAAAATAAAAAAAAAATATTTCTAATGATAAACTATATACATTTATCAAAAGTTTGAAAAAGAAAATGAAAACATATATTTCTAGTGATAATCTACCGGTAGATACATTTATGAGATGTGTTGAACAGTTTGAAAATTAAAAAAATATATTTCTAATGATAAACTAGATAAATTTATGAGATGTGTTGAAAAGATTGAAAAAGAAAATAAAAAAATATATTTCTAATGATAAACTACCGGTAGATACATTTATGAGATGTGTTGAAAAGTTTGAAAAAGAAAATAAAAAAAAAAATTTCTAATGATAAACTATATACATTTATGAAATGTGTTGAAGAGTTTGAAAATCAAAAAATATATTTCTAATGATAAAAACTAGATAAATTTATGAAATACCCGGTATGTTGAAAAGTTTGAACAAGAAAATTTAAAAAATATATTTCTAATGATAAACTATATTCATTTATGAAATGTGTTGAGAAGTTTGAACAAGAAAATAAAAAAAATATTTCTAATGGTAAACTATATACATTTATGAAAAGTTTGAAAAAGAAAATGAAAAGATATATTTCTCGTGATAATCTACCGGTAGATACATTTATGAGATGTGTTGAAAAGTTTGAAAAAGAAAATAAAAAAATATATTTCTAGTGATACTCTACCAGTAGATACATTTATGAGATGTGTTGAACAGTTTGAAAATTAAAAAAATATATTTCTAATGATAAACTAGATAAATTTATGAGATGTGTTGAAAAGATTGAAAAAGAAAATAAAAAAATATATTTCTATTGATAAACTATATACACTTATGAAATGGGTTCAAAACTATGAAAATACAAAAAAAAATATTTATAATGATAAACTATATACATTTATGAAATGTATTGAAAAGTTTGAAAAAGAAAATGAAAAGATATATTTCTAGTGATATCTACCGGTAGATACATTTATGAGATGTGTTGAAAAGTTTGAAAAAGAAAATCAAATAATATATTTCTAATAATTTGACAATCAATTTTTGTGTTGAAACGTTTGAAAAAGAAAATACAAAAATATATTTCTAGTGATACTCTACTGGTAAATACATTTATGAGATGTGTTGAAAAGTTTGAAAAAGAAAATAAAAAAATATTTTTCTAATGATAAACTATATACATTTATGAAATGTGTTGAAAAGTTTGAAAATAAAAAAAAAATATTTCTAATGATAAACTGGATACATTTATGAAATGTGTTCAAAAGTTTCAATATCAAAAAAATATATTTCTAATGATAAAAACTAGATACATTTATTAAATGTGTTGAAAAGTTTGAAAAAGAAAATCAAAAAATAAATTTCTATTGATACACTATATATACTTATGAAATGTGATGAAAAGTTTGAAAATCAAAAAATATATTTCAAATGATAAACTACCGGTAGATACATTTATGAGATGTGTTGAAAAGTTGTTGGAATTTAAAAAAAAATATATTTCTAATGATAAACTAGATACATTTATGAAATGTGTTGAAAAATTTGGAAAATAAAATAAAAAAATATATTTCTAATGATAAACTATATTCATTTATGAAATGTGTTGAGAAGTTTGAACAAGAAAATAAAAAAAAAATATTTCTAATGATAAACTATATACATTTATCAAAAGTTTGAAAAAGAAAATGAAAACATATATTTCTAGTGATAATCTACCAGTAGATACATTTATGAGATGTGTTGAACAGTTTGAAAATTAAAAAAATATATTTCTAATGATAAACTAGATAAATTTATGAGATGTGTTGAAAAGATTGAAAAAGAAAATAAAAAAATATATTTCTAATGATAAACTACCGGTAGATACATTTATGAGATGTGTTGAAAAGTTGTTTGAAAATCAAAAAAATATATTTCTAATGATAAAAACTAGATACATTTATGAAATGTGTTGAAAAGTTTGAAAAAGAAAATCAAAAAATAAATTTCTATTGATAAACTATATACACTTATGAAATGGGTTCAAAACTTTGAAAATACAAAAAAAATATTTATAATGATAAACTATATACATTTATGAAATGTATTGAAAAGTTTGAAAAAGAAAATGAAAAGATATATTTCTAGTGATAATCTACCGGTAGATACATTTATGAGATGTGTTAAAAAGTTTGAAAAAGAAAATCAAATAATATATTTCTAATAATTTGACAATCAATTTTTGTGTTGAAACGTTTGAAAAAGAAAATACAAAAATATATTTCTAGTGATACTCTACTGGTAAATACATTTATGAGATGTGTTGAAAAGTTTGAAAAAGAAAATAAAAAAATATATTTCTAATGATAAACTATATACATTTATGAAATGTGTTGAAAAGTTTGAAAATCAAAAAATATATTTCTAATGATAAAAACTAGATACATTTATGAAATGTGTTGAAAACTTTGAAAAAGAAAATCAAAAAATAAATTTCTATTGATACACTATATCTTATGAAATGTGTTGAAAAGTTTGAAAATCAAAAAAATGTATTTCTAATGATAAACTACCGGTAGATACATTTATGAGATGTGTTGAAAAGTTGTTTGAAAATCAAAAAAATATATTTCTAATGATAAAAACTAAATACATTTATGAAATGTGTTGAAAAATTTCAAAAAGAAAATCAAAAAATAAATTTCTATTGATAAACTATATACACTTATGAAATGGGTTCAAAACTTTGAAAATACAAAATAAAATATTTATAATGATAAACTATATATATTTATGAAATGTATTGAAAAGTTTGAAAAAGAAAATAAAAAAATATATTTCTAATGATAAACTATATACATTTATGAAATGTGTTGAAAAGTTTGAAAATCAAAAAAAAATATTTCTAAAGATAAACTGGATACATTTATGAAATGTGTTCAAAAGTTTCAATATCAAAAAAATATATTTCTAATGATAAAAACTAGATACATTTATGAAATGTGTTCAAAAGTTTGAAAAAGAAAATCAAAAAATAAATTTCTATTGATACTCTACCGGTAGATATATTTATGAGATGTGTTAAACAGTTTGAAAATTTTTAAAAATATATTTCTAATGATAAAAACTAGATACATTTATGAAATGTGTTGAAAAATGTCAAAAAGAAAATCAAAAAATAAATTTCTATTGATAAACTATATACACCTATGAAATGTGTTCAAAACTTTGAAAATAAAAAAAATATATTTATAATGATAAACTATATACATTTATGAAATGTATTGAAAAGTTTGAAAAAGAAAATCAAAAAATATATTTCTAATAATTTGACAATCAATTTATGTGTTGAAACGTTTGAAAAATAAAATACAAAAATATATTTCTAGTGATACTGTACTGGTAGATACATTTATGAAATATGTTCAAAAGTTTGAAAAAGAAAATCAAAAAATACATTTCTATTGATACACTATATATACTCATGACATGTGTTGAAAAGTTTGAAAATAAAAAAATATATTTCTAATGATAAACTACCGGTAGATACATTTATGACATGTGTTGAAAAGTTGTTTGAAAATCAAAAAAATATATTTCTAATGATAAAAACTAAATACATTTATGAAATGGGTTCAAAACTTTGAAAATACAAAAAAAATATTTCTAATGATAAACTATATTCATTTATGAAATGTGTTGAGAAGTTTGAACAAGAAAATAAAAAAAAAAATATTTCTAATGATAAACTATATACATTTATGAAAAGTTTGAAAAAGAAAATGAAAAGATATATTTCTAGTGATACTCTACCGGTAGATACATTTATGAGATGTGTTGAACAGTTTGAAAATTAAAAAAATATATTTCTAATGATAAACTAGATAAATGTATGAGATGTGTTGAAAAGATTGAAAAAGAAAATAAAAAAATATATTTCTTATGATAAACTACCGGTAGATACATTTATGACATGTGTTGAAAAGTTGTTTGAAAATCAAAAAAATATATTTCTAATGATAAAAACTAAATACATTTATGAAATGGGTTCAAAACTTTGAAAATACAAAAAAAATATTTCTAATGATAAACTATATACATTTATGAAATGTGTTGGAAAGTTTGAAAAAGAAAATCAAAAAAAAAATTTCTATTGATACACTATATATACTTATGACATGTGTTGAAAAGTTTGAAAATAAAAAAATATATTTCTAATGATAAACTACCGGTAGATACATTTATAAGATGTGTTGAAAAGTTTGAATAAGAAAATAAAATAAAATATTTCTAATGATAAACTATATACATTTATGAAATGTATTGAAAAGTTTGAAAATCAAAAAATATATTTCTAATGATAAAAACTAGATACATTTATGAAATACACGGTATGTTGAAAAGTTTGAACAAGAAAATTAAAAAAATAAATTTCTAATGATAAACTATATTCATTTATGAAATGTGTTGAGAAGTTTGAACAAGAAAATAAAAAAAAAATATTTCTAATGATAAACTATATACATTTATGAAAAGTTTGAAAAAGAAAATGAAAAGATATATTTCAATGATACTCTACCGGTAGATATATTTATGATATGTGTTGAAAAGTTTCAAAATCAAAAAAATATATTTCTAATGATAAAAACTAGATACATTTATGAAATGTGTTAAAAAATTTCAAAAAACAAAATAAAAAATTAATTTCTATTGATAAACTATATTCACTTATGAAATGTGTTCAAAACTTTGAAAATAAAAAAAAATATTTATAATGATAAACTAGATACATTTATGAAATGTGTTGAAAAGTTTGAAAAAGAAAATGAAAAGATATATTTCTAGTGATAATCTACCGGTAGAAATGAAATGTGTTGAAAAGTTTGAAAATCAAAAAAATTATTTCTAATGATAAAAACTAGATACATTTATGAAATGTGTTGAAAACTTTGAAAATCAAAAAATATATTTCTAATGATAAACTACCGGTAGATACATTTATGAGATGGGTTGAAAAGTTTGACTTTTAAAAAAAATATTTTTCTAATGATAAACTAGATACATTTATGAAATGTGTTGAAAATTTGGAAAAGAAAATAAAAAAAAATATTTCTAGTGATAAACTATATACATTTATGAAATGTGTTGAAAAGTTTGAAAATCAAAAAAAAATATTTCTAATGATAAACTGGATACATTTATGAAATATGTTCAAAAGTTTCAATATCAAAAAAATATATTTCTAATGATAAAAACTAGATACATTTATGAAATGTGTTGGAAAGTTTGAAAAAGAAAATCAAAAAATAAATTTCTTTTGATACACTATATATACTTATGACATGTGTTGAAAAGTTTGAAAATAAAAAAATATATTTCTAATGATAAACTACCGGTAGATACATTTATAAGATGTGTTGAAAAGTTTGAAAAAGAAAATTTAAAAAAATATTTCTAATGATAAACTATATACATTTATGAAATGTATTGAAAAGTTTGAAAATCAAAAAATATATTTCTAATGATAAAAACTAGATACATTTATGAAATACACGGTATGTTGAAAAGTTTGAACAAGAAAATTAAAAAAATAAATTTCTAATGATAAACTATATTCATTTATGAAATGTGTTGAGAAGTTTGAACAAGAAAATTAAAAAAAAATATTTCTAATGATAAACTATATACATTTATGAAAAGTTTGAAAAAGAAAATGAAAATATATATTTCTAGTGATAATCTACCGGTAGATACATTTATGAGATGTGTTGAAAAGTTGTTTGAAAATCAAAAAAATATATTTCTAATGATAAAAACTAAATACATTTATGAAATGTGTTGAAAAATTTCAAAAAGAAAATCAAAAAATAAATTTCTATTGATAAACTATATACACTTATGAAATGTGTTCAAAAATTTGAAAATTAAAAAAAAATATTTATAATGATAAACTATATACATTTATGAAATGTATTGAAAAGTTTGAAACAGAAAATGAAAAGATATATTTCTAGTGATAATCTACTGGTAGATACATTTATGAGATGTGTTGAAAAGTTTGAAAAAGAAAATCAAAAAATATATTTCTAATAATTTGACAATCAATTTATGTGTTGAAACATTTGAAAAATAAAATACAAAAATATATTTCTAGTGATACTGTACTGGTAGATACATTTATGAGATGTGTTGAAAAGTTTGAAAAAGAAAATAAAAAAATATATTTCTAATGATAAACTATATACATTTATGAAATGTGTTGAAAAGTTTGAAAAATAAAATGAAAAGACATATTTCTAATGATAAACTACCGGTAGATACATTTATGAGATGTGTTGAAAAGTTTGAAAATAAAAAAATAAAAAAATATTTCTAATAATAAACTAGATACATTTATGAAATGTGTTGAAAAGTTTCAAAATCAAAAAAATATATTTCTAATGATAAAAACTAATGATACATTTATGAAATGTGTTTAAAAATTTCAAAAAACAAAATAAAAAATTAATTTCTATTGATAAACTATATACACTTATGAAATGTGTTCAAAACTTTGAAAATAAAAAAAAATATTTATAATGATAAACTAGATACATTTATGAAATGTGTTGAAAAGTTTGAAAAAGAAAATGAAAAGATATATTTCTAGTGATAATCTACCTGTAGATACATTTATGAGATGTGTTGAAAAGTTTGAAAAAGAAAATCAAAAAATATATTTCTAATAATTTGACAATCAATTTATGTGTTGAAACGTTTGAAAAAGAAAATACAAAAATATATTTCTAGTGATACTCTACTGGTAGATACATTTATGAGATGTGTTGAAAAGTTTGAAAAAGAAAATAAAACAATATATTTCTAATGATAAACTATATACATTTATGAAATGTGTTGAAAAGTTTGAAAATCAAAAAAAATATTTCTAATGATAAACTGGATACATTTATGAAATGTGTTCAAAAGTTTCAATATCAAAAAAATATATTTCTAATGATAAAAACTAGATACATTTATGAAATGTGTTCAAAAGTTTGAAAAAGAAAATCAAAAAATAAATTTCTATTGATACACTATATATACTTATGAAATATGTTCAAAACTTTGAAAATAAAAAAAATATTTATAATGATAAACTAGATACATTTATGAAATGTGTTGAAAAGTTTGAAAAAGAAAATGAAAAGATATATTTCTAGTGATAATCTACCGGTAGATACATTTATGAGATGTGTTGAAAAGTTTGAAAAAGAAAATCAAAAAATATATTTCTAATAATTTGACAATCAATTTATGTGTTGAAACGTTTGAAAAAGAAAATACAAAAATATATTTCTAGTGATACTCTACTGTTAGATACATTTATGAGATGTGTTGAAAAGTTTGAAAAAGAAAATAAAAAAATATATTTCTAATGATAAACTATATACATTTATGAAATGTGTTAAAAAGTTTGAAAAATAAAATGAAAAGACATATTTCTAATGATAAACTACCGGTAGATACATTTATGAGATGGGTTGAAAAGTTTGACTTTTTAAAAAAATATTTTTCTAATGATAAAAACTAGATACATTTATGAAATGTGTTGGAAAGTGTGAAAAAGAAAATCAAAAAATAAATTTCTATTGATACACTATATATACTTATGACATGTGTTGAAAAGTTTGAAAATAAAAAAATATATTTCTAATGATAAACTACCGGTAGATACATTTATAAGATGTGTTGAAAAGTTTGAAAAAGAAAATAAAAAAAAATATTTCTAATGATAAACTATATACATTTATGAAATGTATTGAAAAGTTTGAAAATCAAAAAATATATTTCTAATGATAAAAACTAGATACATTTATGAAATACACGGTATGTTGAAAAGTTTGAACAAGAAAATTAAAAAAATAAATTTCTAATGATAAACTATATTCATTTATGAAATGTGTTGAGAAGTTTGAACAAGAAAATAAAAAAAAAATATTTCTAATGATAAACTATATACATTTATGAAAAGTTTTAAAAAGAAAATGAAAAGATATATTTCAATGATACTCAAGCTGTCTATGTAAAACAATGGAACGCATTATCAATCTTAGGATGCAGTGGTACCTTGAAAGTGAAAACCTTCTGGTATCACAGCAAGCAGGTTTCAGACAGTGCTACTCTACTGAAGATCAGGCAACCTACCTCTCCCAAGAGATTGAGGATGCCTTCCAAGAAAAGAAACTGGTACTAGCAGCATGGATAGACCTCAGGAAAGCATTTGATAAGGTCTGGAAAGAAGGGCTCCTAAAGAAATTGCGAAATTGCAGGGTTAGCTCAAGAATGTACTAATGGGTAAAAGCATACCTGCATAATAGAAGAGCCAGGGTACAATTAGATGGTCGCAAGAGCAAGAAAGTTCTATTGCGTCATGGAGTCCCCCAGGGAGGAGTCCTGTCACCCACACTTTTCTTGGTTTACATCAATGACCTAGTTGCTGAACTACCTCACGGGATCAAAGTGGCAATGTATGCTGACGACTAGGTGATCTGGTGCACGGAAGAACATGCAACAGTGGCCACTAAACAAATACAAAGAGCTATCGATGCCCTAACCTTATGGGCTAATAGATGGTGCGTCAGCATTAACACAGATAAGTGCAGCACTACACTCTTTACCCTCTCACCAAAACAAAAAGCTGGTCATATCAAGATAGATGGAGAGCTCTTGAAAGAAGACAAACAACCCACATACCTCGGAGTTACTTTTGATGATAAGCTGACATGGAAGCAGCACATAAACAAAGCAACAACAAAAGCCAGGAGGAAGCTAGCTATCCTGAGAAAACTAAGTGGAACCACATGGGGAGCCAGTGGAAATATACTCAGTAAAGTTTACCAGCAAGGCATAAGACCACACCTGGAATACGGTTCAGCTGCGTGGTGTCCTGCATCAAACACCACATTACAAGTTCTAGATAAAGTGCAAAACCAGGCACTTAGAATAATGTTGGGAGCAATGAAATCAACACCCATAGCAGAGATGCAGAAAATGGGAAGAATGCAAACACTTGGCGAACGCAGAGACACAAAAGTACTAATTCAAGCAGAAAAGTTTCAGTGTATGCCAAGTCATCCAATGAAGGAAAGATTCCAAAATCTAGCAATGGGACGACTGAAAAGGAGCAGCTTTATCCATCAAGCTAAACGACTCCGTAGACAACTTACAGACCTACCTGAAGTTGGCAGCCCCTTAAGGTCTGTACCAGAGCAAACCCCGTGGAGTGAAAGCCATGGAATGCCAATATACATTCAGACCCAGGTGAAAGGAATACTAAGCGAGGACGAACAGAACAGTGTGCAGCGAATGACAATCACCCTCAGTTTCCTGGATGAGGAATATCCACAAGATATATGGGTCAGAGTGTACACAGATGGGTCAGCACAGAATGCTGTGAGGAATGGAGGTGCAGGTGTATATATAGAATATCCACACAAGCCTAGAGATACAATCAGAACACCGACAGGAAAATTCTGCAATAATTATGATGCAGAAATCCAGGCAATTAGTGTGGCAGCTAAAAAACTGCTGAACTCCAACTCTGACCTACAGCCTGTGGTATTCCTGACAGATGCAAGGTCAGTGCTTCAAGCTCTCCAGTCTGGAAAACTAACAGACTTAAAAAAACTACTTAGCGAATTGTCTTACCAGTATAGGGTAACCATGCAGTGGATACCCTCTCACTGTGGAATACCAGGAAATGAAAAAGCAGACCAACTGGCTAAGGAAGGTGCTGCCGAAGACCAACCAGATATACCAATCACCTACCATCAGAAAAAACAGATGATAAAGTCAATAAGAAAGCCACAAACACCAACACAAGATGACTATCACAATATGAACAGATCAGAACAAGTTATAATTCTACGTCTCAGAACAGGACACAACCGACTCCGCAGTCACATGTATACAAAGTTCAAAATTGGCAACACGGCCATGTGTACATGTGGACAGGCAGCACAGAGTGCCAAACATATACTTCAAGAGTGTTCTGAGCATGAAACGCTGAGGCAGACATATTGGCCAGAGGAAACAACACTGGAATCAAAACTCTATGGGACACTGTATGAACTACAAAAGACAGTGAGTTTTATTAAGGAGACAGAATTACAGATATAGACATGTTTCAAGTGAACGAAAGAAGAAGAAGAAGAAAATGATACTCTACCGGTAGATATATTTATGATATGTGTTAAACAGTTTGAAAATTTAAAAAAATATATTTCTAATGATAAAAACTAGATACATTTATGAAATGTGTTGAAAAATGTCAAAAAGAAAATCAAAAAATAAATTTCTATTGATAAACTATATACATTTATGAAATGTGTTCAAAACTTTGAAAATAAAAAAAAAATATTTATAATGATAAACTATATACATTTATGAAATGTATTGAAAAGTTTGAAACAGAAAATGAAAAGATATATTTCTAGTGATAATCTACTGGTAGATACATTTATGAGATGTGTTGAAAAGTTTGAAAAAGAAAATCAAAAAATATATTTCTAATAATTTGACAATCAATTTATGTGTTGAAACGTTTGAAAAATAAAATACAAAAATATATTTCTAGTGATACTCTACTGGTAAATACATTTATAAGATGTGTTGAAAAGTTTGAAAAAGAAAATTTAAAAAAATATTTCTAATGATAAACTATATACATTTATGAAATGTATTGAAAAGTTTGAAAATCAAAAAATATATTTCTAATGATAAAAACTAGATACATTTATGAAATACACGGTATGTTGAAAAGTTTGAACAAGAAAATTTAAAAAAAATTTCTAATGATAAACTATATTCGTTTATGAAATGTGTTGAGAAGTTTGAACAAGAAAATAAAAAAAAAATATTTCTAATGATAAACTATATACATTTATGAAAAGTTTGAAAAAGAAAATGAAAAGATATATTTCTAGTGATAATCTACCGGTAGATACATTTATGAGATGTGTTGAAAAGTTGTTTGAAAATCAAAAAAATATATTTCTAATGATAAAAACTAAATACATTTATGAAATGTGTTGAAAAATTTCAAAAAGAAAATCAAAAAATAAATTTCTATTGATAAACTATATACACTTATGAAATGTGTTCAAAAATTTGAAAATTAAAAAAAAATATTTATAATGATAAACTATATACATTTATGAAATGTATTGAAAAGTTTGAAACAGAAAATGAAAAGATATATTTCTAGTGATAATCTACTGGTAGATACATTTATGAGATGTGTTGAAAAGTTTGAAAAAGAAAATCAAAAAATATATTTCTAATAATTTGACAATCAATTTATGTGTTGAAACGTTTGAAAAATAAAATACAAAAATATATTTCTAGTGATACTGTACTGGTAGATTATATTTATGAGATGTGTTGAAAAGTTTGAAAAAGAAAATAAAAAAATATATTTCTAATGATAAACTATATACATTTATGAAATGTGTTGAAAAGTTTGAAAAATAAAATGAAAAGACATATTTCTAATGATAAACTACCGGTAGATACATTTATGAGATGTGTTGAAAAGTTTGAAAATAAAAAAATAAAAAAATATTTCTAATAATAAACTAGATACATTTATGAAATGTGTTGAAAAGTTTCAAAATCAAAAAAATATATTTCTAATGATAAAAACTAGATACATTTATGAAATGTGTTAACAAATTTCAAAAAACAAAATAAAAAATTAATTTCTATTGATAAACTATATACACTTATGAAATGTGTTCAAAACTTTGAAAATAAAAAAAAATATTTATAATGATAAACTAGATACATTTATGAAATGTGTTGAAAAGTTTGAAAAAGAAAATGAAAAGATATATTTCTAGTGATAATCTACCGGTAGATACATTTATGAGATGTGTTGAAAAGTTTGAAAATAAAAAAAAAACATTTCTAATAATAAACTAGATACATTTATGAAATGTGTTGAAAAGTTTCAAAATCAAAAAAATATATTTCTAATGATAAAAACTAGATACATTTGTGAAATGTGTTGAAAAGTTTGAAAATCAAAAAATATATTTCTAATGATAAACTACCGGTAGATACATTTATGAGATGGGTTGAAAAGTTTGACTTTTAAAAAAAAATATTTTTCTAATGATAAACTAGATACATTTATGAAATGTGTTGAAAGTTTGGAAAAGAAAATAAAAAAATATATTTCTAGTGATAAACTATATACATTTATGAAATGTGTTGAAAAGTTTGAATATCAAAAAAAAATATTTCTAATGATAAACTGGATACATTTATGAAATATGTTCAAAAGTTTGAAAAAGAAAATCAAAAAATAAATTTCTATTGATACACTATATATACTTATGACATGTGTTGAAAAGTTTGAAAATAAAAAAATATATTTCTAATGATAAACTACCGGTAGATACATTTATAAGATGTGTTGAAAAGTTTGAAAAAGAAAATTAAAAAAAATATTTCTAATGATAAACTATATACATTTATGAAATGTATTGAAAAGTTTGAAAATCAAAAAATATATTTCTAATGATAGAAACTAGATACATTTATGAAATACACGGTATGTTGAAAAGTTTGAACAAGAAAATTAAAAAAATAAATTTCTAATGATAAACTATATTCATTTATGAAATGTGTTGAGAAGTTTGGACAAGAAAATAAAAAAAAAATATTTCTAATGATAAACTATATACATTTATGAAAAGTTAGAAAAAGAAAATGAAAAGATATATTTCTAGTGATAATCTACCGGTAGATACATTTATGAGATGTGTTGAAAAGTTTCAAAAAGAAAATAAAAAAATATATTTTAATGATACTCTACCGGTAGATATATTTATGATATGTGTTAAACAGTTTGAAAATTTAAAAAAATATATTTCTAATGATAAAAACTAGATACATTTATGAAATGTGTTGAAAAATGTCAAAAAGAAAATGAAAAATAAATTTCTATTGATAAACTATATACACTTATGAAATGTGTTCAAAACTTTGAAAATAAAAAAAAATATTTATAATGATAAACTATATACATTTATGAAATGTATTGAAAAGTTTGAAACAGAAAATGAAAAGATATATTTCTACTGATAATCTACTGGTAGATACATTTATGAGATGTGTTGAAAAGTTTGAAAAAGAAAATCAAAAAATATATTTCTAATAATTTGACAATCAATTTATGTGTTGAAACGTTTGAAAAATAAAATACAAAAATATATTTCTAGTGATACTGTACTGGTAGATACATTTATGAAATATGTTCAAAAGTTTGAAAAAGAAAATCAAAAAATAAATTTCTATTGATACACTATATATACTCATGACATGTGTTGAAAAGTTTGAAAATAAAAAAATATATTTCTAATGATAAACTACCGGTAGATACATTTATAAGATGTGTTGAAAAGTTTGAAAAAAAAATATAAAAAAATATTTCTAATGATAAACTATATACATTTATGAAATGTATTGAAAAGTTTGAAAATCAAAAAATATATTTCTAATGATAAAAACTAGATACATTTATGAAATACACGGTATGTTGAAAAGTTTGAACAAGAAAATTAAAAAAATAAATTTCTAATGATAAACTATATTCATTTATGAAATGTGTTGAGAAGTTTGGACAAGAAAATAAAAAAAAAATATTTCTAATGATAAACTATATACATTTATGAAAAGTTAGAAAAAGAAAATGAAAAGATATATTTCTAGTGATAATCTACCGGTAGATACATTTATGAGATGTGTTGAAAAGTTTGAAAAAGAAAATAAAAAAATATATTTTAATGATACTCTACCGGTAGATATATTTATGATATGTGTTAAACAGTTTGAAAATCTAAAAAAATATATTTCTAATGATAAAAACTAGATACATTTATGAAATGTGTTGAAAAATGTCAAAAAGAAAATGAAAAATAAATTTCTATTGATAAACTATATACACTTATGAAATGTGTTCAAAACTTTGAAAATAAAAAAAAAATATTTATAATGATAAACTATATACATTTATGAAATGTATTGAAAAGTTTGAAACAGAAAATGAAAAGATATATTTCTACTGATAATCTACTGGTAGATACATTTATGAGATGTGTTGAAAAGTTTGAAAAAGAAAATCAAAAAATATATTTCTAATAATTTGACAATCAATTTATGTGTTGAAACGTTTGAAAAATAAAATACAAAAATATATTTCTAGTGATACTGTACTGGTAGATACATTTATGAAATATGTTCAAAAGTTTGAAAAAGAAAATCAAAAAATAAATTTCTATTGATACACTATATATACTCATGACATGTGTTGAAAAGTTTGAAAATAAAAAAATATATTTCTAATGATAAACTACCGGTAGATACATTTATAAGATGTGTTAAAAAGTTTGAAAAAGAAAATAAAAAAAAATATTTCTAATGATAAACTATATACATTTATGAAATGTATTGAAATGTTTGAAAATCAAAAAATATATTTCTAATGATAAAAACTAGATACATTTATGAAATACACGGTATGTTGAAAAGTTTGAACAAGAAAATTTAAAAAATAAATTTCTAATGATAAACTATATTCATTTATGAAATGTGTTGAGAAGTTTGGACAAGAAAATAAAAAAAAAATATTTCTAATGATAAACTATATACATTTATGAAAAGTTTGAAAAAGAAAATGAAAAGATATATTTCTAGTGATAATCTACCGGTAGATACATTTATGAGATGTGTTGAAAAGTTTGAAAAAGAAAATAAAAAAATATATTTCAATGATACTCTACCGGTAGATATATTTATGATATGTGTTAAACAGTTTGAAAATTTAAAAAAATATATTTCTAATGATAAAAACTAGATACATTTATGAAATGTGTTGAAAAATGTCAAAAAGAAAATCAAAAAATAAATTTCTATTGATAAACTATATACACTTATGAAATGTGTTCAAAACTTTGAAAATAAAAAAAAATATTTATAATGATAAACTATATAAATTTATGAAATGTATTGAAAAGTTTGAAACAGAAAATGAAAAGATATATTTCTACTGATAATCTACTGGTAGATACATTTATGAGATGTGTTGAAAAGTTTGAAAAAGAAAATCAAAAAATATATTTCTAATAATTTGACAATCAATTTATGTGTTGAAACGTTTGAAAAATAAAATACAAAAATATATTTCTAGTGATACTGTACTGGTAGATACATTTATGAGATGTGTTGAAAAGTTTGAAAAAGAAAATGAAAAGATATATTTCTAGTGATAATCTACCGGTAGATACATTTATGAGATGTGTTGAAAAGTTTGAAAAAGAAATTAAAAAATATATTTCTAGTGATAAACTACCGGTAGATACATTTATGACATGTGTTGAAAAGTTGTTTGAAAATCAAAAAAATATATTTCTAATGATAAAAACTAAATACATTTATGAAATGTGTTGAAAAATTTCAAAAAGAAAATCAAAAAATAAATTTCTATTGATAAACTATATACACTTATGAAATGGGTTCAAAACTTTGAAAATACAAAAAAAATATTTATAATGATAAACTATATACATTTATGAAATGTATTGAAAAGTTTGAAAAAGAAAATGAAAAGATATATTTCTAGTGATAATCTACCGGTAGATACATTTATGAGATGTGTTGAAAAGTTTGAAAAAGAAAATCAAATAATATATTTCTAATAATTTGACAATCAATTTTTGTGTTGAAACGTTTGAAAAATAAAATACAAAAATATATTTCTAGTGATACTGTACTGGTAGATACATTTATGAGATGTCTTGAAAAGTTTGAAAAAGAAAATAAAAAAATATATTTCTAATGATAAACTATATACATTTATGAAATGTGTTGAAAAGTTTGAAAAATAAAATGAAAAGACATATTTCTAATGATAAACTACCGGTAGATACATTTATGAGATGTGTTGAAAAGTTTGAAAATCCAAAAAAAAAAAAATATTTCTAATAATAAACTAGATACATTTATGAAATGTGTTGAAAAGTTTCAAAATCAAAAAAATATATTTCAAATGATAAAAACTAGATACATTTATGAAATGTGTTAACAAATTTCAAAAAACAAAATAAAAAATTAATTTCTATTGATAAACTATATACACTTATGAGATGTGTTCAAAACTTTGAAAATAAAAAAAAATATTTATAATGATAAACTAGATACATTTATGAAATGTGTTGAAAAGTTTGAAAAAGAAAATGAAAAGATATATTTCTAGTGATAATCTACCGGTAGATACATTTATGATATGTGTTAAACAGTTTGAAAATTTAAAAAAATATATTTCTAATGATAAAAACTAGATACATTTATGAAATGTGTTGAAAAATGTCAAAAAGAAAATGAAAAATAAATTTCTATTGATAAACTATATACACTTATGAAATGTGTTCAAAACTTTGAAAATAAAAAAAAAATATTTATAATGATAAACTATATACATTTATGAAATGTATTGAAAAGTTTGAAACAGAAAATGAAAAGATATATTTCTACTGATAATCTACTGGTAGATACATTTATGAGATGTGTTGAAAAGTTTGAAAAAGAAAATCAAAAAATATATTTCTAATAATTTGACAATCAATTTATGTGTTGAAACGTTTGAAAAATAAAATACAAAAATATATTTCTAGTGATACTGTACTGGTAGATACATTTATGAAATATGTTCAAAAGTTTGAAAAAGAAAATCAAAAAATAAATTTCTATTGATACACTATATATACTCATGACATGTGTTGAAAAGTTTGAAAATAAAAAAATATATTTCTAATGATAAACTACCGGTAGATACATTTATAAGATGTGTTGAAAAGTTTGAAAAAGAAAATAAAAAAAAATATTTCTAATGATAAACTATATACATTTATGAAATGTATTGAAAAGTTTGAAAATCAAAAAATATATTTCTAATGATAAAAACTAGATACATTTATGAAATACACGGTATGTTGAAAAGTTTGAACAAGAAAATTTAAAAAATAAATTTCTAATGATAAACTATATTCATTTATGAAATGTGTTGAGAAGTTTGGACAAGAAAATAAAAAAAAAATATTTCTAATGATAAACTATATACATTTATGAAAAGTTTGAAAAAGAAAATGAAAAGATATATTTCTAGTGATAATCTACCGGTAGATACATTTATGAGATGTGTTGAAAAGTTTGAAAAAGAAAATAAAAAAATATATTTCAATGATACTCTGCCGGTAGATATATTTATGATATGTGTTAAACAGTTTGAAAATTTAAAAAAAATATATTTCTAATGATAAAAACTAGATACATTTATGAAATGTGTTGAAAAATGTCAAAAAGAAAATCAAAAAATAAATTTCTATTGATAAACTATATACACTTATGAAATGTGTTCAAAACTTTGAAAATAAAAAAAAATATTTATAATGATAAACTATATAAATTTATGAAATGTATTGAAAAGTTTGAAACAGAAAATGAAAAGATATATTTCTACTGATAATCTACTGGTAGATACATTTATGAGATGTGTTGAAAAGTTTGAAAAAGAAAATCAAAAAATATATTTCTAATAATTTGACAATCAATTTATGTGTTGAAACGTTTGAAAAATAAAATACAAAAATATATTTCTAGTGATACTGTACTGGTAGATACATTTATGAGATGTGTTGAAAAGTTTGAAAAAGAAAATGAAAAGATATATTTCTAGTGATAATCTACCGGTAGACACATTTATGAAATGTGTTGAAAAGTTTGAAAAAGAAATTAAAAAATATATTTCTAGTGATAAACTACCGGTAGATACATTTATGACATGTGTTGAAAAGTTGTTTGAAAATCAAAAAAATATATTTCTAATGATAAAAACTAAATACATTTATGAAATGTGTTGAAAAATTTCAAAAAGAAAATCAAAAAATAAATTTCTATTGATAAACTATATACATTTATGAAATGTATTGAAAAGTTTGAAAAAGAAAATGAAAAGATATATTTCTAGTGATAATCTACCGGTAGATACATTTATGAGATGTGTTGAAAAGTTTGAAAAAGAAAATCAAATAATATATTTCTAATAATTTGACAATCAATTTTTGTGTTGAAACGTTTGAAAAATAAAATACAAAAATATATTTCTAGTGATACTGTACTGGTAGATACATTTATGAGATGTCTTGAAAAGTTTGAAAAAGAAAATAAAAAAATATATTTCTAATGATAAACTATATACATTTATGAAATGTGTTGAAAAGTTTGAAAAATAAAATGAAAAGACATATTTCTAATGATAAACTACCGGTAGATACATTTATGAGATGTGTTGAAAAGTTTGAAAATCCAAAAAAAAAAAATATTTCTATTAATAAACTAGATACATTTATGAAATGTGTTGAAAAGTTTCAAAATCAAAAAAATATATTTCAAATGATAAAAACTAGATACATTTATGAAATGTGTTAACAAATTTCAAAAAACAAAATAAAAAATTAATTTCTATTGATAAACTATATACACTTATGAGATGTGTTCAAAACTTTGAAAATAAAAAAAAATATTTATAATGATAAACTAGATACATTTATGAAATGTGTTGAAAAGTTTGAAAAAGAAAATGAAAAGATATATTTCTAGTGATAATCTACCGGTAGATACATTTATGAGATGTGTTGAAAAGTTTGAAAAAAAAAATCAAAAAATATATTTCTAATAATTTGACAATCAATTTATGTGTTGAAATTTTTGAAAAAGAAAATACAAAAATATATTTCTAGTGATACTCTACTGTTAGATACATTTATGAGATGTGTTGAAAAGTTTGAAAAAGAAAATCAAAAAATATATTTCTAATGATAAACTATATACATTTATGAAATGTGTTGAAAAGTTTGAAAAATAAAATGAAAGACATATTTCTAATGATAAACTACCGGTAGATACATTTATGAGATGTGTTGAAAAGTTTGAAAATCAAAAAAAAAACATTTCTAATAATAAACTAGATACATTTATGAAATGTGTTGAAAAGTTTCAAAATCAAAAAAATATATTTCTAATGATAAAAACTAGATACATTTATGAAATGTGTTTAAAAATTTCAAAAAACTAAATAAAAAATTAATTTCTATTGATAAACTATACACTTATGAAATGTGTTCAAAACTTTGAAAATAAAAAAAAATATTTATAATGATAAACTATATACATTTATGAAATGTGTTGAAAAGTTTGAAAAAGAAAATAAAACAATATATTTCTAATGATAAACTATATACATTTATGAAATGTGTTCAAAAGTTTCAATATCAAAAAAATATATTTCTAATGATAAAAACTAGATACATTTATGAAATGTGTTTAAAAATTTCAAAAAACAAAATAAAAAATTAATTTCTATTGATAAACTATACACTTATGAAATGTGTTCAAAACTTTGAAAATAAAAAAAAATATTTATAATGATAAACTATATACATTTATGAAATGTGTTGAAAAGTTTGAAAAAGAAAATGAAAAGATATATTTCTAGTGATAATCTACCGGTAGATACATTTATGAGATGTGTTGAAAAGTTTGAAAAAGAAAATCAAAAAATATATTTCTAATAATTTGACAATCAATTTATGTGTTGAAACGTTTGAAAAATAAAATACAAAAATATATTTCTAGTGATACTGTACTGGTAGATACATTTATGAAATATGTTCAAAAGTTTGAAAAAGAAAATCAAAAAATACATTTCTATTGATACACTATATATACTCATGACATGTGTTGAAAAGTTTGAAAATAAAAAAATATATTTCTAATGATAAACTACCGGTAGATACATTTATGAGATGTGTTGAAAAGTTTGAATTTAAAAAAAAATATATTTCAAATGATAAACTATATTCATTTATGAAATGTGTTGAGAAGTTTGAACAAGAAAATAAAAAATAAAATATTTCTAATGATAAACTATATACATTTATGAAAAGTTTGAAAAAGAAAATGAAAAGATATATTTCTAGTGATAATCTACCGGTAGATACATTTATGAGATGTGTTGAACAGTTTGAAAATTAAAAAAATATATTTCTAATGATAAACTAGATAAATGTATGAGATGTGTTGAAAAGATTGAAAAAGAAAATAAAAAAATATATTTCTTATGATAAACTACCGGTAGATACATTTATGACATCTGTTGAAAAGTTGTTTGAAAATCAAAAAAATATATTTCTAATGATAAAAACTAAATACATTTATGAAATGGGTTCAAAACTTTGAAAATACAAAAAAATATTTCTAATGATAAACTATATACATTTATGAAATGTATTGAAAAGTTTGAAAAAGAAAATGAAAAGATATATTTCTAGTGATAATCTACCGGTAGATACATTTATGAGATGTGTTGAAAAGTTTGAAAAAGAAAATAAAAAAATATATTTCTAGTGATACTCTACCGGTAGATACATTTATGAGATGTGTTGAACAGTTTGAAAATTAAAAAAATATATTTCTAATGATAAACTAGATAAATGTATGAGATGTGTTGAAAAGATTGAAAAAGAAAATAAAAAAATATATTTCTAATGATACTACCGGTAGATACATTTATGACATGTGTTGAAAAGTTGTTGAAAATCAAAAAATATATTTCTAATGATAAACTAGATACATTTATGAAATGTGTTGAAAAATTTGGAAAAGAAAATAAAAAAATATATTTCTAATGATAAACTATATTCATTTATGAAATGTGTTGAGAAGTTTGAACTAGAAAATAAAAAAAAAAATATTTCTAATGATAAACTATATACATTTATGAAAAGTTTGAAAAAGAAAATGAAAAGATATATTTCTAGTGATAATCTACCGGTAGATACATTTATGAGATGTGTTGAAAAGTTTGAAAAAGAAAAAAAAATATATTTCTAGTGATACTCTACCGGTAGATACATTTATGAGATGTGTTGAACAGTTTGAAAATTAAAAAAATATATTTCTAATGATAAACTAGATAAATGTATGAGATGTGTTGAAAAGATTGAAAAAGAAAATAAAAAAATATATTTCTAATGATACTACCGGTAGATACATTTATGACATGTGTTGAAAAGTTGTTGAAACTCAAAAAAATATATTTCTAATGATAAAAACTAAATACATTTATGAAATGTGTTGAAAAATTTCAAAAAGAAAATCAAAAAATTAATTTTTATTGATAAACTATATACACTTATGAAATGGGTTCAAAACTTTGAAAATACAAAAAAAATATTTCTAATGATAAACTATATACATTTATGAAATGTATTGAAAAGTTTGAAAAAGAAAATGAAAAGATATATTTCTAGTGATAATCTACCGGTAGATACATTTATGAGATGTGTTGAAAAGTTTGAAAAAGAAAATCAAATAATATATTTCTAATAATTTGACAATCAATTTTTGTGTTGAAACGTTTGAAAAAGAAAATACAAAAATATATTTCTAGTGATACTCTACTGGTAAATACATTTATGAGATGTGTTGAAAAGTTTGAAAAAGAAAATAAAATAATATATTTCTAATGATAAACTATATACATTTATGAAATGTGTTGAAAAGTTTGAAAATCAGAAAATAAATTTCTAATGATAAAAACTAGATACATTTATGAAATACACGGTATGTTGAAAAGTTTGAACAAGAAAATTTAAAAAATTAATTTCTAATGATAAACTATATTCATTTATGAAATGTGTTGAGAAGTTTCAACAAGAAAATAAAAAAAAAATATTTCTAATGATAAACTATATACATTTATGAAAAGTTTGAAAAAGAAAATGAAAAGATATATTTCTAGTGATAATCTACCGGTAGATACATTTATGAGATGTGTTGAAAAGTTTGAAAAAGAAAATAAAAAAATATATTTCAATGATACTCTACCGGTAGATATATTTATGATATGTGTTAAACAGTTTGAAAATTTAAAAAAATATATTTCTAATGATAAAAAACTAGATACATTTATGAAATGTGTTGGAAAATGTCAAAAAGAAAATCAAAAAATAAATTTCTATTGATAAACTATATACACTTATGAAATGTGTTCAAAACTTTGAAAATAAAAAAAAAATATTTATAATGATAAACTATATACATTTATGAAATGTATTGAAAAGTTTGAAACAGAAAATGAAAAGTCATATTTCTAATGATAAACTACCTGTAGATACATTTATGAGATGTGTTGAAAAGTTTGAAAATAAAAAAAATAAAAAAATATTTCTAATAATAAACTAGATACATTTATGAAATGTGTTGAAAAGTTTCAAAATCAAAAAAATATATTTCTAATGATAAAAACTAGATACATTTATGAAATGTGTTAAAAAATTTAAAAAAAACAAAATAAAAAATTAATTTCTATTGATAAACTATATACACTTATGAAATGTGTTCAAAACTTTGAAAATAAAAAAAAATATTTATAATGATAAACTAGATACATTTATGAAATGTGTTGAAAAGTTTGAAAAAGAAAATGAAAAGATATATTTCTAGTGATAATCTACCGGTAGATACATTTATGAGATGTGTTGAAAAGTTTGAAAAAGAAAATCAAAAAATATATTTCTAATAATTTGACAATCAATTTATGTGTTGAAACGTTTGAAAAAGAAAATACAAAAATATATTTCTAGTGATACTCTACTGGTAGATACATTTATGAGATGTGTTGAAAAGTTTGAAAAAGAAAATAAAACAATATATTTCTAATGATAAACTATATACATTTATGAAATGTGTTGAAAAGTTTGAAAATCAAAAAAATATTTCTAATGATAAACTGGATACATTTATGAAATGTATTGAAAAGTTTGAAACAGAAAATGAAAAGATATATTTCTAGTGATAATCTACTGGTAGATACATTTATGAGATGTGTTGAAAAGTTTGAAAAAGAAAATCAAAAAATATATTTCTAATAATTTGACAATCAATTTATGTGTTGAAACGTTTGAAAAATAAAATACAAAAATATATTTCTAGTGATACTGTACTGGTAGATACATTTATGAGATGTGTTGAAATGTTTGAAAAAGAAAATACAAAAATATATTTCTAGTGATACTCTACTGGTAGATACATTTATGAGATGTGTTGAAAAGTTTGAAAAAGAAAATAAAACAAAATATTTCTAATGATAAACTATATACATTTATGAAATGTGTTGAAAAGTTTGAAAATCAAAAAATATATTTCTAATGATAAAAACTAGATACATTTATGAAATGTGTTGAAAAGTTTGAAAAAGAAAATCAAAAAATAAATTTCTATTGATACACTATATATACTTATGAAATGTGTTGAAAAGTTTGAAAATCAAAAAATATATTTCTAATGATAAACTATATACATTTATGATATGTGTTAAACAGTTTGGAAATTTAAAAAAATATATTTCTAATGATAAAAAACTAGATACATTTATGAAATGTGTTGAAAAATGTCAAAAAGAAAATCAAAAAATAAATTTCTATTGATAAACTATATACACTTATGAAATGTGTTCAAAACTTTGAAAATAAAAAAAAAATATTTATAATGATAAACTACCTGTAGATACATTTATGAGATGTGTTGAAAAGTTTGAAAATAAAAAAAATAAAAAAATATTTCTAATAATAAACTAGATACATTTATGAAATGTGTTGAAAAGTTTCAAAACCAAAAAAATATATTTCTAATGATAAAAACTAGATACATTTATGAAATGTGTTAAAAAATTTAAAAAAAAAAAAATAAAAAATTAATTTCTATTGATAAACTATATACACTTGTGAAATGTGTTCAAAACTTTGCAAATAAAAAAAAATATTTATAATGATAAACTAGATACATTTATGAAATGTGTTGAAAAGTTTGAAAAAGAAAATGAAAAGATATATTTCTAGTGATAATCTACCGGTAGATACATTTATGAGATGTGTTGAAAAGTTTGAAAAAGAAAATCAAAAAATATATTTCTAATAATTTGACAATTAATTTATGTGTTGAAACGTTTGAAAAAGAAAATACAAAAATATATTTCTAGTGATACTCTACTGGTAGATACATTTATGAGATGTGTTGAAAAGTTTGAAAAAGAAAATAAAACAAAATATTTCTAATGATAAACTATATACATTTATGAAATGTGTTGAAAAGTTTGAAAATCAAAAAATATATTTCTAATGATAAACTGGATACATTTATGAAATGTGTTCAAAAGTTTCAATATCAAAAAAATATATTTCTAATGATAAAAACTAGATACATTTATGAAATGTGTTCAAAAGTTTGAAAAAGAAAATCAAAAAATAAATTTCTATTGATACACTATATATACTTATGACATGTGTTGAAAAGTTTGAAAATAAAAAAATATATTTCTAATGATAAACTACCGGTAGATACATTTATAAGATGTGTTGAAAAGTTTGAAAAAGAAAATAAAAAAAAATATTTCTAATGATAAACTATATACATTTATGAAATGTATTGAAAAGTTTGAAAATCAAAAAATATATTTCTAATGATAAAAACTAGATACATTTATGAAATACACGGTATGTTGAAAAGTTTGAACAAGAAAATTAAAAAAATAAATTTCTAATGATAAACTATATTCATTTATGAAATGTGTTGAGAAGTTTGAACAAGAAAATTAAAAAAAAATATTTCTAATGATACACTATATACATTTATGAAAAGTTTGAAAAAGAAAATGAAAAGATATATTTCTAGTGATAATCTACCGGTAGATACATTTATGAGATGTGTTGAAAAGTTTGAAAAAGAAAATAAAAAAATATATTTCAATGATACTCTACCGGTAGATATATTTATGAGATGTGTTAAACAGTTTGAAAATTTTAAAAAATATATTTCTAATGATAAAAACTAGATACATTTATGAAATGTGTTGAAAAATGTCAAAAAGAAAATCAAAAAATAAATTTCTATTGATAAACTATATACACTTATGAAATGTGTTCAAAACTTTGAAAATAAAAAAAAATATTTATAATGATAAACTAGATACATTTATGAAATGTGTTGAAAAGTTTGAAAAAGAAAATGAAAAGATATATTTCTAGTGATAATCTACCGGTAGATACATTTATGAGATGTGTTGAAAAGTTTGAAAAAGAAAATCAAAAAATATATTTCTAATAATTTGACAATCAATTTATGTGTTGAAACGTTTGAAAAAGAAAATACAAAAATATATTTCTAGTGATACTCTACTGGTAGATACATTTATGAGATGTGTTGAAAAGTTTGAAAAAGAAAATAAAACAATATATTTCTAATGATAAACTATATACATTTATGAAATGTGTTGAAAAGTTTGAAAATCAAAAAAATATTTCTAATGATAAACTGGATACATTTATGAAATGTATTGAAAAGTTTGAAACAGAAAATGAAAAGATATATTTCTAGTGATAATCTACTGGTAGATACATTTATGAGATGTGTTGAAAAGTTTGAAAAAGAAAATCAAAAAATATATTTCTAATAATTTGACAATCAATTTATGTGTTGAAACGTTTGAAAAATAAAATACAAAAATATATTTCTAGTGATACTGTACTGGTAGATACATTTATGAGATGTGTTGAAATGTTTGAAAAAGAAAATAAAAAAATATATTTCTAGTGATACTCTACTGGTAGATACATTTATGAGATGTGTTGAAAAGTTTGAAAAAGAAAATAAAACAAAATATTTCTAATGATAAACTATATACATTTATGAAATGTGTTGAAAAGTTTGAAAATCAAAAAATATATTTCTAATGATAAAAACTAGATACATTTATGAAATGTGTTGAAAAGTTTGAAAAAGAAAATCAAAAAATAAATTTCTATTGATACACTATATATACTTATGAAATGTGTTGAAAAGTTTGAAAATCAAAAAATATATTTCTAATGATAAACTATATACATTTATGATATGTGTTAAACAGTTTGGAAATTTAAAAAAATATATTTCTAATGATAAAAAACTAGATACATTTATGAAATGTGTTGAAAAATGTCAAAAAGAAAATCAAAAAATAAATTTCTATTGATAAACTATATACACTTATGAAATGTGTTCAAAACTTTGAAAATAAAAAAAAAATATTTATAATGATAAACTACCTGTAGATACATTTATGAGATGTGTTGAAAAGTTTGAAAATAAAAAAAATAAAAAAATATTTCTAATAATAAACTAGATACATTTATGAAATGTGTTGAAAAGTTTCAAAACCAAAAAAATATATTTCTAATGATAAAAACTAGATACATTTATGAAATGTGTTAAAAAATTTAAAAAAAACAAAATAAAAAATTAATTTCTATTGATAAACTATATACACTTGTGAAATGTGTTCAAAACTTTGCAAATAAAAAAAAATATTTATAATGATAAACTAGATACATTTATGAAATGTGTTGAAAAGTTTGAAAAAGAAAATGAAAAGATATATTTCTAGTGATAATCTACCGGTAGATACATTTATGAGATGTGTTGAAAAGTTTGAAAAAGAAAATCAAAAAATATATTTCTAATAATTTGACAATTAATTTATGTGTTGAAACGTTTGAAAAAGAAAATACAAAAATATATTTCTAGTGATACTCTACTGGTAGATACATTTATGAGATGTGTTGAAAAGTTTGAAAAAGAAAATAAAACAAAATATTTCTAATGATAAACTATATACATTTATGAAATGTGTTGAAAAGTTTGAAAATCAAAAAATATATTTCTAATGATAAACTGGATACATTTATGAAATGTGTTCAAAAGTTTCAATATCAAAAAAATATATTTCTAATGATAAAAACTAGATACATTTATGAAATGTGTTCAAAAGTTTGAAAAAGAAAATCAAAAAATAAATTTCTATTGATACACTATATATACTTATGACATGTGTTGAAAAGTTTGAAAATAAAAAAATATATTTCTAATGATAAACTACCGGTAGATACATTTATAAGATGTGTTGAAAAGTTTGAAAAAGAAAATAAAAAAAAATATTTCTAATGATAAACTATATACATTTATGAAATGTATTGAAAAGTTTGAAAATCAAAAAATATATTTCTAATGATAAAAACTAGATACATTTATGAAATACACGGTATGTTGAAAAGTTTGAACAAGAAAATTAAAAAAATAAATTTCTAATGATAAACTATATTCATTTATGAAATGTGTTGAGAAGTTTGAACAAGAAAATTAAAAAAAAATATTTCTAATGAGACACTATATACATTTATGAAAAGTTTGAAAAAGAAAATGAAAAGATATATTTCTAGTGATAATCTACCGGTAGATACATTTATGAGATGTGTTGAAAAGTTTGAAAAAGAAAATAAAAAAATATATTTCAATGATACTCTACCGGTAGATATATTTATGAGATGTGTTAAACAGTTTGAAAATTTTAAAAAATATATTTCTAATGATAAAAACTAGATACATTTATGAAATGTGTTGAAAAATGTCAAAAAGAAAATCAAAAAATAAATTTCTATTGATAAACTATATACACTTATGAAATGTGTTCAAAACTTTGAAAATAAAAAAAAAATATTTATAATGATAAACTATATACATTTATGAAATGTATTGAAAAGTTTGAAACAGAAAATGAAAAGATATATTTCTAGTGATAATCTACTGGTAGATACATTTATGAGATGTGTTGAAAAGTTTGAAAAAGAAAATCAAAAGATATATTTCTAATAATTTGACAATCAATTTATGTGTTGAAACGTTTGAAAAATAAAATACAAAAATATATTTCTAGTGATACTGTACTGGTAGATACATTTATGAGATGTGTTGAAAAGTTTGAAAAAGAAAATAAAAAAATATATTTCTAATGAAAAACTATATACATTTATGAAATGTGTTGAAAAGTTTGAAAAATAAAATGAAAAGACATATTTCTAATGATAAACTACCGGTAGATACATTTATGAAATGTGTTGAAAAGTTTGAAAATAAAAAAATAAAAAAATATTTCTAATAATAAACTAGATACATTTATGAAATGTGTTGAAAAGTTTGAAACAGAAAATGAAAAGATATATTTCTAGTGATAATCTACTGGTAGATACATTTATGAGATGTGTTGAAAAGTTTGAAAAAGAAAATCAAAAAATATATTTCTAATAATTTGACAATCAATTTATGTGTTGAAACGTTTGAAAAAGAAAATACAAAAATATATTTCTAGTGATACTGTACTGGTAGATACATTTATGAGATGTGTTGAAATGTTTGAAAAAGAAAATACAAAAATATATTTTTAGTGATACTCTACTGGTAGATACATTTATGAGATGTGTTGAAAAGTTTGAAAAAGAAAATAAAACAAAATATTTCTAATGATAAACTATATACATTTATGAAATGTGTTGAAAAGTTTGAAAATCAAAAAATATATTTCTAATGATAAAAACTAGATACATTTATGAAATGTGTTGAAAAATTTGGAAAAGAAAATAAAAAAATATATTTCTAATGATAAACTATATTCATTTATGAAATGTGTTGAGAAGTTTGAACAAGAAAATAAAAAAATAAATATTTCTAATGATAAACTATATACATTTATGAAAAGTTTGAAAAAGAAAATGAAAAGATATATTTCTAGTGATAATCTACCGGTAGATACATTTATGAGATGTGTTGAAAAGTTTGAAAAAGAAAATAAAAAAATATATTTCTAGTGATACTCTACCGGTAGATACATTTATGAGATGTGTTGAAAAGTTTGAAAATTAAAAAAAAATATTTCTAATGATAAACTAGATAAATGTATGAGATGTGTTGAAAAGATTGAAAAAGAAAATAAAAAAATATATTTATAATGATAAACTATATACATTTATGAAATGTATTGAAAAGTTTGAAAAAGAAAATGAAAAGATATATTTCTAGTGATAATCTACCGGTAGATACATTTATGAGATGTGTTGAAAAGTTTGAAAAAGAAAATCAAATAATATATTTCTAATAATTTGACAATCAATTTTTGTATTGAAACGTTTGAAAAAGAAAATACAAAAATATATTTCTAGTGATACTCTACTGGTAAATACATTTATGAGATGTGTTGAAAAGTATGAAAAAGAAAATAAAAAAATATATTTCTAATGATAAACTATATACATTTATGAAATGTGTTGAAAAGTTTGAATATCAAAAAAAAATATTTCTAATGATAAACTGGATACATTTATGAAATATGTTCATAAGTTTGAAAAAGAAAATCAAAAAATAAATTTCTATTGATACACTATATATACTTATGACATGTGTTGAAAAGTTTGAAAATAAAAAAATATATTTCTAATGATAAACTACCGGTAGATACATTTATATGATGTGTTGAAAAGTTTGAAAAGAAAATAAAAAAAAATATTTCTAATGATAAACTATATACATTTATGAAATGTATTGAAAAGTTTGAAAATCAAAAAATATATTTCTAATGATAAAAACTAGATACATTTATGAAATACACGGTATGTTGAAAAGTTTGAACAAGAAAATTAAAAAAATAAATTTCTAATGATAAACAATATTCATTTATGAAATGTGTTGAGAAGTTTGAACAAAAAATAAAAAAAAAATATTTCTAATGATAAACTATATTCATTTATGAAAAGTTTGAAAAAGAAAATGAAAAGATATATTTCTAGTGATAATCTACCGGTAGATACATTTATGAGATGTGTTGAAAAGTTTGAAAAAGAAAATAAAAAAATATATTTCAATGATACTCTACCGGTAGATATATTTATGATATGTGTTAAACAGTTTGAAAATTTAAAAAAATATATTTCTAATGATAAAAACTAGATACATTTATGAAATGTGTTGAAAAATGTCAAAAAGAAAATCAAAAAATAAATTTCTATTGATAAACTATATACACTTATGAAATGTGTTCAAAACTTTGAAAATAAAAAAAAAATATTTATAATGATAAACTATATACATTTATGAAATGTATTGAAAAGTTTGAAACAGAAAATGAAAAGATATATTTCTAGTGATAATCTACTGGTAGATACATTTATGAGATGTGTTGAAAAGTTTGAAAAAGAAAATACAAAAATATATTTCTAATGAAAAACTATATACATTTATGAAATGTGTTGAAAAGTTTGAAAAATAAAATGAAAAGACATATTTCTAATGATAAACTACCGGTAGATACATTTATGAGATGTGTTGAAAAGTTTGAAAATAAAAAAATATTTCTAATAATAAACTAGATACATTTATGAAATGTGTTGAAAAGTTTGAAAATCAAAAAAAAATATTTCTAATGATAAACTGGATACATTTATGAAATATGTTCAAAAGTTTCAATATCAAAAAAATATATTTCTAATGATAAAAACTAGATACATTTATGAAATGTGTTGGAAAGTTTGAAAAAGAAAATCAAAAAATAAATTTCTATTGATACACTATATATACTTATGACATGTGTTGAAAAGTTTGAAAATAAAAAAATATATTTCTAATGATAAACTACCGGTAGATACATTTATAAGATGTGTTGAAAAGTTTGAATAAGAAAATAAAATAAAATATTTCTAATGATAAACTATATACATTTATGAAATGTATTGAAAAGTTTGAAAATCAAAAAATATATTTCTAATGATAAAAACTAGATACATTTATGAAATACACGGTATGTTGAAAAGTTTGAACAAGAAAATTAAAAAAATAAATTTCTAATGATAAACTATATTCATTTATGAAATGTGTTGAGAAGTTTGAACAAGAAAATAAAAAAAAAATATTTCTAATGATAAACTATATACATTTATGAAAAGTTTGAAAAAGAAAATGAAAAGATATATTTCAATGATACTCTACCGGTAGATATATTTATGATATGTGTTGAAAAGTTTCAAAATCAAAAAAATATATTTCTAATGATAAAAACTAGATACATTTATGAAATGTGTTAAAAAATTTCAAAAAACAAAATAAAAAATTAATTTCTATTGATAAACTATATTCACTTATGAAATGTGTTCAAAACTTTGAAAATAAAAAAAAATATTTATAATGATAAACTAGATACATTTATGAAATGTGTTGAAAAGTTTGAAAAAGAAAATGAAAAGATATATTTCTAGTGATAATCTACCGGTAGAAATGAAATGTGTTGAAAAGTTTGAAAATCAAAAAAATTATTTCTAATGATAAAAACTAGATACATTTATGAAATGTGTTGAAAAGTTTGAAAATCAAAAAATATATTTCTAATGATAAACTACCGGTAGATACATTTATGAGATGGGTTGAAAAGTTTGACTTTTAAAAAAAATATTTTTCTAATGATAAACTAGATACATTTATGAAATGTTTTGAAAATTTGGAAAAGAAAATAAAAAAATATATTTCTAGTGATAAACTATATACATTTATGAAATGTGTTGAAAAGTTTGAAAATCAAAAAAAAATATTTCTAATGATAAACTGGATACATTTATGAAATATGTTCAAAAGTTTCAATATCAAAAAAATATATTTCTAATGATAAAAACTAGATACATTTATGAAATGTGTTGGAAAGTTTGAAAAAGAAAATCAAAAAATAAATTTCTTTTGATACACTATATATACTTATGACATGTGTTGAAAAGTTTGAAAATAAAAAAATATATTTCTAATGATAAACTACCGGTAGATACATTTATAAGATGTGTTGAAAAGTTTGAAAAAGAAAATTTAAAAAAATATTTCTAATGATAAACTATATACATTTATGAAATGTATTGAAAAGTTTGAAAATCAAAAAATATATTTCTAATGATAAAAACTAGATACATTTATGAAATACACGGTATGTTGAAAAGTTTGAACAAGAAAATTAAAAAAATTAATTTCTAATGATAAACTATATTCATTTATGAAATGTGTTGAGAAGTTTGAACAAGAAAATAAAAAAAAAATATTTCTAATGATAAACTATATACATTTATGAAAAGTTTGAAAAAGAAAATGAAAATATATATTTCTAGTGATAATCTACCGGTAGATACATTTATGAGATGTGTTGAAAAGTTGTTTGAAAATCAAAAAAATATATTTCTAATGATAAAAACTAAATACATTTATGAAATGTGTTGAAAAATTTCAAAAAGAAAATCAAAAAATAAATTTCTATTGATAAACTATATACACTTATGAAATGTGTTCAAAAATTTGAAAATTAAAAAAAAATATTTATAATGATAAACTATATACATTTATGAAATGTATTGAAAAGTTTGAAACAGAAAATGAAAAGATATATTTCTAGTGATAATCTACTGGTAGATACATTTATGAGATGTGTTGAAAAGTTTGAAAAAGAAAATCAAAAAATATATTTCTAATAATTTGACAATCAATTTATGTGTTGAAACATTTGAAAAATAAAATACAAAAATATATTTCTAGTGATACTGTACTGGTAGATACATTTATGAGATGTGTTG
Organism: Meghimatium bilineatum; assembly: GCA_034231615.1. Lineage (NCBI taxonomy): Eukaryota > Metazoa > Mollusca > Gastropoda > Stylommatophora > Philomycidae > Meghimatium > Meghimatium bilineatum. The sequence continues at coordinate 33,377,583 of CM067317.1, read as the reverse complement.
AAAAGTTTGAAAAAGAAAATAAAAAAATATATTTCTAATGATAAACTATATACATTTATGAAATGTGTTGAAAAGTTTGAAAAATAAAATGAAAAGACATATTTCTAATGATAAACTACCGGTAGATACATTTATGAGATGTGTTGAAAAGTTTGAAAATAAAAAAATAAAAAAATATTTCTAATAATAAACTAGATACATTTATGAAATGTGTTGAAAAGTTTGAAACAGAAAATGAAAAGATATATTTCTAGTGATAATCTACTGGTAGATACATTTATGAGATGTGTTGAAAAGTTTGAAAAAGAAAATCAAAAAATATATTTCTAATAATTTGACAATCAATTTATGTGTTGAAACGTTTGAAAAAGAAAATACAAAAATATATTTCTAGTGATACTGTACTGGTAGATACATTTATGAGATGTGTTGAAATGTTTGAAAAAGAAAATACAAAAATATATTTTTAGTGATACTCTACTGGTAGATACATTTATGAGATGTGTTGAAAAGTTTGAAAAAGAAAATAAAACAAAATATTTCTAATGATAAACTATATACATTTATGAAATGTGTTGAAAAGTTTGAAAATCAAAAAATATATTTCTAATGATAAAAACTAGATACATTTATGAAATGTGTTGAAAAATTTGGAAAAGAAAATAAAAAAATATATTTCTAATGATAAACTATATTCATTTATGAAATGTGTTGAGAAGTTTGAACAAGAAAATAAAAAAATAAATATTTCTAATGATAAACTATATACATTTATGAAAAGTTTGAAAAAGAAAATGAAAAGATATATTTCTAGTGATAATCTACCGGTAGATACATTTATGAGATGTGTTGAAAAGTTTGAAAAAGAAAATAAAAAAATATATTTCTAGTGATACTCTACCGGTAGATACATTTATGAGATGTGTTGAAAAGTTTGAAAATTAAAAAAAAATATTTCTAATGATAAACTAGATAAATGTATGAGATGTGTTGAAAAGATTGAAAAAGAAAATAAAAAAATATATTTATAATGATAAACTATATACATTTATGAAATGTATTGAAAAGTTTGAAAAAGAAAATGAAAAGATATATTTCTAGTGATAATCTACCGGTAGATACATTTATGAGATGTGTTGAAAAGTTTGAAAAAGAAAATCAAATAATATATTTCTAATAATTTGACAATCAATTTTTGTATTGAAACGTTTGAAAAAGAAAATACAAAAATATATTTCTAGTGATACTCTACTGGTAAATACATTTATGAGATGTGTTGAAAAGTATGAAAAAGAAAATAAAAAAATATATTTCTAATGATAAACTATATACATTTATGAAATGTGTTGAAAAGTTTGAATATCAAAAAAAAATATTTCTAATGATAAACTGGATACATTTATGAAATATGTTCATAAGTTTGAAAAAGAAAATCAAAAAATAAATTTCTATTGATACACTATATATACTTATGACATGTGTTGAAAAGTTTGAAAATAAAAAAATATATTTCTAATGATAAACTACCGGTAGATACATTTATATGATGTGTTGAAAAGTTTGAAAAGAAAATAAAAAAAAATATTTCTAATGATAAACTATATACATTTATGAAATGTATTGAAAAGTTTGAAAATCAAAAAATATATTTCTAATGATAAAAACTAGATACATTTATGAAATACACGGTATGTTGAAAAGTTTGAACAAGAAAATTAAAAAAATAAATTTCTAATGATAAACAATATTCATTTATGAAATGTGTTGAGAAGTTTGAACAAAAAATAAAAAAAAAATATTTCTAATGATAAACTATATTCATTTATGAAAAGTTTGAAAAAGAAAATGAAAAGATATATTTCTAGTGATAATCTACCGGTAGATACATTTATGAGATGTGTTGAAAAGTTTGAAAAAGAAAATAAAAAAATATATTTCAATGATACTCTACCGGTAGATATATTTATGATATGTGTTAAACAGTTTGAAAATTTAAAAAAATATATTTCTAATGATAAAAACTAGATACATTTATGAAATGTGTTGAAAAATGTCAAAAAGAAAATCAAAAAATAAATTTCTATTGATAAACTATATACACTTATGAAATGTGTTCAAAACTTTGAAAATAAAAAAAAAATATTTATAATGATAAACTATATACATTTATGAAATGTATTGAAAAGTTTGAAACAGAAAATGAAAAGATATATTTCTAGTGATAATCTACTGGTAGATACATTTATGAGATGTGTTGAAAAGTTTGAAAAAGAAAATCAAAAGATATATTTCTAATAATTTGACAATCAATTTATGTGTTGAAACGTTTGAAAAATAAAATACAAAAATATATTTCTAGTGATACTGTACTGGTAGATACATTTATGAGATGTGTTGAAAAGTTTGAAAAAGAAAATACAAAAATATATTTCTAATGAAAAACTATATACATTTATGAAATGTGTTGAAAAGTTTGAAAAATAAAATGAAAAGACATATTTCTAATGATAAACTACCGGTAGATACATTTATGAGATGTGTTGAAAAGTTTGAAAATAAAAAAATATTTCTAATAATAAACTAGATACATTTATGAAATGTGTTGAAAAGTTTGAAAATCAAAAAAAAATATTTCTAATGATAAACTGGATACATTTATGAAATATGTTCAAAAGTTTCAATATCAAAAAAATATATTTCTAATGATAAAAACTAGATACATTTATGAAATGTGTTGGAAAGTTTGAAAAAGAAAATCAAAAAATAAATTTCTATTGATACACTATATATACTTATGACATGTGTTGAAAAGTTTGAAAATAAAAAAATATATTTCTAATGATAAACTACCGGTAGATACATTTATAAGATGTGTTGAAAAGTTTGAATAAGAAAATAAAATAAAATATTTCTAATGATAAACTATATACATTTATGAAATGTATTGAAAAGTTTGAAAATCAAAAAATATATTTCTAATGATAAAAACTAGATACATTTATGAAATACACGGTATGTTGAAAAGTTTGAACAAGAAAATTAAAAAAATAAATTTCTAATGATAAACTATATTCATTTATGAAATGTGTTGAGAAGTTTGAACAAGAAAATAAAAAAAAAATATTTCTAATGATAAACTATATACATTTATGAAAAGTTTGAAAAAGAAAATGAAAAGATATATTTCAATGATACTCTACCGGTAGATATATTTATGATATGTGTTGAAAAGTTTCAAAATCAAAAAAATATATTTCTAATGATAAAAACTAGATACATTTATGAAATGTGTTAAAAAATTTCAAAAAACAAAATAAAAAATTAATTTCTATTGATAAACTATATTCACTTATGAAATGTGTTCAAAACTTTGAAAATAAAAAAAAATATTTATAATGATAAACTAGATACATTTATGAAATGTGTTGAAAAGTTTGAAAAAGAAAATGAAAAGATATATTTCTAGTGATAATCTACCGGTAGAAATGAAATGTGTTGAAAAGTTTGAAAATCAAAAAAATTATTTCTAATGATAAAAACTAGATACATTTATGAAATGTGTTGAAAAGTTTGAAAATCAAAAAATATATTTCTAATGATAAACTACCGGTAGATACATTTATGAGATGGGTTGAAAAGTTTGACTTTTAAAAAAAATATTTTTCTAATGATAAACTAGATACATTTATGAAATGTTTTGAAAATTTGGAAAAGAAAATAAAAAAATATATTTCTAGTGATAAACTATATACATTTATGAAATGTGTTGAAAAGTTTGAAAATCAAAAAAAAATATTTCTAATGATAAACTGGATACATTTATGAAATATGTTCAAAAGTTTCAATATCAAAAAAATATATTTCTAATGATAAAAACTAGATACATTTATGAAATGTGTTGGAAAGTTTGAAAAAGAAAATCAAAAAATAAATTTCTTTTGATACACTATATATACTTATGACATGTGTTGAAAAGTTTGAAAATAAAAAAATATATTTCTAATGATAAACTACCGGTAGATACATTTATAAGATGTGTTGAAAAGTTTGAAAAAGAAAATTTAAAAAAATATTTCTAATGATAAACTATATACATTTATGAAATGTATTGAAAAGTTTGAAAATCAAAAAATATATTTCTAATGATAAAAACTAGATACATTTATGAAATACACGGTATGTTGAAAAGTTTGAACAAGAAAATTAAAAAAATAAATTTCTAATGATAAACTATATTCATTTATGAAATGTGTTGAGAAGTTTGAACAAGAAAATAAAAAAAAAATATTTCTAATGATAAACTATATACATTTATGAAAAGTTTGAAAAAGAAAATGAAAATATATATTTCTAGTGATAATCTACCGGTAGATACATTTATGAGATGTGTTGAAAAGTTGTTTGAAAATCAAAAAAATATATTTCTAATGATAAAAACTAAATACATTTATGAAATGTGTTGAAAAATTTCAAAAAGAAAATCAAAAAATAAATTTCTATTGATAAACTATATACACTTATGAAATGTGTTCAAAAATTTGAAAATTAAAAAAAAATATTTATAATGATAAACTATATACATTTATGAAATGTATTGAAAAGTTTGAAACAGAAAATGAAAAGATATATTTCTAGTGATAATCTACTGGTAGATACATTTATGAGATGTGTTGAAAAGTTTGAAAAAGAAAATCAAAAAATATATTTCTAATAATTTGACAATCAATTTATGTGTTGAAACATTTGAAAAATAAAATACAAAAATATATTTCTAGTGATACTGTACTGGTAGATACATTTATGAGATGTGTTGAAAAGTTTGAAAAAGAAAATAAAAAAATATATTTCTAATGATAAACTATATACATTTATGAAATGTGTTGAAAAGTTTGAAAAATAAAATGAAAAGACATATTTCTAATGATAAACTACCGGTAGATACATTTATGAGATGTGTTGAAAAGTTTGAAAATAAAAAAATAAAAAAATATTTCTAATAATAAACTAGATACATTTATGAAATGTGTTGAAAAGTTTCAAAATCAAAAAAATATATTTCTAATGATAAAAACTAATGATACATTTATGAAATGTGTTTAAAAATTTCAAAAAACAAAATAAAAAATTAATTTCTATTGATAAACTATATACACTTATGAAATGTGTTCAAAACTTTAAAAATAAAAAAAAATATTTATAATGATAAACTAGATACATTTATGAAATGTGTTGAAAAGTTTGAAAAAGAAAATGAAAAGATATATTTCTAGTGATAATCTACCTGTAGATACATTTATGAGATGTGTTGAAAAGTTTGAAAAAGAAAATCAAAAAATATATTTCTAATAATTTGACAATCAATTTATGTGTTGAAACGTTTGAAAAAGAAAATACAAAAATATATTTCTAGTGATACTCTACTGGTAGATACATTTATGAGATGTGTTGAAAAGTTTGAAAAAGAAAATAAAACAATATATTTCTAATGATAAACTATATACATTTATGAAATGTGTTGAAAAGTTTGAAAATCAAAAAAAATATTTCTAATGATAAACTGGATACATTTATGAAATGTGTTCAAAAGTTTCAATATCAAAAAAATATATTTCTAATGATAAAAACTAGATACATTTATGAAATGTGTTCAAAAGTTTGAAAAAGAAAATCAAAAAATAAATTTCTATTGATACACTATATATACTTATGAAATATGTTCAAAACTTTGAAAATAAAAAAAATATTTATAATGATAAACTAGATACATTTATGAAATGTGTTGAAAAGTTTGAAAAAGAAAATGAAAAGATATATTTCTAGTGATAATCTACCGGTAGATACATTTATGAGATGTGTTGAAAAGTTTGAAAAAGAAAATCAAAAAATATATTTCTAATAATTTGACAATCAATTTATGTGTTGAAACGTTTGAAAAAGAAAATACAAAAATATATTTCTAGTGATACTCTACTGTTAGATACATTTATGAGATGTGTTGAAAAGTTTGAAAAAGAAAATAAAAAAATATATTTCTAATGATAAACTATATACATTTATGAAATGTGTTAAAAAGTTTGAAAAATAAAATGAAAAGACATATTTCTAATGATAAACTACCGGTAGATACATTTATGAGATGCGTTGAAAAGTTTGACTTTTTAAAAAAATATTTTTCTAATGATAAAAACTAGATACATTTATGAAATGTGTTGGAAAGTGTGAAAAAGAAAATCAAAAAATAAATTTCTATTGATACACTATATATACTTATGACATGTGTTGAAAAGTTTGAAAATAAAAAAATATATTTCTAATGATAAACTACCGGTAGATACATTTATAAGATGTGTTGAAAAGTTTGAAAAAGAAAATAAAAAAAAATATTTCTAATGATAAACTATATACATTTATGAAATGTATTGAAAAGTTTGAAAATCAAAAAATATATTTCTAATGATAAAAACTAGATACATTTATGAAATACACGGTATGTTGAAAAGTTTGAACAAGAAAATTAAAAAAATAAATTTCTAATGATAAACTATATTCATTTATGAAATGTGTTGAGAAGTTTGAACAAGAAAATAAAAAAAAAATATTTCTAATGATAAACTATATACATTTATGAAAAGTTTGAAAAAGAAAATGAAAAGATATATTTCAATGATACTCAAGCTGTCTATGTAAAACAATGGAACGCATTATCAATCTTAGGATGCAGTGGTACCTTGAAAGTGAAAACCTTCTGGTATCACAGCAAGCAGGTTTCAGACAGTGCTACTCTACTGAAGATCAGGCAACCTACCTCTCCCAAGAGATTGAGGATGCCTTCCAAGAAAAGAAACTGGTACTAGCAGCATGGATAGACCTCAGGAAAGCATTTGATAAGGTCTGGAAAGAAGGGCTCCTAAAGAAATTGCGAAATTGCAGGGTTAGCTCAAGAATGTACAAATGGGTAAAAGCATACCTGCATAATAGAAGAGCCAGGGTACAATTAGATGGTCGCAAGAGCAAGAAAGTTCTATTGCGTCATGGAGTCCCCCAGGGAGGAGTCCTGTCACCCACACTTTTCTTGGTTTACATCAATGACCTAGTTGCTGAACTACCTCACGGGATCAAAGTGGCAATGTATGCTGACGACCTGGTGATCTGGTGCACGGAAGAACATGCAACAGTGGCCACTAAACAAATACAAAGAGCTATCGATGCCCTAACCTTATGGGCTAATAGATGGTGCGTCAGCATTAACACAGATAAGTGCAGCACTACACTCTTTACCCTCTCACCAAAACAAAAAGCTGGTCATATCAAGATAGATGGAGAGCTCTTGAAAGAAGACAAACAACCCACATACCTCGGAGTTACTTTTGATGATAAGCTGACATGGAAGCAGCACATAAACAAAGCAACAACAAAAGCCAGGAGGAAGCTAGCTATCCTGAGAAAACTAAGTGGAACCACATGGGGAGCCAGTGGAAATATACTCAGTAAAGTTTACCAGCAAGGCATAAGACCACACCTGGAATACGGTTCAGCTGCGTGGTGTCCTGCATCAAACACCACATTACAAGTTCTAGATAAAGTGCAAAACCAGGCACTTAGAATAATGTTGGGAGCAATGAAATCAACACCCATAGCAGAGATGCAGAAAATGGGAAGAATGCAAACACTTGGCGAACGCAGAGACACAAAAGTACTAATTCAAGCAGAAAAGTTTCAGTGTATGCCAAGTCATCCAATGAAGGAAAGATTCCAAAATCTAGCAATGGGACGACTGAAAAGGAGCAGCTTTATCCATCAAGCTAAACGACTCCGTAGACAACTTACAGACCTACCTGAAGTTGGCAGCCCCTTAAGGTCTGTACCAGAGCAAACCCCGTGGAGTGAAAGCCATGGAATGCCAATATACATTCAGACCCAGGTGAAAGGAATACTAAGCGAGGACGAACAGAACAGTGTGCAGCGAATGACAATCACCCTCAGTTTCCTGGATGAGGAATATCCACAAGATATATGGGTCAGAGTGTACACAGATGGGTCAGCACAGAATGCTGTGAGGAATGGAGGTGCAGGTGTATATATAGAATATCCACACAAGCCTAGAGATACAATCAGAACACCGACAGGAAAATTCTGCAATAATTATGATGCAGAAATCCAGGCAATTAGTGTGGCAGCTAAAAAAACTGCTGAACTCCAACTCTGACCTACAGCCTGTGGTATTCCTGACAGATGCAAGGTCAGTGCTTCAAGCTCTCCAGTCTGGAAAACTAACAGACTTAAAAAAACTACTTAGCGAATTGTCTTACCAGTATAGGGTAACCATGCAGTGGATACCCTCTCACTGTGGAATACCAGGAAATGAAAAAGCAGACCAACTGGCTAAGGAAGGTGCTGCCGAAGACCAACCAGATATACCAATCACCTACCATCAGAAAAAACAGATGATAAAGTCAATAAGAAAGCCACAAACACCAACACAAGATGACTATCACAATATGAACAGATCAGAACAAGTTATAATTCTACGTCTCAGAACAGGACACAACCGACTCCGCAGTCACATGTATACAAAGTTCAAAATTGGCAACACGGCCATGTGTACATGTGGACAGGCAGCACAGAGTGCCAAACATATACTTCAAGAGTGTTCTGAGCATGAAACGCTGAGGCAGACATATTGGCCAGAGGAAACAACACTGGAATCAAAACTCTATGGGACACTGTATGAACTACAAAAGACAGTGAGTTTTATTAAGGAGACAGAATTACAGATATAGACATGTTTCAAGTGAACGAAAGAAGAAGAAGAAGAAAATGATACTCTACCGGTAGATATATTTATGATATGTGTTAAACAGTTTGAAAATTTAAAAAAATATATTTCTAATGATAAAAACTAGATACATTTATGAAATGTGTTGAAAAATGTCAAAAAGAAAATCAAAAAATAAATTTCTATTGATAAACTATATACATTTATGAAATGTGTTCAAAACTTTGAAAATAAAAAAAAAATATTTATAATGATAAACTATATACATTTATGAAATGTATTGAAAAGTTTGAAACAGAAAATGAAAAGATATATTTCTAGTGATAATCTACTGGTAGATACATTTATGAGATGTGTTGAAAAGTTTGAAAAAGAAAATCAAAAAATATATTTCTAATAATTTGACAATCAATTTATGTGTTGAAACGTTTGAAAAATAAAATACAAAAATATATTTCTAGTGATACTCTACTGGTAAATACATTTATAAGATGTGTTGAAAAGTTTGAAAAAGAAAATTAAAAAAAATATTTCTAATGATAAACTATATACATTTATGAAATGTGTTGAAAAGTTTGAAAATCAAAAAATATATTTCTAATGATAAAAACTAGATACATTTATGAAATACACGGTATGTTGAAAAGTTTGAACAAGAAAATTAAAAAAAAATTTCTAATGATAAACTATATTCGTTTATGAAATGTGTTGAGAAGTTTGAACAAGAAAATAAAAAAAAAATATTTCTAATGATAAACTATATACATTTATGAAAAGTTTGAAAAAGAAAATGAAAAGATATATTTCTAGTGATAATCTACCGGTAGATACATTTATGAGATGTGTTGAAAAGTTGTTTGAAAATCAAAAAAATATATTTCTAATGATAAAAACTAAATACATTTATGAAATGTGTTGAAAAATTTCAAAAAGAAAATCAAAAAATAAATTTCTATTGATAAACTATATACACTTATGAAATGTGTTCAAAACTTTGAAAATTAAAAAAAAATATTTATAATGATAAACTATATACATTTATGAAATGTGTTGAAAAGTTTGAAACAGAAAATGAAAAGATATATTTCTAGTGATAATCTACTGGTAGATACATTTATGAGATGTGTTGAAAAGTTTGAAAAAGAAAATCAAAAAATATATTTCTAATAATTTGACAATCAATTTATGTGTTGAAACGTTTGAAAAAGAAAATACAAAAATATATTTCTAGTGATACTGTACTGGTAGATACATTTATGAGATGTGTTGAAAAGTTTGAAAAAGAAAATAAAAAAATATATTTCTAATGATAAACTATATACATTTATGAAATGTGTTGAAAAGTTTGAAAAATAAAATGAAAAGACATATTTCTAATGATAAACTACCGGTAGATACATTTATGAGATGTGTTGAAAAGTTTGAAAATAAAAAAATAAATAAATATTTCTAATAATAAACTAGATACATTTATGAAATGTGTTGAAAAGTTTCAAAATCAAAAAAATATATTTCTAATGATAAAAACTAGATACATTTATGAAATGTGTTAAAAAATTTCAAAAAACAAAATAAAAAATTAATTTCTATTGATAAACTATATACACTTATGAAATGTGTTCAAAACTTTGAAAATAAAAAAAAATATTTATAATGATAAACTAGATACATTTATGAAATGTGTTGAAAAGTTTGAAAAAGAAAATGAAAAGATATATTTCTAGTGATAATCTACCGGTAGATACATTTATGAGATGTGTTGAAAAGTTTGAAAAAGAAAATCAAAAAATATATTTCTAATAATTTGACAATCAATTTATGTGTTGAAACGTTTGAAAAAGAAAATACAAAAATATATTTCTAGTGATACTCTACTGTTAGATACATTTATGAGATGTGTTGAAAAGTTTGAAAAAGAAAATAAAAAAATATATTTCTAATGATAAACTATATACATTTATGAAATGTGTTGAAAAGTTTGAAAAATAAAATGAAAAGACATATTTCTAATGATAAACTACCGGTAGATACATTTATGAGATGTGTTGAAAAGTTTGAAAATAAAAAAAAAACATTTCTAATAATAAACTAGATACATTTATGAAATGTGTTGAAAAGTTTCAAAATCAAAAAAATATATTTCTAATGATAAAAACTAGATACATTTATGAAATGTGTTTAAAAATTTCAAAAAACAAAATAAAAAATTAATTTCTATTGATAAACTATACACTTATGAAATGTGTTCAAAACTTTGAAAATAAAAAAAAATATTTATAATGATAAACTATATACATTTATGAAATGTGTTGAAAAGTTTGAAAAAGAAAATGAAAAGATATATTTCTAGTGATAATCTACCTGTAGATACATTTATGAGATGTGTTGAAAAGTTTGAAAAAGAAAATCAAAAAATATATTTCTAATAATTTGACAATCAATTTATGTGTTGAAACGTTTGAAAAAGAAAATACAAAAATATATTTCTAGTGATACTCTACTGGTAGATACATTTATGAGATGTGTTGAAAAGTTTGAAAAAGAAAATAAAACAATATATTTCTAATGATAAACTATATACATTTATGAAATGTGTTGAAAAGTTTGAAAATCAAAAAAAATATTTCTAATGATAAACTGGATACATTTATGAAATGTGTTCAAAAGTTTCAATATCAAAAAAATATATTTCTAATGATAAAAACTAGATACATTTATGAAATGTGTTCAAAAGTTTGAAAAAGAAAATCAAAAAATAAATTTCTATTGATACACTATATATACTTATGAAATATGTTGAAAAGTTTGAAAATCAAAAAATATATTTCTAATGATAAACTACCGGTAGATACATTTATGAGATGTGTTGAAAAGTTTGAATTTTAAAAAAAACATATTTCTAATGATAAACTAGATACATTTATGAAATGTGTTGAAAATTTGGAAAAGAAAATATAAAAATATATTTCTAGTGATAAACTATATACATTTATGAAATACCCGGTATGTTGAAAAGTTTGAACAAGAAAATTTAAAAAATATATTTCTAATGATAAACTATATTCATTTATGAAATGTGTTGAGAAGTTTGAACAAGAAAATTTTTTTAAAATATTTCTAATGATAAACTATATACATTTATGAAATGTATTGAAAAGTTTGAAAAAGAAAATGAAAAGATATATTTCTAGTGATAATCTACCGGTAGATACATTTATGAGATGTGTTGAAAAGTTTGAAAAAGAAAATGAAAAGATATATTTCTAATAATTATTTGACAATCAATTTATGTGTTGAAACGTTTGAAAAAGAAAATCAAAAAATATATTTCTAGTGATACTCTACTGATAGATACATTTATGAGATGTGTTGAAAAGTTTGAAAAAGAAAATAAAAAAATATATTTCTAATGATAACCTATATACATTTATGAAATGTGTTGAAAAGTTTGAAAAATAAAATGAAAAGACATATTTCTAATGATAAACTACCGGTAGATACATTTATGAGATGTGTTGAAAAGTTTGAAAATAAAAAAAAAAACATTTCTAATAATAAACTAGATACATTTATGAAATGTGTTGAAAAGTTTCAAAATCAAAAAAATATATTTCTAATGATAAAAACTAGATACATTTATGAAATGTGTTTAAAAATTTCAAAAAACAAAATAAAAAATTAATTTCTATTGATAAACTATACACTTATGAAATGTGTTCAAAACTTTGAAAATAAAAAAAAATATTTATAATGATAAACTATATACATTTATGAAATGTGTTGAAAAGTTTGAAAAAGAAAATGAAAAGATATATTTCTAGTGATAATCTACCGGTAGATACATTTATGAGATGTGTTGAAAAGTTTGAAAATAAAAAAAAAAACATTTCTAATAATAAACTAGATACATTTATGAAATGTGTTGAAAAGTTTCAAAATCAAAAAAATATATTTCTAATGATAAAAACTAGATACATTTATGAAATGTGTTTAAAAATTTCAAAAAACAAAATAAAAAATTAATTTCTATTGATAAACTATACACTTATGAAATGTGTTCAAAACTTTGAAAATAAAAAAAAATATTTATAATGATAAACTATATACATTTATGAAATGTGTTGAAAAGTTTGAAAAAGAAAATGAAAAGATATATTTCTAGTGATAATCTACCGGTAGATACATTTATGAGATGTGTTGAAAAGTTTGAAAAAGAAAATCAAAAAATATATTTCTAATAATTTGACAATCAATTTATGTGTTGAAACGTTTGAAAAAGAAAATACAAAAATATATTTCTAGTGATACTCTACTGTTAGATACATTTATGAGATGTGTTGAAAAGTTTGAAAAAGAAAATAAAAAAATATATTTCTAATGATAAACTATATACATTTATGAAATGTGTTGAAAAGTTTGAAAAATAAAATGAAAAGACATATTTCTAATGATAAACTACCGGTAGATACATTTATGAGATGTGTTGAAAAGTTTGAAAATAAAAAAAAAAACATTTCTAATAATAAACTAGATACATTTATGAAATGTGTTGAAAAGTTTCAAAATCAAAAAAATATATTTCTAATGATAAAAACTAGATACATTTATGAAATGTGTTTAAAAATTTCAAAAAACAAAATAAAAAATTAATTTCTATTGATAAACTATACACTTATGAAATGTGTTCAAAACTTTGAAAATAAAAAAAAATATTTATAATGATAAACTATATACATTTATGAAATGTGTTGAAAAGTTTGAAAAAGAAAATGAAAAGATATATTTCTAGTGATAATCTACCGGTAGATACATTTATGAGATGTGTTGAAAAGTTTGAAAATAAAAAAAAAAACATTTCTAATAATAAACTAGATACATTTATGAAATGTGTTGAAAAGTTTCAAAATCAAAAAAATATGTTTCTAATGATAAAAACTAGATACATTTATGAAATGTGTTTAAAAATTTCAAAAAACAAAATAAAAAATTAATTTCTATTGATAAACTATACACTTATGAAATGTGTTCAAAACTTTGAAAATAAAAAAAAATATTTATAATGATAAACTATATACATTTATGAAATGTGTTGAAAAGTTTGAAAAAGAAAATGAAAAGATATATTTCTAGTGATAATCTACCGGTAGATACATTTATGAGATGTGTTGAAAAGTTTGAAAAAGAAAATCAAAAAATATATTTCTAATAATTTGACAATCAATTTATGTGTTGAAACGTTTGAAAAAGAAAATACAAAAATATATTTCTAGTGATACTCTACTGGTAGATACATTTATGAGATGTGTTGAAAAGTTTGAAAAAGAAAATAAAACAATATATTTCTAATGATAAACTATATACATTTATGAAATGTGTTGAAAAGTTTGAAAATCAAAAAAAATATTTCTAATGATAAACTGGATACATTTATGAAATGTGTTCAAAAGTTTCAATATCAAAAAAATATATTTCTAATGATAAAAACTAGATACATTTATGAAATGTGTTCAAAAGTTTGAAAAAGAAAATCAAAAAATAAATTTCTATTGATACACTATATATACTTATGAAATATGTTGAAAAGTTTGAAAATCAAAAAATATATTTCTAATGATAAACTACCGGTAGATACATTTATGAGATGTGTTGAAAAGTTTGAATTTTAAAAAAAACATATTTCTAATGATAAACTATATACATTTATGAAATGTGTTGAAAAGTTTGAAAAATAAAATGAAAAGACATATTTCTAATGATAAACTACCGGTAGATACATTTATGAGATGTGTTGAAAAGTTTGAAAATAAAAAAATAAAAAAATATTTCTAATAATAAACTAGATACATTTATGAAATGTGTTGAAAAGTTTCAAAATCAAAAAAATATATTTCTAATGATAAAAACTAGATACATTTATGAAATGTGTTAAAAAATTTCAAAAATAAAAATAAAAAATTAATTTCTATTGATAAACTATATACACTTATGAAATGTGTTCAAAACTTTGAAAATAAAAAAAAATATTTATAATGATAAACTAGATACATTTATGAAATGTGTTGAAAAGTTTGAAAAAGAAAATGAAAAGATATATTTCTAGTGATAATCTACCGGTAGATACATTTATGAGATGTGTTGAAAAGTTTGAAAAAGAAAATCAAAAAATATATTTCTAATAATTTGACAATCAATTTATGTGTTGAAACGTTTGAAAAAGAAAATACAAAAATATATTTCTAGTGATACTCTACTGTTAGATACATTTATGAGATGTGTTGAAAAGTTTGAAAAAGAAAATAAAAAAATATATTTCTAATGATAAACTATATACATTTATGAAATGTGTTGAAAAGTTTGAAAAATAAAATGAAAAGACATATTTCTAATGATAAACTACCGGTAGATACATTTATGAGATGTGTTGAAAAGTTTGAAAATAAAAAAAAAACATTTCTAATAATAAACTAGATACATTTATGAAATGTGTTGAAAAGTTTCAAAATCAAAAAAATATATTTCTAATGATAAAAACTAGATACATTTATGAAATGTGTTTAAAAATTTCAAAAAACAAAATAAAAAATTAATTTCTATTGATAAACTATACACTTATGAAATGTGTTCAAAACTTTGAAAATAAAAAAAAATATTTATAATGATAAACTATATACATTTATGAAATGTGTTGAAAAGTTTGAAAAAGAAAATGAAAAGATATATTTCTAGTGATAATCTACCGGTAGATACATTTATGAGATGTGTTGAAAAGTTTGAAAAAGAAAATCAAAAAATATATTTCTAATAATTTGACAATCAATTTATGTGTTGAAACGTTTGAAAAAGAAAATACAAAAATATATTTCTAGTGATACTCTACTGGTAGATACATTTATGAGATGTGTTGAAAAGTTTGAAAAAGAAAATAAAACAATATATTTCTAATGATAAACTATATACATTTATGAAATGTGTTGAAAAGTTTGAAAATCAAAAAAAAATTTCTAATGATAAACTGGATACATTTATGAAATGTGTTCAAAAGTTTCAATATCAAAAAAATATATTTCTAATGATAAAAACTAGATACATTTATGAAATGTGTTCAAAAGTTTGAAAAAGAAAATCAAAAAATAAATTTCTATTGATACACTATATATACTTATGAAATATGTTGAAAAGTTTAAAAATCAAAAAATATATTTCTAATGATAAACTACCGGTAGATACATTTATGAGATGTGTTGAAAAGTTTGAATTTAAAAAAAAACATATTTCTAATGATAAACTATATACATTTATGAAATGTGTTGAAAAGTTTGAAAAATAAAATGAAAAGACATATTTCTAATGATAAACTACCGGTAGATACATTTATGAGATGTGTTGAAAAGTTTGAAAATAAAAAAATAAAAAAATATTTCTAATAATAAACTAGATACATTTATGAAATGTGTTGAAAAGTTTCAAAATCAAAAAAATATATTTCTAATGATAAAAACTAGATACATTTATGAAATGTGTTAAAAAATTTCAAAAAACAAAATAAAAAATTAATTTCTATTGATAAACTATATACACTTATGAAATGTGTTCAAAACTTTGAAAATAAAAAAAAATATTTATAATGATAAACTAGATACATTTATGAAATGTGTTGAAAAGTTTGAAAAAGAAAATGAAAAGATATATTTCTAGTGATAATCTACCGGTAGATACATTTATGAGATGTGTTGAAAAGTTTGAAAAAGAAAATCAAAAAATATATTTCTAATAATTTGACAATCAATTTATGTGTTGAAACGTTTGAAAAAGAAAATACAAAAATATATTTCTAGTGATACTCTACTGTTAGATACATTTATGAGATGTGTTGAAAAGTTTGAAAAAGAAAATAAAAAAATATATTTCTAATGATAAACTATATACATTTATGAAATGTGTTGAAAAGTTTGAAAAATAAAATGAAAAGACATATTTCTAATGATAAACTACCGGTAGATACATTTATGAGATGTGTTGAAAAGTTTGAAAATAAAAAATAAACATTTCTAATAATAAACTAGATACATTTATGAAATGTGTTGAAAAGTTTCAAAATCAAAAAAATATATTTCTAATGATAAAAACTAGATACATTTATGAAATGTGTTTAAAAATTTCAAAAAACAAAATAAAAAATTAATTTCTATTGATAAACTATACACTTATGAAATGTGTTCAAAACTTTGAAAATAAAAAAAAATATTTATAATGATAAACTATATACATTTATGAAATGTGTTGAAAAGTTTGAAAAAGAAAATGAAAAGATATATTTCTAGTGATAATCTACCGGTAGATACATTTATGAGATGTGTTGAAAAGTTTGAAAAAGAAAATCAAAAAATATATTTCTAATAATTTGACAATCAATTTATGTGTTGAAACGTTTGAAAAAGAAAATACAAAAATATATTTCTAGTGATACTCTACTGGTAGATACATTTATGAGATGTGTTGAAAAGTTTGAAAAAGAAAATAAAACAATATATTTCTAATGATAAACTATATACATTTATGAAATGTGTTGATAAGTTTGAAAATCAAAAAAAATATTTCAAATGATAAACTGGATACATTTATGAAATGTGTTAAAAAGTTTCAATATCAAAAAAATATATTTCTAATGATAAAAACTAGATACATTTATGAAATGTGTTCAAAAGTTTGAAAAAGAAAATCAAAAAATAAATTTCTATTGATACACTATATATACTTATGAAATATGTTGAAAAGTTTGAAAATCAAAAAATATATTTCTAATGATAAACTACCGGTAGATACATTTATGAGATGTGTTGAAAAGTTTGAATTTAAAAAAAAAACATATTTCTAATGATAAACTAGATACATTTATGAAATGTGTTGAAAATTTGGAAAAGAAAATATAAAAATATATTTCTAGTGATAAACTATATACATTTATGAAATACCCTGTATGTTGAAAAGTTTGAACAAGAAAATTTAAAAAATATATTTCTAATGATAAACTATATTCATTTATGAAATGTGTTGAGAAGTTTGAACAAGAAAATTTTTTTTAAATATTTCTAATGATAAACTATATACATTTATGAAATGTATTGAAAAGTTTGAAAAAGAAAATGAAAAGATATATTTCTAGTGATAATCTACTGGTAGATACATTTATGAGATGTGTTGAAAAGTTTGAAAAAGAAAATGAAAAGATATATTTCTAATAATTATTTGACAATCAATTTATGTGTTGAAACGTTTGAAAAAGAAAATCAAAAAATATATTTCTAGTGATACTCTACTGATAGATACATTTATGAGATGTGTTGAAAAGTTTGAAAAAGAAAATAAAAAAATATATTTCTAATGATAACCTATATACATTTATGAAATGTGTTGAAAAGTTTGAAAAATAAAATGGAAAGACATATTTCTAATGATAAACTACCGGTAGATACATTTATGAGATGTGTTGAAAAGTTTGAAAATCAAAAAAAAATATTTCTAATGATAAACTAGATACATTTATGAAATGTGTTGAAAAATCTCAAAATCAAAAAAATATATTTCCAATGATAAAAACTAGATACATTTATGAAATGTGTTGAAAAGTTTGAAATTTAAAAAAAATGAAATTACATCATTTACAGATCTTGTCACTGTAATTCAAAATAGCTAATAGTAGTTACTCACGGAGATTATAACTTGCAACGATTTAATGATTTTTGTATTTTCATGATATGAGGTACTGTTAGAATTTAGATGTTGTGTTGGGGGGGGGGAGGATTAGACTCAGTGTTAGGACTAATTCTAACGCAAATCCCCTTTCTGATTTAATCAATTCAAGTTGGTAACTACATTGAAAGGGAGACAAATGATTTCTGCTTACTCTTTGTTTATGTATTACCTCTCTCGCCGAAGATGGATGTATCTGGCCATTGGCGCAAATAAAATGGTGACACAATGCATTTCCATTCTCTGAACTGGAAATCTAGTAGGACTATGGTCCTGCTACAAAGAAGATCCAACGAGAGTTTTAGAATGAACGCTGAAGAAGAAGTATTACCTTCCATGCGAATATTTGAGCGACAATTATTGGGCAGGTTTTACATATATAAATATGCCAAGACAATAAATGGGGGAGTATTTAATTGGAGGGTTGTATGAGTGGAAACATGATTGGGTTTGAATGCAGGGTATTATTTTGTGTCGGATAATGAATTTAATCGTCACAATAGAAGTTAAATGTCATAGTATGACACTGTGCGCATTTCCCGTTTGTAAGTACTCTTCGTGACTGCAACAATTGTACTGCGTCTTTGTCAGTCAAAGGCAAATTCAACATACATACAGCAGCCATTTTACTAAAGATATGTAGTGGAAGAATGACGTAACGGAAGTGTGAATGGCATTACCAAGTTCTAAAAAATACGACAGGAGCGCATTTTAAAAAAAAGTGTAAGCAGGAAATGCTACATGGACACTTGATCCTGTATTGTTCCATTTTTGCTTATAAATTGTTACTTATTGTAAATTGTTACTTATTATAAATTGTTACTTATAAATTTAGCGTATTATAAGTTGTTACTTATTGTAAATTGTTACTTGTAATTTTTTTTTAAATTATAAATTATCGTTTAGAGAACAGTGGAAACAGCATTTTTCTCCACGGGACCTAGTTGGCCTATCAGCGGAGCCTTACCTTCTATATCCAACACATTACACTGGAGAACCATATTACATATCCGACACTGAAGATTCAATCATCATTGACAAGGGTCATGCTCGTAAAGGTGCTGCAGACAGTGAACTGATGGTAGACACAAACATAGCAAGACCTGATGAGACAGAAACACAGATTGAAGGTGTTATAAAGCTGGAAGGGCCAGTTGTCAAGGATGAGTTTTAATCAAGTATGGGAATAATTAATTAATCGCTGTGTAATTATGAGAATAGGCATATAGATGAACTCTATTACTAAGCTGGAACTTAGCTCGCTAAATTAGAAATGGGTTTTGTAGCAAGACAGTTAGATCTCCTTACCTACAAGTAATCAATCAAGTGCCATGCCAATTGGTGTAGGTAATCATGCTTCTCCACAACTTTCTGCCTCTTGTGTTGTTAAGTAATTCAATTGATGACTTCATTTTGTACCACACTGACAACCCATCCAGAAATGTATCTCTTTGTCTTCCTCTGTCTCTTCTCCCCTTGATCTTTCCAGTTGTTATTAAATGTTGAAGTTTTACTTTTCTCATCGCACGTCTAAGACCATTGGAAAACACATATGAAGTAGCAACAAAAATATTTTTTTTAATTTTGGGACCGCCACAACATGAAGAACTATTAAAGGGTTGGGGGATTAGGAAGGCTGAAGGATAGAGGGATTACACTGCATGGAGTTTATTATCTGAATCCTGTATTATTTGTGTGTTTTATTTTCTGTGTTTTTTTATCATGAACTATTTGAAATAGATTTATGTTTTCTGTAATATTGTTGATTTTTCTCTTGTTGTTCCAGCTGACCATTTATATTTCTTATTGTGACGTAATGTAGTTGAGTACAACTACATTAGCTGTCTAGTTTACAGAAAAGCTGCAATATGTATGCATTTTGGCCCAGTACATTTATTTTTATGTCGCAATATTGTTGATATAGACATGCTATTTGCATCTCGAGCATTCTTCTGCAATCAATTATTATACATCCAGTTTGATATTGTTCACGGATGATAATGATGACATAATCCCTTTAGCCGTGAACAGGTAGCTCTTTACACATGGTGATGATGAAATAATCCCTTTAGCTGTGAACAGGTAGCTCTTGACACATGATGATGATGCATCCCGTTATCTGTGAGCAGGTAGCTCTTGACACATGATGATGATGCATCCCGTTATCTGTGAGCAGGTAGCTCTTGACACATGATGATGATGCATCCCATTACCTGTGAGCAGGTAGCTCTTGACACATGATGATGATGCATCCCATTACCTGTGAGCAGGTAGCTCTTGAAAGTCCATAGCCTTTTTTGACATAAGCACATGTTCTTCTCAGTTGTGTAACTGAGGTGCTTGCCAGACTCACGTAAGGTTGTCTCAAAGGTATGGATGGTTAGGGGGAGTTTATAGATGCATATGTTTTGTCCCCAAAGGGAGGCATTCCACTGTGGCAGTATCTTAGGATTATCACATCCTGCTAGGAGCACAGCACACACATCTGAGCCAACAATCTCATCATTCTTCTGTCAGATTTGTTGGCACATCTGCAGTGATGCACACCAAGTATTCCTCTGCCACAACTGGACAAAGGTGCAATGTCTGCTGGTCGGTAGCTCTTCAGCATCCATGATCAATATTATTTGATAGAAAACAAAAGTAAGAAATTGAAACAAGATGATATTTTTTCACTCGTGACAGATTTTCAAAATAACCCCCCCCCCACCCCCACCCCCACTTTCCTTAGTAACCTATTACAACATTCCTGGAAAGAAGACGGTATCCTTATTCTTTGTACCCGGAACCTAGCAGTCCAGGCCCAAGTTACTACGAGGCGTGTTCAAATGAAAACGGGACTTGTGGATTTATTTAAAAAGTATCATACGCAATTTAATATTTTCAACGGAATTGAACAAAGCAACCACTTGTGAATAAGAATGCACCTGGATTCATCAGAAAAAATCTCCGTATGCATTTAGGCGAGCATCCCACTGTTTAGGTAGACGTCGAATGCCGTCCGAGAAAAAGTTGCGTGGCTGTTCTCTGAACCATGTGGTCACCGCTGTCTTCACGTCTGCGTCGCTGTTGAATCGCTGTCCCTTTAGTGCTTTCTTCAACGGTCCGAACAAATGGAAATCACACGGGGATAAATCGGGACTATAGGCTGGGTGATGAAGAACTTCCCAATTCTTCTTTGCCAATGTTTCCTGCACAATTTTTGCGACGTGCGGACGAGCGTTGTCGAGGAGAAGAATCACTGAATTCTTCTGCAAGCGAACGAATGCACCGACGACGGTCAGTCAGTACTGCTTTATCAAGCACGGCTATGGCTTCTTCTGTTGCAACAATATGCGCCTGACCTGGCCGTGCAAGATCTGCCGTTAACTCACGTCCGTCTTTAAACATACGCACCCACTCCATCACTCTGGTCCTCGACAAACATTTGTCACCATATGCTGCCTTCATTCTCCAATGAATGTCTACTGCTTGACATCCTTCAAATGAAAGAAACTGGATCACAGCACGCTGATTCACTTTGGACGGGTTCGGAATCACACCCGCCATATTGTTAACAGTCTTCTGCAGCACATATGCATGCTGGGAAGATGAACACGTGACCGTATGTAAATTATTGGATACTCATTACTAGTGCAAAATGTCATCAATATCAGTGCGCTCTATCACGCGTGGTGTAACAAGTCCCGTTTTCATTTGAACACGCCTCGTATATGGGTGATTGGTCCTGTATAGAATAGTTTGTTTTAGGTTGCCATGAGTCTCCCACAGTTTGTTCTGTAGAGATATTCCTGTGGACCAGGATATTGCTCTGTCAACAAATTCTCTGGGGCAATACTGTAGTATATATTCTGGGTAGGTGTTGTTATTCTGCACATGTTGGTTGCAGAGTCGCTAATACCGATTCGGGGTAAGTGTGCTTTTAGATGGCAATGTTCCATTCTCAGTCGAAATACCCTGACTTGTTCCTGTCAGTTGAATTTGTTCATGCTGTCTTGCTCAGGGCTGTAGTTTCCATTTAGTTCTCTCCACTAAAGTCTCATAGATTATTTTAGCGGAGAAGCTACTTCCCTGAAATTTTGAAGTACGTGGGATTGAGGGAGATTATCTGCCATTTTTGACAATTCGTCTTTGCTTTCAGGCATTCATTTAGCATCTAATTATTCTTTATATTTGTACAATATCTTTACTTTTTCTAAATACTCTATTTAGCTGAAAGGGAAAATAGCTCTGTTTGAATTTCTAAACCACCACCCCATACTTCCTTATTTACAGATCTGGTGCTATGCCATTATTGGAGCTAGTTTTCAAGTAGTAATGTTAAAGTTAACCATAGCATTTATTAAATGCCGTAGGGGTGTAAGATGTTAATGACCTCACATTTCAGTGGCTCTGCTATATGAGGGTGGTAGCCATCTCCTCTCCCTCGCAGTCTTTACTTCCTGGATTAATCCGGTACCCAATTAAGGCTGGGTTGACCCGGGAGCCTTTGTGATCTGAAAAATGTTTCTGCCTCAAACTGGGTAATGAAACCAAGACCACTCATATGTGAAACCAGCCCGCTATCCACTGCCCAACCCAGCTCCCTGTATTTTTCAAGTACATGTTTTATCCGAAGATTAAGATTGTGAACTTCAGCCCATGTTTTATCTTAGGGTTAATTTGCTTCTCACTTATATTGTTGACTGGAATTTCTCTGTGTAATGTTGTTCTGTTAGTTTGCAGTACAGCTGAAATATTTGTACTTTCAACTTGGCATATCCATTTTTCTGCATGTCCCCAATATATATCATTGTCTTCCTCTCACTGGTGTGTTGCCAGGGCACGAAAGGGGAGCAAAGACAACACTTACCTGCCATGTAGTAAGTGGCAACTAAGGAGGTTTGTGGGTGTTATTGACATTTCCAAACCATAGGTCATTGTGACTCTTCTTCTTCAACGTCCATTCTCAAACTTCTGCTGAATCTCTCTTGTAGCAAGACAATGGTACTACTAGATTTCCAGCAGGATGTAATCCAGAGAAAGGAAATTCATTGTGTCCCCATTTTATTTGCATCAGTGGCCCGACTCAAAAGTAAATCAACCATGATCAATCTGGATCTTTCAGGTTGAAAGGTACAGATATTGCAGTCATGCTGTAAGCCAAAACAACAGAATCTATTCTCCAGACTACTTCTAGATAACCATCAGGAGTTTTGGGGGCATTCATTCTCAAACTCTCACTTTATCTCTTGTTTAGCAGAACACTGGTCTTACTAGATTTCCAGCAGGATGTAATCTCATCATCATCAAGTGCCGTCTCCGCAACGAAGGTTGGCTGCAACGTATCTCCAACATCTCCTGTCTCTTGTCTTGGTGGTGCACTCTGCTAGACTGTAACCTGTCCATCGTGTAATGTTACTCTCCCACTTGTATCTCTGCCTACCTCTTGCTCGCTTCCCTTTGACTTTACCCTCAAGTAAGGTCTTCAATAGGGTGTCATGTCTTTTAATGTGTCCAAAGTATTTTATTTGCCTGATCTTTATTTCTCTTAGTAGTTCTTTCTTCATATTAAGTGTTTTTAGCACCTCTTTATTTGTTTTCTTCTCTTTCCATGATGTTCTCCCTATTCTTCTATATACCCACATCTCAAAGGCATCAATTTTGTCTTCTAATTGTTTATTTAGTGTCCATGTTTCTGAGCCATACATTAATATGGAATAGATGTAGCATTTTATAATTCTCATTTTTAACTTGTTTGTAATTTGTTTAGATATTAATAATTTCCTCATGCCATTGAAGGTACTTTTAGCCATTCCTATTCTCCTTTTAACTTCTGTTTCACATCTGCCATCATTTGTGACTATGTGTCCAAGATATTGATACTGTTTTACTTGTTGTAGTTTCTCTCCCTGTATGTTTATGTTTACCTCCTGTTCTTCTGTGTTTTTTCTGATTATCATGGTTTTTGTTTTTTGAATGTTTATATCCAGTCCATATTCATTACTTGATTTATTGACTTGATCTATTAGTCTCTGTAGTTCATGTTCACTTTCTGCTAAAAGAACAGTGTCATCTGCATATCTAATGTTGTTTATTATTTTCCCATTGATCTTGAGTCCTGGTATTTCTTCTATATTTTTAAAGATATTCTCTGTGTAGATATTAAATAGGCTTGGTGATAAAATGCATCCTTGTCTTACCCCTCTTCTTATTTCTATGTACGGAGAGTAGCTGTTTTCACACCTTATTGATGCAGTTTGTTCCCAATATATATTTCTAATCAGCCTGATGTCTTTTCCATCTATGCCTATTTCTTGAAGACATTTGATTAATTTTTCATGTTGGACTCTGTCAAAGGCCTTGCTGTAGTCTATGAAGCAAATATAGATACTTTTTTGGATGTAATCTAGAGAACACAAATACATTGTGTCGCAATTGTATTTGTGCCAATACATCCGACTTCGGCGTTAGTAACTAATACATTCATTATTTTTACTACTTTGACTGAACAGTAAATGTCTGTAACTGTATTGATAGTATAGTAAGCATAGGGTGTGATTTTTCTACACTCGTCCGAATGATGGAGGACAGGTGTATGGAGGGTTTTGAAGGGCTTTTTGTGATAGGGGTGTTGGGAGAGCTTTTTATGATTGGGTGTTAGGAGGGATTTTTGTAATAGGGTTTTTTGGTCTGCTTTTTTTTCTAACATCGCCAGAGTGGAATCCCTACAACCCTGATAGGTTATGGGTCATTATTATTATACGCCAGATGTACGAAAGAGCTGGTTCTCATACTTGTTGTCATAGCCACAGACACACCACAGAGTTTTAGAATTAATGCAGATGAAGAACTTTACATCAGCGATGTTGTCATTTGTTTTTGTATTATAAATATGTTTTTTCACTTAATGATTTTTCATATTATGTGATACTAATTGGTGCTAATTAGTCATGTACAGAGCTGCAGATTATGTAATATATTTTCACAAACATATATTTTGATATTAATTGGTGCTATTTAGTCATGTACAGAGCTGCAGACTAAACAATATATTCATATTTGATATATCAACATTGTAATCATTTAAATATATTTGTGCTTCACTAATGAAGATAGAAATCTTTTGAGCAGACATCAAATATTTTTTTATTGTAGGAGTGTACAAACAATTCATTATGATTTTTGGAGCTTTCCCTGAATGCGTGCCTACCAAAATATTTTTATTATTTCTCTTGGTTATGTTTGTCAGATAATGGGTATTTATTAGCCCAAATGCTAACCCTAACTCATACAACTCTCCTAACCACACATACGATCATCTTAAATAAATAAATATTTAAGTTAATAAACATAGATAAACAAATTTATAAACATAATCAGGGAAATAATCAAAATACAATTTTATTGGGTAGGCACGCATTCGGGGACAGATCCTGATTGTTTCTAAAATAAATCTTCAATGTTTCATCTTCAGCATTTTTTTAATCAAACTTCCACTGGATCTCTCTTGTAGCAGGACAATGGATGGTCTTAGATTTTATCTCTCTTGTTGCAGGACAATGGATGGTCCTAGATTTTATCTCTCTTGTAGCAGGACAATGGATGGTCCTAGATTTTATCTTTCTTGTAGCAGGACAATGGATGGTCCTATATTTTATCTCTCTTGTAGCAGGACATTGGATGGTCTTAGATTTTATCTCTCTTGTAGCAGGACAATGGATGGTCCTAGATTTTATCTCTCTTGTAGCAGGACAATGGATGGTCCTAGATTTTATCTCTCTTGTAGCAGGACAATGGTCCTAGATTTTATCTCTCTTGTAGCAGGACAATGGTCTAAGATTTTATATCTCTTGTAGCAGGACAATGGTCCTAGATTTTCAACAGGATGTAGTCTAGAGAGTGGAAATGCATTGTGCCGGTGTTTTATTTGTACCAATGGCCCAACACATTTGTCTTAGTGCTCTATATTATATTATCCATGTACTAAGGGAAATTTTCAGCACATTGTGTGGTTTCCTGATGATTTATCTCTACAAATTTTGCTGTATCAAATATTTGTTTTATAACAGTAATTAACAGACTGTCAATCTACATACTTTGAAAGTTTATGAATGACCAGTGTTGCCGTGTGATTCGTATCTTTAGTTTCTTCCAACCTCTTGGATATCACAGGGATCTCTTCCCTGCACATGATAGTACTGGTGGTAATGACAGAACAGTTTGACTTGCTTAAAACGTGTCGAGTCTGTGAATGATCTTTATGAAGGGAAATTGAAGTGTAAAATAATGACTTTGTAACAGGACTTTAAAAAAAAGTCCCACCAAAGATGGATGTGTCGAGCCATTGCGGAAAAATAACAGCGACATAATTTATTTCCATTTTCTGGACTACACCCTGCTGGAAATATAAGACTATTGTCCTGCTACAAGAGAGAACCAGCGGGAGTTTGAGAATGAACGCTGAAGAGGATGAAGTAAAGAATGTGTACATGCGTTGAGAGATTATAAATGGCTGATGCTGCTGTGAGTCATTGATATCTCTAGTTTCTTCCAACCTCTTGGGTAGGATATCTCATGGATATACTTCTCCGGACATGATAAGCTCTTCCATCCTCTTGGGTATCTCATGGATATACTTCCCCAGATATGATAAGCTCATCCATCCCCCTGGGTATCTCATGGATACACTTCCTCGGTCGTGAATGCATTTGATGGCTGGTCACATTCTATAGAAAGTCATATTGGCTCAGAAGTCATACTGAAGTGGGATGAAAATATCAGATATCACAGCTAAGATATACATTTTGACAATTTATTCCATTATCCGGAGTGTACCCTGGTGATCTTCAGGAGTTAAAGAGTCAAAGCAGAAGATGAGTTCAGTATCACCCTGCCTTATTGAACAGTATTCAGTATCACCCTTCCATGAGTTAAATGTTTTTTCCAACTGACTAATCTCATTCATTAAAGATGATGATGAAATAATCCCTTTAGATGTACGCAGGTAGCTTTAGATGCCGCAGGTAGCTTTAGATGTACGCAGGTAGCTTTAGATTTACGCAGGTAGCTTTAGATGTACGCAGGTAGCTTTAGATGTACGCAGGTAGCTTTCGACAGTTCTTCTAGAAAAACCACATGTCCTCATCGGTTGAGTAACTGAGGTGATACACAAATTCGCATAAGATTTACTGTTTCTTCTTCTTCAGAATTTATTCTCAAACTCCCATTGGATCTCTCTTATAGCAGGACAATGGTTAAACTAGATTTCCAGCAGGATGTAGTCCAGAAAATGGAAATATGTTGTGTACCCGTTTTATTTGCACCAATGGCCCGACACATCCATCCTCTGCAGTATTTGCCATTTCAAAATTTATGGTTATCTTAGGGAGTTTTATGGATACATGTTTAGTCCCTGAATGGAGACATTCCAGTGTGGCAATATCCCAGTATCATCACATCGTTCTAGGAGGGCAGAATTATATGTCTGGGCCAACTAGTTCATCCATTCTTCTATCAGATCTGTTGACCCATCTGCAGTGATGCCATCTAGTCTTCCCCGACATGTGGGATTGTACCACCTAGTCTTCCCCGCCATGTGGGATTGTACCACCTAGTCTTCCCCGCCATGTGGGATTGTACCACCTAGTCTTCCCCGCCATGTGGGATTGTGCCACAAAGGTGCAATGTTTACTGCATCTCTTCATCATCTATGATGATTTTTCACAGGTTATCATCCTTGAGACAAGACATGCAGCAGCAATGATGATTTTTCATAGGTTATCATCCTCGAGACAAGACATGCAGCAGCAATGATGATTTTTCACATGTCATCCCATCCCCCCAACTTTCTTGTCATCTCTCTATGACATGCCTGAAAAGAAGAGGTCCTATTCTGTGCTCCTTGAGCTAGAAGTTTAGGCCAGGGTTATCACACAAATAAAACCATGAAGGAGTATGAGGTTGCCTAGATTCTTCCTGTGCCGGGTGGTGAAGTTTTGCTTTCATCTCCTGAATGGTGTTTCTCATAGCATTTTTTAAGGGAAGTTTTCCAGGACTTTTTCAAGTCCCATATGAATCTTTTACTCTTCATCAGTTGTTATTCTCAAACTCCCACTGGATCTCTCTTGTAGAAGAACAATGGTCCTACCAGATTTCCAGCAGGATGTAGTCAATCATCGGCTGTGTCCCAGATGAGCGTGGTGATGTGTCATTAGCTAGACAGTATTCTACTCCAGCAGAAATCTCAACAGTTCAAGCACGGATCATATAGGCATAGATCTCAGCATGGAGATACTGGTCTCAACAGACTTCATCACAGTCAACACCAATGTTTTCTCTTGATCCAAAAAGAGGAGCAAAGAATAGCAACACTACCTTCCATGCCTGTCATAAGATTCAACTATGGAGGTCATGGGGTGAAGTTGGCTTTTCCATTCCATATAGGGTCAAAGTAACTCAGAAGCCATGCTGAAGTCAGATATGTCAAGTCAAAAGAAGCAGAAATCGGATCAAAACTACAAACCATGACAAAATTCTATATTTCGGACTTCATCCTGCTTATCTGCAGAAATTTGATAACAAATGCAGAAGTTGACTCTTATGACATGCATAGAAGGTAAAAAGTGTTGCTATTCTTTGTTCCCATTTTGGGCCACAACAACAGTGTGGTGGATCGTTCAGAGACAGATCTTCTTCGTTCTTTCTCAAACTCCTGCAGATTAGCAGAATGTAGTCCAGAGAAGGGAGTGCATTGTGTCATGGTTTACAGCAATGCTGCAATATCTGTGCTTTTTGGCCTGACACATCCGGCTTTAGCATGGTTTTGGGCCATGCTGACCCTATATTGGATGGGACAGCCAAGTCCATCCCATAACCTCCTTAGTTGACCCATGACATGCAGAGAATATAAACAGTGGTGCTATTCTTTGCTCCAATTTCGGGCCACAACAGCACACCACGTGTGCAATGGATCGTTCGGACACAGGTCTTAAGCAGAATTCATCGCTGCGAAGATTATGAAGTGGAGGTAAACAAGCCAAGGTTCAGCACCGTAACCACTTATTATGACATACGTACGTATGTAACATTGTTACTATTCTCTGCTCCTCTTTTGTCTGTCCTTGTAACATATGGGTGTGTGAATCTCATTCATAATCACATGTATATTAGTTTCCAAACGATATATTTATATCTACCGCTATATGCCTTTAAATACTTTTTTTTTTTGTAAACTCATGTTGCACAATATAATCTGCATGCATTGTTTGTGTCACAATGAAATGTATATCATTATTCTATGCTTTATTTTGGTAATTCAGAAAGTTATATTGAAAATATTTTTGGTAATTCAGAATGTTATATTGACAAAACTTTTGGTAATTCAGAATGTTATATTGACAAAAATTTTGGTAATTCAGAATGTTATATTGACAAAAATTTTGGTAATTCAGAATGTTATATTGAAAAAATGATAAAAACTGTAAGTATATCCTGTATACAAGATACAATATATAAGACATTGTTATACAACTATTGTAGAATTTTTGGGCACCACTAATCTATGTCCATAAACCCATAATCTATCAAGATAATAGGGGTACCGGATTGATAGCATCAACACACAGAGTCAGGATTATATTTTGAGCAAGTATTTTCTCTGTTTCGAATGAAACATTTCCCGCCAAAGACAGATGTGTTGGGCCATTGGCGCAAATAAAACGGCAACACAACGCATTTCCATTCTCTGGACTACATCCAACTGGAAATCTTGTAGGATCATTGTCCTGTTACAAGAGAAATCCAGTGGGAATTTGAGAATGAACACTGAAGAAGAAGAAGAAGAAGAATGAAACATTTGAATATAGCTGATATTTTGAGCAAGTATTTTCTCTGTTCATAATGAAACATTTGAATATAGCTGATATTTTGAGCAAGTATTTTCTCTGTTCATAATGAAACATTTGAATATAGCTGATATTTTGAGCAAGTATTTTTTCTGTTCATAATGTTTGTTTGTTTGTTTTTCGTTCGCTCCATTGTAACCGTCACGGATATCCGTGCGATTTCCGCCGGGAGCGTGATTACGTTGTGCCACCGTTATGCGCCTTGTAGGCCTAGCACATCCGATTTCGGAATGCCTTGACAATTCGGGTGGGCTACCCTTAGCCTGCGACAGCCTCTATATCTGTCTCCAGGCACGCGTAGTGGCGACTCTCCGCCCAGACGATTTTTGCTCTCGTCTGACTCGCACGAGGTGTTCCACTGTCTATGAACTTGCCTCGTGTAATTGGACGTGCTGTGCCTGTGCCCATTGGGTACTGAACCGTTTCTCATCCGTGAGCCTGGTTCCTTAAGGGGAAGAACTCAACAGAGGAGTTGGACCCTGGCTCTTTCGCCCTCTTAGCCGAGGTGTCATTCACCGACATCGTGTACCCCTTGTCCAAGTTCGAGTCTTACACCACGCGTTTGAGAGCAAGGCGTTCTCGAGCTGAGCGTCCTTGTGCCAATAGCGCCTGAGCCCATCAGGTACTGAACCCTTTCTCTCTTCAAGTGTATTTCCGGTGTAGGAAAACCTGACAGTAGAGTTGGGCCAGGGCTAAATCGTTGTCCCTTTTGTGCCTGAGCCAATCGGGTATGGAACCCTTTCTCTTCGCGAGCATATTTCCGGTTTAGTAAGGCTCGACATTAGAGTTGGATTAGGTCTTCTTGCTTTACCAAATGCCAATGAATGGGTCTGGGTCTCTGCCTGTAAGGAACACAGGTAACTAGAAGCTCGTCTCGAGCTGACGGAGCTTGTAGTTCCCCTTTCTTAGGGACTTTTCACTTTCTATTTGCAGTTCGCACTGCCCTCTAGCGCTGTTCTGCCCTTTCATTGTTTCATTGTACTCTGTATGAAATCTATTTGTCTCCCGCCATGCATCTACCTTTACGTGCATTTTACATTGGCCGCCCCTCCAATGTTCGGACTGGACTGACTAGCTTCACTGTATGTCGACAGAGTCGCTATATGTGGTGGTGCTGGTGGTGTCGGAGATATTGTCTGTCTCTT
This sequence comes from Meghimatium bilineatum, assembly GCA_034231615.1. NCBI lineage: Eukaryota > Metazoa > Mollusca > Gastropoda > Stylommatophora > Philomycidae > Meghimatium > Meghimatium bilineatum. Next base: position 33,346,027 of record CM067317.1, on the reverse strand, counting down.
GTGCAGGCAAATCTCTTTCCATCTGCTACCTCCACATTCTCGGACACGATCCCCAAATGATTTGGCCAGAATCAGCTCGAGCTGCTGTATTTCTGTTTCCAGGGTGCACCTCGTGGAGGTACATTTGGGATCTTGGTTATCAGCTAACCCTGGGTCCGCCTAGAGCAATGCGTTCCCTTTGCACCCCTCTGTTCCTAATGAAACATTTGAATATAGCTGATATTTTGAGCAAATATTTTCTCTGTTTAGAATGAAACATTTGAATAAAGCTTATATTTTGAGCAAGTATTTTCTCTGTTTTGAATGAAACATTTGAATATAGCTTATATTTTTAGCAAATATTTTCTCTGTTTAGAATGAAACATTTGAATATAGCTTCTATTTTTAGCAAATATTTTCTCTGTTTAGAATGAAACATTTGAATATAGCTTATATTTTGAGCAAATATTTTCTCTGTTTAGAATGAAACATTTGAATATAGCTTCTATTTTTAGCAAATATTTTCTCTGTTTAGAATGAAACATTTGAATATAGCTTATATTTTGAGCAAATATTTTCTCTGTTTCGAATATTATGTTCATAATTTATTAATAAACAGTTTTCTAATAACATTTGTATTTGTTTTTCAACTGTGTGTTGCTGGGGGCCTGAAATAGCAGCACAGAATAGAAACACTGTTTACCATTCCATGCAGGATGTAAGAGGCTGTTATGGAGGTTATGGGGTGAAGTTGACTGTCTCATCCCATATAGGGACAAAGTGATCCAAGCCATGCTGAGGTCAGATGTCGCAGACCGAAAGGCGCATATATCCATTCTCTAGGCTACATTCTGCTAATCTGCAGGAGTTTGAGAAAAATGCCGAAGAAGAAGTACTTGCTTATATCATTTTATTGGCAGGCAATGCAGCAATAGACAGCACAATACTGAGAAGAGATGAAGCAGACTTGATCAAGGCAGTAATAAATTAATTTCAAGATGAAGATGATGTCAATGAGGCTGAGAACATACACATACAGAGAATGTCAGTAATGGGAGTATCTAGAGGGGAGGGAAGGAAAAGTAAATTTTTTGGAAAGTCCCAAAGGTCACACAAGCAAGACCTGACTGGGACTCTGAGTCTACATACACTGGGATGGCTGCTGGAACGGAGAGTGGAGCACTTATGGAAGTGCCCCACGTGCTGTGATGCCAGATTCTAATCAAGAATCTGGAGACTGCCTTTTTGTATGCCTCATATATGTTTGTTTTTGTTGACTCATTTATTTCTGTAATCCATTGTTTGCAAAGGTTTGCCCCTGGTTTGTATCCATCTTGTCGGTATAGTAATGCTTTTTTGAGTGGGCCCTGTCTGATGGTAGTCTGGAAGCATGTGAAAACCTCTTAATCTATTGTCTTCTGGTGTAATCGTGAATTGGCATTGTGTTTGTTATTGATGTTGTCCTTTCTGATTCTGTAGTTTATTATTACTGTGAGAATTTCACACGGCACAGAAGCACAGACAAACATCATGATAAATGGGCATAAATTTGAGGATGTAAATATTTTCAAATACCTCGGATCCTGCGTATGCAGCGACGGAAAACGCAAAACAGACTTAAAGATATGCCCCTAAGGCTGGAGATATAACTGATATGTCAAGGTTAACTTAAATTTGGAAAAGATAAATCAGTGTTAGTGTGAAAATCTAATATTGAATCTGACTTATGTTGTTTATTGTGTTGTGTTGGTGTGTAAGCTGAACACTCACTGCAGTCATGGAGAAAGGATACAGACCTTCGAATACAAATGTTACAGACAAATTCTGCGCATCTCCTATAGAGAGCATGAGACAAATATGTCAATCAATCAAGTGCCATGCCGAATGGCATAGGCGATCATGTTTCTCCACAACTCTATCTCTCTTGTGTTGTCAATGAGCTCGGTTTGTGAAATTTTACCATGCCACAATACTAGTCCATCTAGCGACAAATGTGTACATTAGAAATAAAATAGATTCATACAGGTCTACAAGAATCATTACTGCCAATAGTAAAGCAACAAATATACCTACTTGCATGGTTTATAGGTCTGTTGCTTAGGTGGAGGTGGGTGTTCAACTCCCCTCTTCCACCCTTAGGAAATCATGTTTTTTATTTGCTAGGAATTTAGCCAAAAGTTGGGTGAAATCCCTACATTAATGATTTTTCACAAAGAAGTCATCAGCTTTCTCATCAAAAAAGTCATCAGCTTTCTCATCTAAAAGTCATCAGCTTTCTCATCAAAAAATCAACTTTCTCATCAAAAAAGTCATCAGTTTTTTCATCAACAAAGTCATCAGCTTTCCCATCAAAAAAATCATCAGCTTTCTCATTAAAAAAGTAATCGGCTTTCTCATCAAAAAAGTCAGCTTTCTCATCAAAAAAGTCATCAGTTTTCTCATCAAAAAAGTCATCAGCTTTCTCATCAAAAAAGTCATCAGCTTTCTCATCAAAAAAATCATCAGCTTTCTTTTAAAAAAGTCATCAGCTTTCTCATTAAAAAAATCAACTTTCTCATAAAAAAGTCATCATCTTTCTCATAAAAAAATCAACTTTCTCATCAAAAAAGTCATCAGCTTTCTCATAAAAATCAACTTTCTCATCAAAAAAGTCATCAGTTTTCTCATCAAAAAAGTCATCAGCTTTCTCATCAAAAAAATCATAAACTTTCTCATCAAATAAGTCATCAGCTTTCACATAAAAAATAGTCATCAGCTTTCACATAAAAAAGTCATCAGCTTTCTCATCAAAAAAGTCATCAGCTTTCTCATCAAAAAAGTCATCAGTTTTCTCATCAAAAAAGTCATCAACTTTCTCATCAAAAAAGTCATCAGCTTTCTCATCAAAAAAGTTTTTTCTCATAAAAAAAGTCATCAGCTTTCTCATTAAAAAATCAACTTTCTCATCAAAAAAGTCATCAGTTTTTTCATCAACAGTCATCAGCTTTCTCATCAAAAACATCATCAGCTTTCTCATCAAAAAAATCATCAGCTTTCTCATCAAAAAAGTAATCAGCTTTCACATAAAAAAAGTCATCAGCTTTCACATAAAAAAAGTCATCAGCTTTCTCATCAAAAAAGTCATCAGCTTTCTCATCAAAAAAGTCATCAGCTTTCTCATCAAAAAGGTCATCAGCTCTCTCATCAAAAAAGTCATCAGCTTTCTCATAAAAAATCATCAGTTTTCTCATCAAAAAAGTCATCAGTTTTAGCATCAAAAAGTCATGTTTTCGCATCAAAAAAGGCATCCGTTTTCACATCAAATAAGTCATCACCTTTCTCATAAAAAAAGTCATCAGTTTTCGCATCAAAAAAGGTATCAGCTTTCTCATCAAAAAAGTCATCAGTTTTCGCATCAAACAAGTTTTCAACTTTCTCATTAAAAAAGTCATCATCTTTCTCATTCAAAAATTCATCAGTTTTCGCATCAAAAAAGTCATCCGTTTTCACATCAAAAAAGTCACCACCTTTCGCATCAAATAAGTCATCAGCTTTCTTATCAAAAAAGTCATCAGTTTTCTCATAAAAAGAAAGGAATTACATACAAAAATGGATGAATGCCTTTTTTCACATTATTTTATAGGTAAATCCCCTTCCTCAATGAAAACTTGTCTGCGGCTCTGATGGTTTTTTTGGATGTGTGATGGTATGATTATTCGTTATAAACTATACTACAGGGAACAGTCGAGGTTGGAAGAAGCAGACGAAGACTCAGAAAATCATGGACAGGCAGCATCAAGGGCTGGATAGGTCAAGGTATTTTCACACTCATCTGCGTCGCTGAAGAAAGAATTCGCTGGAGAACTCTGGGTGTTGTTTCATCCAATGTGGTACTCCTGTGAACCTGGCAGGTTATAGCAGTTTTACCCAACCTTTTCTTTAAACCTTTCCTTTCCCTTAATCTTTCAAAAATTCTGATGCCACCCCCCAGTCCTACATTTTTTTATAGGTCTATTCAAAAAATGACTTATTCCATAAATGAAACCTAATTATAACTTGTTCAGGACACAAGACTTGCGTTTTAGGAAGAAAACACTAGAAAATTATTAAAAGAAAAAAAACAGTTAAGTAAGCTAAATTTTCAAAACATATAATGGACAACTAAATCTCAAGAACACAATTTTTTTTCAAGTGTCCCCCTAAACAATGAAATTCCCCCCCCCCCCCTTTTCACCTTTGGGGAGTGTGCCACAACACCGGGTTATAGGCTTATAGTTTTGGTGTGATAGCAGGGAAAGGAACATGAGGTAAATGGGAACTGTTGCTGACCTTTCGTGCGAAGACGGTACCTCATCTGTAATAAATAGGCTATTGTAATGTTGAACTTCTGTCATGTTTACGGGGAAATGTCACTTTATAAAAAAAAAAAAGGAACGTGCCAACTCTGATTAAGAACCTCGAATAAATAGGTCAGACTTAGGCCTGTTCAATCAATCGTCTCATTTTATCCTCACGCTAAACCCCCCCCCCCCCACCCCACCACAAAAACCCAACGACCGAGAAATACAGGAATACTCAAAAACGTATACACTGTAAACTAATAACGATGTACACAGGAGACACATTCACGTGATATTTACAGTGTATGAATAAATGTCTCCTTAGTTGATGATTGGTCGATAAGGGATTACAACTTTTGGTTAAGGTATGTTGACATCATGGACTTAGAATATCATGGCCTGTCAGAAAAACTAATGTGGAAGTGTTGAAAGAGTCAAATGCGAAACGGACGCTAATAAATAATATAAGAAAAAGACAATCTTCATATTTTTGGCCACTTCATGAGACAAGGAGGTTTGGAGAATATAGTCACAACAGGCAAGATTGAAGGCAACAGAGACAGATGGCTACAACGTGAAAATATATTAGACAATTTGACAACATGGCACGGCAGGGAAACAACAACGAGCTTGATACATAATACTGGAGATATGGAGAGCCATGGTCGCCTACGCCAGCCGACATGGCACCTGATGATGATGTTGATATCGTCTTAGCGTAAATAGGCTTCAATTTCTAGCAAGTGTACTTGCGTTACAGCAAACACACACATCGTTAGGCTGCTTGTTGTTTGGTGAAGGCTCTACTGGCTTCGTGAACTGTTATACCACGTGATCTGGTGGTAAAAGTCCATTCGAACCACTGATTGTGGATTATTTTGATCGTCTGTGTCTTACGTCATCTGTGTCATGAAAATGTTCGGAGATGAACTCCGTGAACACAGCATTCATTCACAGTCATATGTTTATCAATGAACTCTCTAGTGATTGCAAAGATAGTCTTGAAAAGATAATCCATTCTTCACCAAGATCGATGCCTTCTGGTGCACACATCTGTTCAAGATAGATGCCTTCTGGTGTAAACATCTTTTCAACTTCTTGTTTCATCTTCTGTATCCATTCTTAAGCTCTTGCAGATCAGCAGGATATAGTCCAGATAAACGTTGTGCCATAATTGACAGCTTAACTGACAAATCGAACTTCAGCATAGCCTCTAGGTCAATTTGACACTGTGGGGTGAGACCAGTGTTATAAATATGTTATAGGTCATATAAGTAGGGGGAGGGGGGGGGGAGTAATTCCCTTTAAAAAGTCATTCGTGTGTTTTCGTGTATCAGATCTTCATGTGATGTTCATTTTGTATAAATCTCTACGGGGTGGGGGGGGGAAGAGACTTTTTACCCGCATTTTGGCCAAATTTCTAATGCTAAAAGGCATAGACCTATTCTGATTTGCTAAAGGACGGGAAATTGAATATCTCAACCCTACGGGCCTTTATGGGACAACAAACTCCACCTTAAATTCCTCTTAGTTGCTGCTTACGATATGCTTGACAGGTAACAGTTTAGCTCCCCATGCTCCCCTTTCAGACCCGCCAACCAAGGACGATTTCTATTGGAAATTAAGTTTATCTAACTATCACTACGTTCAGATTTTTGTTTACTAGAAACAGATTCTTGAAGAGATTCTTTCTTTTTAATTATATCAAAGAACATAGGTCAGCTGTGATGGAAATTTAATTTATTTATTGGATAATCTCCGTGACAGAAGACACATGGCAATCACATAATACTATGAATTAATTAATACTTCTACAGAAAATACCTTATGACCACTGATCTATGTATAAATAAATCAAAGTCTTCACGCTCTACCGCATTTAGGATTACCAAGCGTGTTTATTCGCTTGAACAAAGCGAGACCAAGTGTATTGATTTGAACACGTAACACATTTCTTGTATTTTTAAACTGTTATAGAAACTGGGACATAGGCAAAACAGGGCGAGATATAAGTCAGTGTTATAAAACCAAGACAATCTTGGTGAGACCTGGACACATCTTTGCACTCAATACATACAATTACAATACATACGTGCCATTAACATAAACAAATGTATACTTCCGCAATTTTAGTAAGCAATGTATCAAGTCAAAATATTTTGAGTTTACATTTTTTAAAAACTCAGCTGACACAGGTGGATGTCGTTATATTGTGAAATTGCGTTATTGTTGAAAGTAAATTTTCTCTCAAAAATGAAGCGTTTTAAAACTCACAAATTGCAATCCCATTTTTATTCTCGTGAATACTAAATTTATTTTCTTGTGTTAACGAAATTATAATTAGATCTTTTAAATTACGAATTAAGAACTATGGCCATTAAAAACTGTAAAACTATATTATTACTTTGTATCAAAATTGTTTATTCTTTCCAATAAATAACAGTATCAAAAATACGTTTAAGTGTAAGGGTAAATAAACCGTGCAAATACAAATAATACTAAAATTTAGATAATTTCATGACAAAAAAGTCGAGTGAAGCACTTTCTAAGCAGCTCTCCTATACCCCCGTAATCCTCTTTCGAGGCGGTATGACATAGCAGGCGCCGACATTCGAAAGCCACTCGGACGCTAAGTATAGCTCACCACTTAGCTGAGCACGTTTATGCTGTTAACATTCCGTACGACCGAAAACTTCACCCCGGTGACTTCGTCCTGTCTTAACATGTCATATGGGGAGGAACCAGCCTAGATCCCAAGCGGTACTGTGACGAGCGAGCTGACTCGACACTGGCTGAACCTTGACCCCGCGGTGGAGTCTAAGACATGCGAACGGACTACTGACACTAGTTCCCATACAAAGTCAAGAGCCAACTTTTGTATTAGTTCCGCGGGGAACTTGAACCTTATACGGACATTATCCCTTAACATCCAAAAGTTTATGTGCCACACTTTTGTTCACCATGTCAACAGTTAGGGAAGAATGTCGTGCATATTGCTTTCAAAAAAACGTTTTTATAAATAGTAGAACGGGGAAGAGTTACATAAAATCACTCAAGATAAATGAGAGTTGTTTATTTAAATTATATTACCACATGATCAGATCAAAATATTTGTGTTCTTATGATTTATTAATACATTTGCACATATTAATACATTTCACGTGTATTACATCCCCTTATCTGATAGTATCTGCGAGGTTATGACCCTTAATGAATAATGGAAATGTCCACTCTCTATAGCCCTGCTATCCTAGACAGAGCCTCAAAATATATTTCACAAAATTATTTTTCCATACAGAGCCTCAGTTTTTATCCTATTTTTGCATTGCAATCACGTTTTTATGTTTTTAAAACGTCAAGTTCCAAAAAGAGTCATGTTTTTATGTTGTGAGTTTAATTCAAGTACAATTAGTTTTCGCAAAAACAAAACACTTGACATTTGTTTGGACAATCATTCAATCATGACTATTACATTTTTGTTTGTAAACGTTTTATGAGATTGTCTTTTGCTAGGTCATATCGACTTACTGTACCGTGTCTCTCGTCAAATACAGTCACGTGAACTCATTCTTCTAAATGACTTTACTTGACGTTGATTTGTCATTGGCTGTCGACACAATGTATACAAAAGTGACCAATTAAAATCACTGTAATGGTTAAATAATGTGACTTCAGATGGATTATTTTCAAATAGTCCACACAACTAATTGAGAGACAAGATTATACAGTGTAGTAAACAATGTGTAATGGGGAATTTTTGATACCACATCGGTATATTCCGGTCATTTCTATTTGTACTGGTGTCTTTCAGCAGACATGGGTTACATGCGATCTGTTGCATTCTTTATCTTTATAATAACTAATGAAACCAGTATTCTGGTTTTCACACTTTTCTTTTATTAATATATGATATGCAAGTTGTTTGGGAAAATTAGCGGTATATTGACCTGAATGATAGATGCACAAAATAACCACCATTTAACACGTATTGTGTTTAGGCAAGTGCCACCAACTCGTTCCGTCAAAAGCACTAGACAACACAAATTGTTTTTAAAAAGTCACACACCATTAGTGGGTTTTTTTTAAATCTCGAGAGGGGAACAAATAATAGCAATACTGTTTGCTTTCCATGTATATTTTAAGAAACGACTAAGGAGGTTATATGGTGGAGTTGGCTGCCCCCTCCTATATAAGGTAAAAATGATACAGTGCCATTATAAAGTCGAATGTGTTAGGTCAAAAGCGAAGATCTCGCATCAATGTTGTGAACAATGACAAAACGCTAATTTGCAGGAGTTTGAGAACAAACGCAGACTCAATTATCCAGAGTGAGAACTAAGATGGAAATCATCTATGTCTTGTTGACCAGATCTCAATGTCCTTTTTATCTCCTGTTACCAGGGTTGATCACATCATCCGTAATATCACTCCCTTAATAATCATTTGTGCTTGTGCTTCTTTCTCTCCCACTTTCATCATCCCTTGCCTCCCATTTCGTCATACGTGTGTTTCTATTCATTGTTAGTCAGCTATAGTTTGTCCTGATGATGGTTTCTTTTTCAAAACTTCGTATGTCTTTGCGTCTATTCGCTAGTATGTCGTGTGTATACATATTGACAACATTTGTATCTAAATCCGTTTTTCCTTATATTCCACTGTGTTGCCCCAGCCCTCGTATTTCCAGCCGATGTGTTGTTCCCGGCACTAGAGATTAATTCCAATAGACCAGAGAAAAAAGCTTGTCATCTTTCCTCAAGGATTATTACTATCGTATATCTTATGCGTCGCATAATTCTTTTCTCCTTCTTCATCGTTTTCCAGCAGGTCAGATGTGATATGGATTCCATCAAAGAACTGTTATGTAGTTAGAAGCTACAGTGCAGTAGTTAGTGCAGTAGAGCTTTCCGCCAGAATTGTTTCAGATAGCCATCGTTTCTCCCTTGTGATGTGATATAGTGGGCAGTTTTGTAAAAAGAATAGAAGCATTCAAAAACTTATTTTTGTGTCGCAGATCTGGAAGAATCTGCGCCATAGTTTCATTTTTGGGTGAAATTACCCCCCTCCCTTCAAATATATAGCCCCAAACGTGGACCTAATTACATTTTGAGAACCACTGATCTTTATCTTCTTTATCTTTTTATGTGTACGTCCTCAAACTCCTGTATGTTATCAGGATGTAATCCGGAGAATGGAATGTGGTATGTCATGATTTACATCGTGGTTGCGATATCTGCGCCTTTCGATCTGACACACCCTATTCAGCATGATTTCTGGATAGCATGATCCTCTATTGAATAGGAGAGCCAAATAAACCCCCCCCCCCAAAAAAAAACCTTCTTAGTCACATTTTACGATGTGCATGGTAGACAACAATAACAGTACCACTAACTTTGATTCTTTTTCCACACCACATTGGCAACACTGATCTAAACCACATTCACTGATCTAAACCACATATCACAGTACACACCACGCATTGTTTGTGTTTTGGTTTTTCTTACTAGTCCTAATGTTGACATCTTAAGAGCACTCTAACTTTCGTGAACTGTGTTCACGAGATAGAAATAGGGCTCTGTTTACTGGAAGAAAACTTGACTATTGTGTCTTAGATAGTCACACTGACTAAACATAATGCTTCATTAATAAAATATAATTTAGTCACAGTAAACAGAGAACTTCCCACTTTATAGAAAGTGGTTTTCACTTTATAGAAAGTGGTTTTACGTTTGCAATGAAGGGGAGATAATATGTACAGTTGTGAACATATTTGTTTTAATTAATTATTGTGTCAAAACAAAGTTGAGAAATCTATTCCTGATGTACTTTCACTTTAAACTTGCATTTACCAATTAGTGTGTTCTTTTTTTAAAATTGTATGCATCTGTCTAAAATATTTTTAAAAATTATTATGAAACTCTCACACTTAGGCTGACACATTAAGTGTTTACTATATACAAAAACGATAAATTTGGATGAGATCCCCTTGTTCTATCAATTTTTAAAATATCATAGGGTTACTGTTTCATTGTTACAGTTACTCTTACTGTAACTCATTGGAGCACCTGCCATCTGATGTTAAAATGGTGCCAAGATACTTGACTTTATCCCCATGATTTAATGTTGAATCATAGATAGTATATATCTTCCTTCATTAGACAAAGGCGTTGGACTTACATCAGCCTTGTTCTCAGAATGAACAGCCTAAAAATTCCCCAGCAGTCACTATATTGGGTGCCACCTAGAGTAAGAAGAGGGAGACCTAGAGAAACTCTACGAAGATCCATTAATAGAGAAGGCATGTCAATGAACCTAAACAACACGCAACAATTGAAAGACCTGGCAACACAGACAGAAATAGAAAGCTATGGTTTCTGCCCTATGCGCCGTCTATGGCCCTGGAGGAACATAACATAACATAGATAGTAATGCTGTATTCTGGCGGTGTGTATTTCTTGAAACAGCCATTACTTCTAGTTTCTTCTTGTTTAGACTGAGAGCTTTGTTTTCACTTTTTTGTACTACCATGTCTAACAAACTTCACATTTCTTTTTCTCCCCCTGCAATCAGAACTGTATCGTCAGCATATGTTAGATTATTCAGATTTTGTAACCTCTAGCTGCTATTCCTAGCATGTTTTCTAAGTTTCATATAATATCCTCTGTATACAGGAAGAAAAGATCTGGTTACATTACACATCCTTGTCTGATGCCCATCTCTATCTTTTGAAATTCTCCTACATTGCCGTCAACACTCGACACAGCTGTTTGTTTCCAATACATGTTTCTTACTATCTTTAGATCTTTTCCATCAACATAGCTGTCATCTTATTTTTATATACAGTCATATGTAGTAGAATTTATATGCGTATTCTTATACAACTTCTGATTTATGAAACAACAGAGAATGAACAACGTAAAAACAAACTCAATAAACTGCTTTTCGCTGACGATAAAAACATCATGTATGATGACGAAGAAAAACTGCAAACTCACATCAACTCACTATCAAGAATATGCAATAAATACAACATGCGGATCAACCGACAAAAGGCAGAAACTATGCAAATAACGATATTAACAGACAAAAAGCAGAAACTGTGCAAATAACGAGATCAACAGAGCATTTAAACATTCAAATCGAGAAAACAAAAATAATACAAGTCAAAGAGTTCAAATACCTACGAAGTATCTTTACAGAAGACGGATGAGTCAATTGAGAGATAGAAACAAGATGTAAAAAAGGCAAATATTGGGATATACCAGATGTCACTTTTGCTATAACACCCAAAAAACAACACGGAAGTAAAGAAACACATAAGTAAGAGCATCGTTCTGCCAACACTATGCTACCAATGTCAGACTTGGCAACTAACACCTACACATAAATAAGAGCATCTTTGTACCAACACTATGCTACCAATGTCAGACTTGGTAACTAACACCTACACATAAGAGAAAGATCGAAACATGCGAAATGTCTAAGTAAGACTATTTGAGTCACCAGATTCGACAAGGTGCGCAATTAGAACATCAGACGGATACTAAGTATAACATAGTGCATCAAGTATATAGAGAAACAACCGATAAAATTGTTTGGACGTCTTATGAGGATGAACGGTCCCATTAGAGTGTATAACAAGATTTAACTAATGATAAAAAGCCAAGGGCAGACCAAGGAAAAGATAGACAACATCAAGACCATCCTGAATAAACATGACTACACTACAACCATAGCAACATACCTGGCTCTAGAACACAGACTAAATCTTCTATACAAACCTCTACCCTCAGCGGCAAGTGTGGACGTTACGACAATAGACAATTCTTATAAAAACGTCCGCATTAGTAATAATTACTTTTTTTCTTCTTCTTCTTTCGTTCGCTAATAATGTCTATATCTGCAGTGTTGTTTCTTGTATAAATTGAACAGTGTTTTCCATTTCTTGTTTTGTACCATAAAGTTTAACATTCATTGGTGTATCAGAAGGCCAGTATGTGCATCTTAATGTGTCATAGTTTGCACATTCTTGAAGGATATGTTCTGAAGTCTGGTTGACTTGTCCACAATTACACTTTGCTGTTGTGCCAATTTTAAATTTTGTATACATATGGCTGTTTAGTCTATTGTGTCCAGTTCTCAGTCGAAATATGATGACCTGTTCTTGTCTGTTAAGTAGGTGGTAGTCATCCCGTGGAGGTAAGTTAGGCTTTCGTTGTGCCTTTATCATGGATTTCTTTTGGTGATAGCTGATTGGTATATCCGGTTGCTGCATGTTAGCACCTTCCTTGGCGAGTTGATCAGCTCTCTCATTTCCTGCTATTCCACAGTGTGATGGAATCCATTGCAGTATAACTCTACACCTATTTTGTACTATGGACAATACCTCTTTTAACTCTGGAAGTTTATTGGATTGTAATGCCTCTAGTACTGACCTTGCATCTGTAAGTATTACAATAGGGTGTGAGGTCCTGTCCAATGTTAACAGTTTCTCTGCAGCTGTATAAATAGCTTTGACTTCAGAGTCATAGTTGTTGCAGTAATTCCCTGTTGGTATACAAGTGGTATCAGTGGTGCCATCTGGGTATTCTACATATACACCACTTCCTCCATTTTTTACTGCATTCTGTGCTGATCCATCTGTATATACTCTGGTCCATAGATCACTTGGGTAAACATCATCAAGGAAACTTAGAGCTGCTACTCTTTTCTGCAGATTATTCTGATGTTCATCCCCATGCACACCTGCTACTGTTGTTTGGATGGTCACTGGTAGGCATGTCCGTTTTTCCCATGGGGTGTGTTCTGGTTGAGATGTCAGTGGTATTGTTACCTCTGGTAGATCCGATACCTGTCTACGTAGACGCTTGGCCTGGTGTATGAAGCTGCTTCTTTTAAGCCGTCCTTGTGATAGATTCTGGAATCTTTCCTTCATTGGGTGACTATGGTGGGAAAGAAACTTTTCTCCATGAATTATAATTTTAGTATCTCTACGCTCTTTCAATGACTGCATCCCTTCGATATTCTGCATTTCTATGATTGGTGTGGATCTCATTGCGCCTGTAATGATTCTAAGTGCTTGGTTCTGTACTCTATCTAGGTTTTGTAGTGTAGTGTTTGATGATGAACTCCATGCTGTAGAACCATATTCCAAGTGTGGTCGAATGGCTTGTTGGTATACATTTTTTAGAATTCTTTCATTAGCTCCCCAAGTTGTCCCACTCAGTTTTCTTAGTATAGCTATCTTCCTTCTAGCCTTTGTTTCTGCTTTGCTGATATGATGTTTCCATGTCATTTTGGCATCAAATGTTACACCAAGATATGTGGGTTGGTCATCTACCTTTAAGATAGTTTTATTTACATAGATGTTTCCTGCTCTTTGTTTTGGTGAAAGTGTAAAAAGGGTTGTTGCTGACTTCTCTATATTGATACTTACACACCATTTGTCAGCCCAATTAGTCAAAATGTCCATGGCTCTCTGAAGCATTTTTGTGGTAACCATGGCGCTCTCATGTGTGCACCAGAGAACCAAGTCATCTGCATATAGTGCTGCCTTAGTTCCACAGGGTATTTCTTCAATTAGATCATTGATAAATATGAGAAAAAGAGTGGGTGATAGAACTCCTCCCTGAGGCACTCCATGGCGTAGTAATACTTTCCTACTTTTTTTGCCATTTACTTGTACTCTGGCTCTTCTATTGTGAAGAAAGGCTTTCGTCCATCTATACATATTTCCACATATCTTGTAGTTTCTCATTTTTTGAAGCAATCCTTCTTTCCATACTTTATCAAAGGCCTTCTGTAAATCAATCCATGCCACTAAAACTGATTTTTTGTCTTGGAAAGCATCCTCAATTTCCTGTGAGAGGTATGTGGTTTGATCCTCTGTGGAGTAGCATTGCCTGAAACCTGCCTGCTGTGGTGCAAGGAATTTTCTACTTTCCAGGTGAAATTTTAGTCTTAGGTTTATGATGCGCTCCATTGTTTTGCACAGGCAGCTTGTAAGACTAATTGGTCTGTAGCTAGTTGGTGTTGTTCCATCTTTTCCAGGTTTAAGCAGAGGGACCATAATTGATTCTCTCCAGATTTGTGGTATTTTCCCAGTAGACCAGCTAATATTTAGGATGTCCAATAGTTTCCTTCTGGCTGTTGTTCCTAGATTCTTTATCATTTCATTTGATATTTCATCAATTCCTGGAGACTTATTTAGCTTTAGTTTAGAGACTGCTAATTCCAATTCACTATATGTGAACAATGTATCCATAATTTCATCTGCACTGTTTTCATCACTGATTCTAGTCTGAGCATGTTCCAATTTACTTTTTTGGTCGCTCCGCACTGTATGCTGTTTCTCTGGACTAATTTCAATATTGCAGTCTTGAGCAAATATCCTAGCGAAATTATCTACTGCTTGCTTTCCTGTAATCATTTTGCCATTCTGTACGAGTGTTATGTTTGTGCTTCTTCCTGTTCCCTCATCATTTAGTTGTTTGACCAGTTTCCACAGTTTTCTTCCATCCTTTTCAAAATTTAAGGATTCTGTTTTCTCTTTCCAGCTCTTTCTTCTAGCTTCTAGTTTGGCTCTTTGGAATTTAGCTTTTGCGTGTTGATGTTTGTTGTGATGTTCCTGGCTTGGGTTATTTTCCACTTCCGTCCGTGCTTTTTCTAATTCCTCTTGCAGCAGTTCTAGTTGTTCACTCCAGTATGGCTTGTATTGTTTGCGTGCTCCTCTTGGTATTGCTTCCTTAGCAGCTTGATGAATACATTTATTGAACTCTTTGACTATGGCGTTTATGTCTTTTCCTTCCATGTCTATTTGTCCAGCTAAAACACTACTGCGGTGTTTAAATAGTCCCCAATTTGCTTTTTTATAATTCCATCTTGGAAGGCTACATGCATTTCCTGTGAGTTCATTTTTAATACTAAGGAGGACTGGTCGATGGTCGCTACCTCCAAGTTGCTTCCCCACTGTTCTATTGATTTCCCAGTTTAGGTCTGCTGAGTACAATGCCAAGTCTGGCGTGGAAGTGGTTTGCCATGCTCTTGAGTAGTATGTTGGAGGATCTTTTGGCTTATTAAGCAATAGAAGACATTTATCGTCTTGCCAGCTTTCAAGTTCTTCTCCTCTTTTATCCATGTGGTCATAACCCCAGCTTTGTGAGTGACTATTAAAATCTCCACATACTATCAGTCTTCCTCTGTACGGTATTGTGTCCAGGGAAAGGGACTGGTCATTTGGACAATAATAATTTAATAGGTTGAAGTCTGTGTTCTTGGTCTTTAGTTGAAGGACCTGATATTCTGCTCCTTCCATGTATAGCTCAGTTTGATGTGCGCTGATATTATTTTTGACTAGAGTTAGTATACCTCCTTTTCTTCTGTCTACTCGATCAGCTCTAAAGCACTGATAACCTGCAATTTTAAAGGCTACATCTTTGCTGAGGTGTGTCTCTTGTATGCAACAAATGCTGACCTGTTCCTTGTGAAGGGTGTTTTCTAATTCTAATTTCTTGCTAAAGCCATCTTTTTTGCTATTTACACCCTCAGCATTCCAGTGCATTATTGTAAGTGATGTCTCATTGGTTGGTAATATTTGTTGGTCAGTGATATTACTCTTGTGCCTCCTGGCTCCACAAGGCAATCGAAGAGGACCTCCAGTCGTATGGGGTGGGCCCTTTCGAGGTATAGGGCCCGGTGCTACTCCTGCCTGGTGAGTCGTCACAGGGTTAGCACCATAACGGGGTAATGCAGATATAGACATTCATGTGCGATAATGCATGACATTCTGATTGTTGCGGTGCGCCTTCTGGCCAAATGTCGCTGACTTCAGCACCTTTACTTGCTAGGCAAGACTGTGGTCCTGCCCGAATGTGGGAGGGCCCGGCCAGTCTTAGTTTCCAGCCTCTGCTGGCTGGACTAAGCCCCATCTCCACGCCAAGGAGCTGGCCTCGATGGGGTAATAATTACTGAAATTTAAACCCCCTCCCTCCATTGTCCAAACTATTTTATATGTTGTTTCTATATATATTCTATGCATGGTGTTATATCTATTATCTTTATGATGTTCTCATTGCGCATTTTGTTGAGTCTGGTGATTCCAATGACCTTCTTCAGACATTTCATTTTGCAAGTTTTGATCTTAAATACATCAAAAATCCTGTACACCATTCAACATAACTGCAGAATGTTCAGAGTGCTCAATAATTACATACTTGGGTTATACATTGTTCACTTTCTCCACCTTGGATTCACTAGACATTTGGGGTGCAAAGGGAACGCATTGCACTAGGCGGACCCAGGGTTAGCAGATAACCAAGACCCCAAATGTACCTCCTCGCGGTGCACCCTGGAAACAGAAATACAGCAGCTCGAGCTGATTCTGGCCAAATCATTTGGGGATCGTGTCCGAGAATGTGGAGGCAGCAGATGGAAAGAGATTTGACTGCATAAGAAACAGACACTATCTCCGACACCACCAGCATCACCACATATAGCGACACTGTCGACATACAGTGAAGCTAGTCAGTCCAGCCCGAACTGCAAATAGAAAGTGAAAAGAACTGCGTGAACTGCAAATAGAAAGTGAAAAGTTTCTAGGAAAGGGGAACTACAAGCTCCGTCAGCTCGAGACGAGCTTGTAGTTACCTGTGCTCCTTACAGGCGGAGACCCAGACCCATTCTTGAATGGATGTTAGAATTGGCGTTCGGAAAAGCAAGAAGACCTAACCCAACTCTAATGTCGAGCCTTCCTAAACCAGAAATATGCCCGCGAAGAGAAAGGGTTCCGTACCCGATGGGCTTAGGCAAGAAAGGGATACCGATGGATGTCCTGGCCCAACTCTACTGTCAAGTTTTCCTATACCGGAAGTACACTTGCAGAAAGAAATGGTTCCGTACCCGATGAGCTCAGGCACAAAAGAGGCAACGATTTAGCCCTGGCCCAACTCTACTATCAGGTTTTCCTACACCAAAACTACACTGGCAGAGAGAAAGGGTTCAGTACTTGATGGGCTCAGGCGATATTGGGACAAGGTTGTTCAGCTCGAGAACGCCTTGCTCTCAAACGCGTGGTGTGAGACTCGAACTTGGACAAGGGGTACACGATGTCGGTGAATGACACCTCGGCTAAGAAGGCAAAAGAGCCAGGGTTCAACTCTTCTGTTGAGTTATTCCCCTTAAGGAGCCAGGCTCACGGATGAGAAACGGTTCAGTACCCGATGGGCACAGGCACAATACGTCCAATTACACGAGGCAAGTTCATAGACAGTGGAACACCTCGTACGAGTCAGACGAGAGCAAAAACCGTCTTGGTGAAGAGTCACCACATACACGCGTGCCTGGAGACAGATATGGAGGCTGTCACATGCTAGGGTAGCCCACCCGAATTGTCAAGGAATGCCAAAATCGGATATGCTAGGCCTACACGGCGCATAACTGTGGCACAACGTAATCACGCTCCCGGCGGAAATCGCACGGATATCCGTGCTGGTTACAATGGAGCGAACGCAAAACAAACAAACAAACAAACAAACAGACATTTATGGATCACATTTATGGATTTAGAAGAAACAAACAAGTTTCATCTGACATTGGACTATTTAACAATCTCAAAAGCATTAATCTATTGTTTCTTTTGAACCCTGTGCTCGCTTTTATTGCGGCGTTCTTTGCCAGAGAAACGTCTACCATTTATTCATTTTAACACAGGTGGAAGAGTTGTAAGGAATATCATTGTACACATGTGGGAGAGTTGTAAGGAATATAATTTTAACAGTGTGTTGTCTAGTATTATTATGTATAAGGGTTAGTCATGGTCGCTGTAAGTTATTGAGTAATGGATGATACGTTTGGGTTTTCTGTAACGTGATACACATGACAAATTATCACTTTCATTTATTCCAAAGACAGTAAGTGAGAAAAGGAAGCGTGGATGTTAGAGTGTGAGGTCTATGGCACCTTCTTTGTCCTTAGGTGGTATGCCAGTCATGTTAAGCACCTACGACTCAAAGTACACAGATTGAGTAAACTGTAGATTATAGGGACATCATATATATTGTTAGTTTCTTTGACATTCCTACAATACGAAAGTTATAAATATATTTCTGAATATATAATATATTCACTGTTTACCAAAATAATCACCATTCTTCAGTTTTTTCTTTTAAAAAAATAAAGAAAGTATCTTATGGCGAGGTATGCGCCTTTCAGCCACAAAAAAAGGTTATGTTTCAGATCATCCAGTCACCATGATTCCAATATTAACATTGTGATGACAAAAACGTATTGAATATATAACTCGGCGGTTATGGTTTTGCAGCACTCCCTGAAATACATACTCTCGAATTCATGGTGGCTGGATTACCCAAGGGTGGCTCTATTATTATTTTATGGTTAAAAAAAACTATTATATAACCAAATTGGTGCCCGTGTGTTGCCAGAGGACAGAAGGGGGGGGGGGGTAATGAATTGCAACATTATTACCTGCCAATTATGTTGTAAGAGGTGAGTAAGCAGGTCTTGGGCTCGTTGGTTGTTTCATCCCCAAAAAGGTCAAAGTAGTAGGATGTGTCAGACCGAAAAGCGCAGATTTCGCAGCTAAGATATAAGCTATGACACAATGCACTTCGTTCTCCGAACTACATAATACTAATATTCAGGAGTCTGAGAACGAACGCAGAAGAAGAGGAGAGAAATTGGACCATGTACGCGTTTGAAAGAAGTGCGCCTCACCATAAGGTTACTTTAAATACAATTAATTATACTAATAACATAGTTTGTAGTACAAACAAGAGTTAGGTAATAACGAAACATGAGGATGACAAAACAGAGATTTATTAAATAAACATATTGTGATCAAAATTATTCCTTGATCACACACACACACACACACACACACACGCACGCACGCACGCACGCACGCACGCACGCACGCACGCACGCACGCACACACACACACATATATATATATGTGTGTGTGTATGATGACCATTTTTACATTCACATTTAAAAATTCAATTAGAATTATGACCATGTCTAATAGTTCGTAGATGGCTAATGAGCCCTATTCGAGCTGTAAATATCCGTGCACAGTTCGAACATGGAATTACCACTGTAGACGGATTTTGACCTATCCGTGACTTTCTAGTTACTCTCGGCTGTTAGGCTGCAACATTTCTCCTCTTTTCACAAGATGATGCGCTCTTTTTGACTGTAGAGCGCCATATATATATACATACATACTTACATTAAGTGGTTTTTTTATAGGAAAAACGAAGGGTATACGGCGTTTACAGAAGTGGATGGTCAATACTTTAACATGAATGGCCACCACCCATTCCCCTCCATTTGGCCGTAATAATTTGCATATTGGGAACTTTGAAAAAAAAAACAAGCTTATGTATGAAATATTTTGAGTAATCATATATTTTCTTATAGTTCTACTGTCATAATATAAAACGGGCGGCGGTGTGGTTTGTTGTGTATTCTCCGTAACGTTAATTATGAGGTTGCGTTACCTAAAGAGGAAGGGTTCAATCATTTCGTGTTTTGACAGTTTCAGAAGGAGGAGCGAAGAATATTAACACTTTGATCTGCCATGCATGTCATAAGAGACTACTAATAGGTTTGCGGTTAGTGTTGAGTATGCGAACGAGCAACAAAAAGAACCACTCAAACCTTTCCATATATATATATGGGCCTCACAACCTCCACCCATACAGACATACATACAAAAATACATTAATATAAAACTTACTGTAGCCAGATTTATCATAAAGGCCATAATTTATTGGCACAATTAAAAGTTATTTTTCGTTTTTGCGATGTCAGGCTCTATTCAGAGAGCTTTTGAAGTGTATCGCACATCTATC
Source organism: Meghimatium bilineatum (assembly GCA_034231615.1). NCBI lineage: Eukaryota > Metazoa > Mollusca > Gastropoda > Stylommatophora > Philomycidae > Meghimatium > Meghimatium bilineatum. The sequence goes on along the minus strand of CM067317.1, from coordinate 33,325,863 downwards.
CTAAGTCTAAAATAAACTAAACAATAGTAATCTTCTTCATCAATCCCTCATATGTGCACCTATCTTCTTTTTTTTTTATCTCTGGAATTATCATCTTTAGGATTTCTAAAATGACAAACTAAGTCTTTATAATCCTACTAAACTGCAGATACTGAGCGAAAGTTGGATTCTACCCAACGAATGCTTAATATTCGTTGAATTTTCAACAACTTCGCTTCCAGTGAACTGGCACCCTACATGGAGTTCGCAATTATTCTTTTGGCGATGCGTGATAAAAACGTATCACTTGTCAATAAATTATTTGAATCTATTAATTCCAGAAACATTCTTACCAGCATCGTGGACAGATAATTCCAGATTATGCTTAGCACAGTGTCAAACAATTAATGATGGACATTTATCTTTTAATAACATTTTTTTCTACGAGAACCCAACATTACCGCTGTACCATCACATAAAAAAATAAAAAAATTAAACATTCATTCAAGCACTCCTCTGTCAATCCAATAGAATGAAGACATCTAATCAAAGAGGAGAAGATTCCGGCGGATGATATATCCTCTATTTCAGCTAAGTCAATAAATAAATTAACTAGTCTGATCATTTCACAACCTGAAATTATTATATAAAATGACAACAGATTAAGTGGTTTTTACAAGCTTCCAGACTACCATCAGACAGTCTTCCTTGAAAATAATTACTATACAGGATTGAAGACTGATGGTTACAAATCCAGGAGCTGACCATGCAAACGATGAATTACAGAAATAAATGAGTCAACGAAAATAAACATATGAAGCGCACAAAAAGCCACCCCCAGAGAACTATTCTACCTCTGACGCTGCAATGCACAAAGGGGTATACAACGAAAAGGAAAAAAAAGACATATTGTCGATGGTCACGAACAAATACATTTTTTCTGGGCTTTTTGTATTTGTATTTGTCTGGTTTAGAGAACATAGTCACAACAGACAAAATTGAGGGCAACAGAGCCACCTCCAGAGAAAATATTAGAAGTTTGACAACCTGGCACGACAAGGAAACAACAACGACTTTGATGCAGCAAGGCACCTGATGATGATTTGTCTTCTGAACAAGTTCTTGTCTAAAATAGTTAGTTAGTTAGTCGTCGGATCATCATCACTGCAAACTGGACACATCCATAGTTGCTCCGATCGCTCCTTGAGTGTATCCGCCATCACACTTCTGCTGACAGTACCGGTCCTATGCTGGTTGACCATCATTCTTCTGCGCTCTACAAAATGTTCACCTCTAGCAACACCGCATTTCAATCCCTGATCTTTAATCCTAGCCATTGAAAAGGAATCATCATCCACATTAGTATCACTCTCGCGTGTTATATCTCTTAAGGAGTTCAAAACGTCAGCGCGATCCATTGCCCCATCGCCCTTTGCCATAATCGCACACGATGCCAGTTGATCCGCTCTTTCATTGCCTCGAACGCCCACATGTCCCGGCACGAAAATAAATGTAACCGCTTTCAAGCTCGCATTTCTCAAGGCCTCAATCCACTGTTCGCGAACGAGACCCACTTGTACCTTCTTAATCATACTCATAGAGTCACTCAAGATGCAGACCTGCGCTACTTTCTGTGTGCGTAGCCACTCAAATGCCTTGGTCACCGCCATAGTCTCCATGGTCATACTACTTGTAGTGACCGCAAAGGCACCACTTTCCTCCTTGATCGTTTTACTTGCGCACTGAGCTGTAAAGGCCCAAGCACTGCGAACATGCCTAATTACAGATCCATCAGTGTATATAATCACATCCCCCTCTTTGGTATTCTCACTGATTAAAGCCTGCACTTCTTTCTCCACAGCTGTGGGACACCATTCTCTGCATTCCCTGCTAAGTGATATTACTACTCTCAAACAAGTTTCGAAATCTGTGGGTAGACCTATCCATTCCGCACCAGCTGCCACATCCTGTAATCGGCACACGCTTTGTATTACATCCTCAGCACGTCCCATCCACGACCTTCCTCTCTTGAGTCTGCTGCCTTTAACTTTCTGTATTTCGGAATGCAACGGGTGTTCCTTATCTGCATGTATTTGAAGGTACGCCCGTGCACGGCAATACTGTAATCTATGCTCAGCTGTTGGGCAGTCAAGTAGGTATCGCATAGCTCTTGTCGATGTGTCTCTTGTGCATCCCAGAATGATACGCATTGCTGTATTCTGGACTCTATCCAGTCTTTCGATCTGAGTTTGGCTAAGAGTCAGAATTGCCAGTGCATATTCCACCACAGCCACAACCAAACCCTGGTACAAAAGAAATAACAATCTTTGCTCACACTGCGCAGCAGCCATAACCTTCATTGCTGCTAAGCCTTTGCCTGCCCTTATGATAATGTGGTCAACATGTTCCCTGAAACTCAGGCTTCTGTCAAAAAACACACCCAGATATCTCATTGTGCTAGTTCTTTCTAAACTTTTCCCGGACAACGAAACTTGTGGCATGGGTGTCTTTACCATGTGATTGTTCAAGGAAAACCACGTCACGAATGTCTAAAATATTGAGTGGTAACCTTGGACAGGAAGAAGAGTTCCGGTTGTTGAAATAGCGCGAAGTTTGCCTACTTTCTGTATAATTCCATTTGCATTTGTTTGTTAGATATTCTGCAGTTTCTAAATAAAATTGCATTGCATATCTTCGTTCGCCATGCCCGTGTCAATTGTGCGGTTGTCTTCTGCCACAGAAGTTATTATTGATGCAGATTGTATGAGCAGGCAAGTCTGATAAAAATGTGAAGATTGGCATAAAAATAACATGTGATTTAATATTTAATAATAATTATTAGGCATTAGGACAAAATTTTCAAAATGGGTGTACAGCATTTTAAATACCACAGTTAGATAGCCCTTGAAAATTGCAATCCAACGATACCTCAACCAAGTCTCTACGTCAATTCTGAAAAAAGTAACGAATTTTTTTCGTATTAATTTTTGCCTCAAGATAATTACATGGAACATATAAGGAAATATAAAATGACAGTTGTCAAAAAGTTGCGGCCCTGCCTTAGAACCGAGCCACTAATTTATGAATATCGTAGTTATTTGCATAAAAAAATATGACAAATTATACATTTTCTTGTTCGGGAAGACAAGACGCACCTCTTGATTACATTATGCTAATTTTCCGACTCATGCAGAGTTAATAAATAATTAACAATTGCGTCTAATTAGTATAATTGCAATTGAATGTATCATATACATTTTCCACATTTTTTAATTATTTAGGATAAAATATATAGCAAACTGTATGTTTTTGTGTTTGTGAAGACAAGACGCACCTGTTGATTACATTCTGCTAAGTTTCTGATGCAGCCATAGTTAATAAATAATTAATAATGGCGTCTAATTTGCATAATCACAATCACATTGTCATATTTAATATATATTTATTACATTTTTTAATTATTTAGGATAAAATATATTGCAAACTGTACATTTTTGTGTTTGTGAAGACAAGACGCACCTGTTGATTACATTATGCTAATTTTCTGACACAGCCAGAATTAATTAATAATTAAAAATGACGTCTAATTAGCATAATTGCAATTGAATGTATCATAAACATTTTTCACATTTTTTAATTATTTAGGATAAAAAATATAACAAATTTTACATTTTCTTGTTCGGTAAGACAAGACGCACCTGTTTAGTACATTGTGTTAATTTTCCGATGCAACCAGAGCCAATTAATAATTAATAATAGTGTCTAATTAGCATAATTAAAATCTCTTCTATGCTTCCCTTTATGGCAACATGCATGTGGCTGGCAATCTGTAACCTCAGCCCTCTTTGTATCTGAAATATAATATTTGATTATTATTATTATTGGCATTTGGTACACATGTACATAAACAATTCTATGTCAAAGGTATGAATAAATTACCAGGTAGGTATGTGCACCAAATTTTCAAAATTTCCTTTTCGTTTTTCCTATTATAGTGATACCTAATTAGCCCTATATAATTAAATACTTTATTACATTATTCAGTAGATAGGCTTATGTAGAACATTGAGCAAAATTGATAATGAACAACAAGAGACAAAGATATCAAAAAGAGTGAGAACGTTTGGAAGATGCTGCAGTTTACGTTGTCTGCATTGATGATTTGATTTATTAGGCCTACTGAAAGGAGAAAGCATGTCTCAATAAAAAGTGAATTTTACGAAATATTCATGAGAGAATTATAAGAAATTGGACTTCATAAACAATATAAATAATATATATTTAATTTGAAATGTGTTTCTTGTAAAATTATCAACATGAAACAGACCGATGTGACTAAGAAAACACTTCAGTCGTCATGGCGACGGACGCATGATAGTACATAAGTACGCGCACTCGGCATGGTCTTGTACCAATAATTTCAATTATTTTACATATAAATCTTAGATTTTTTACTAGTAGCATTTAAAAATGAATTAAAGAAATTAAAAGAGGCAGGAATTGTAGTTGTTAAACGTCAATTTCTTTAAATAAGAGACATTTCAGAATTATCGACGCGGCAGTAAAGATTAGCGGTATTCAAGATGGTGGCTGAGGAATGCGTGACCGATCTGCAGTGCGTTTGTTTAAAATTCGATAATAATTACAGGCAACTTCCAAAATTAATGAAATTTTGTATATAAAGAGAAAAATGGTTGTTTCATTTGTTAGACATGGTTACAACATTGTATTTTATTCAAATTAATGCATATACGTGTGCAAAGAGAAAAATCACTTACCTAGGCTTATTTAATTGCTTGGTGAAAAATGTACACAGCGTATTTCCAACTTCTAGTTACGTAATTCGATGCACAAATGAATGAGAAAAATTAAACAGTTGTCTTTTATAAACAATAAAGTTGCGTCGCGTTGTCTAAAGACAATTGCTGTGGTCAGTGTTTCACGTGATGCAAAAAATGGATTCTTGGACGCTACCAAAACAAGGGAAGTAATTTAAGCCACATTGACTTTCACGTCCCCTTACGATTTCCTAATGCCTATAATTATAATATAAATATTTATTAATTATAATATTTATTAATTATAATAATTATTATTAAAAATACTAATTAATAATATTAATAATTATTCTAATTATAACAAAACATGCTTTAAGGGCCTTGATAACTAAACTACTACTAGTAATAAATAAATAGGCATTAGTATGATGTCTACTATGATGATAGTAGGCATTAGGCTAATGACATTAGGACAAAATTTTCAAAATGGGTGTACATCATTTTAAATACCACAGTTAGATAGCCCTTGAAAATTGCAATCCAACGATACCTCAACCAAGTCTCTACGTCAATTCTGAAAAAAGTTACGAATTTTTTTCGTATTAATTTTTGCCTCAAGATAATTACATGGAACATATAAGGAAATATAAAGTGACAGTTGTCAAAAAGTTGCGGCCCTGCCTTAGAACCGAGCCACTAATTTATGAATATCATAGTTATTTGCATACAAAAATATGACAAATTATACATTTTCTTGTTCGGGAAGACAAGACGCACCCCTTGATTACATTATGCTAATTTTCCGACGCAGCAGAGTTATTAAATAATTAACAATTGCATCTAATTAGCATAATTGCAATTGAATGTATCATATACATTTTTCACATTTTTTAATTATTTAGGATAAAAAATATAACAAATTATACATTTTCTTGTTCGGTAAGACAAGACGCACCTGTTTATTACATTGTGTTAATTTTCCGATGCAACCAGAGCCAATTAATAATTAATAATAGTGTCTAATTAGCATAATTAAAATCTCTTCTATGCTTCCCTTTATGGCAACATGCATGTGGCTGGCAATCTGTAACCTCAGCCCTCTTTGTATCTGAAATATAATATTTGATTATTATTATTATTGGCATTTGGTACACATGTACATAAACAATTCTATGTCAAAGGTATGAATAAATTACCAGGTAGGTATGTGCACCAAATTTTCAAAATTTCCTTTTTGTTTTTCCTATTATAGTGATACCTAATTAGCCCTATATAATTAAATACTTTATTAAATTATTCAGTAGATAGGCTTATGTAGAACATTGAGCAAAATTGATAATAAACAACAAGAGACAAAGATATCAAAAAGAGTGAGAACGTTTGGAAGATGCTGCAGTTTACGTTGTCTGCATTGATGATTTGATTTATTAGGTCTATTGAAAGGAGAAAGCATGTCTCAATAAAAAGTGAATTTTACGAAATATTCATGAGAGAATTATAAGAAATTGGACTTCATAAACAATATAAATAATATATATTTAATTTGAAATGTGTTTCTTTTAAAATTATCAACATGAAACAGACCGATGTGACTAAGAAAACACTTCAGTCGTCATGGCGACGGACGCATGATAGTACATAAGTACGCGCACTCGGCATGGTCTTGTACCAATAATTTCAATTATTTTACATATAAATCTTAGATTTTTTACTAGTAGCATTTAAAAATGAATTAAAGAAATTAAAAGAGGCAGGAATTGTAGTTGTTAAACGTCAATTTCTTTAAATAAGAGACATTTCAGAATTATCGACGCGCAGTAAAGAATAGAGTTAGACAAGGTGGCGGCTGAGGAATGCGTGACCGATCTGCAGTCCGTTTGTTTAAAATTCGATAATAATTACAGGCAACTTCCAAAATTAATGAAATTTTGTATATAAAGAGAAAAATGGTTGTTTCATTTGTTAGACATGGTTACAACATCCTATTTTATTCAAATTAATGCATATACGTGTGCAAAGAGAAAAATCACTTACCTAGGCTTATTTAATTGCTTGGTGAAAAATGTACACAGCGTATTTCCAACTTCTAGTTACGTAATTCGATGCACAAATGAATGAGAAAAATTAAACAGTTGTCTTTTATAAACAATATAGTTGCGTCGCGTTGTCTAAAGACAATTGCTGTGGTCAGTGTTTCACGTGATGCAAAAAATGGATTCTTGGACGCTACCAAAACAAGGGAAGTAATTTAAGCCACATTGACTTTCACGTCACCTTACGATTTCCTAATGCCTAGTATGATAGTAAGACTGAGGCCTAACGCTCAAGTTAGTCTATGCTATGCATGCCCCGTTGATTCAGATCGACTAAGTAATTAAATTAATTAGGCCCATAATTTAAAAAACTGCAAATATGAATTTAAATTATAGTAGGCAAATAAAATGACTTTGGCGAGCACGAAAAGAAGAGCAAAGAGTCAATAATAAATATAAATTGACAATGTTGCCACCACCCATGTAACAATACGTTATTCATCATTAGCCTGACCATCATCAGTAACCTGTGAAGTCATCATCACCCATGGTAGGTAATGCAGAGCATGGGGTAATGAGAAGGCAGACCTTGACAGAGAAAAAGTAACCCGTTGATGGAGGACAATGCAGGGAGTGAAAATTCAGTCCGTAAAAGTTGCTTTTGATTCTTCACTGTGCTATAAATAGCACACTGTTCATTCTTGAACTTCTGCAAATTAGCGGGATGTAGTCGGGAAACCAGAGTGCATTGTGTCATGGTTTACAGCTTTGCTACGATATCTGCACCTTTCGGCCTGAAACATCCAACTTCAGCATGACTTCTGGGTTGCTTTTATCCTATTTAGGATGAGACAGCCAACTCCATCCCATAACGTCTTTGTTGTTCGTCCATCACAAGTAATTATGACTATTTGTTACATCCACTGAAATTCA